>OY751547.1:1527500-1555000 GCA_963572245.1 Caenorhabditis sp. 8 KK-2011 | reverse complement strand
TTCGCAACACCCTCAGTTATTTGTCATCATTTTGTTCGCTCCTTTATAACCCTTGTTTTGTCATCATTTCCATTCCTTTCTTTCAGACATGGGTAGACGTCCAGCGCGGTGCTACCGCTACATCAAAAACAAGCCATACCCAAAATCCCGATTCTGTCGAGGAGTCCCAGACGCCAAGATCAGAATTTTCGATTTGGGAAACAAGAGAGCTAATGTTGAAGTGTTCCCAGCATGCGTGCACATGATGTCAAACGAGCGTGAGCATCTTTCATCAGAAGCTCTTGAAGCCGCCCGTATCTGTGCCAACAAATACATGGTCAAAAACTGCGGAAAGGTGAGTGTTTTGCAGTTTCTTATATGAAACAAAGTACAATTTTTAGGACGGTTTCCATCTCCGTGTCCGTAAACATCCATACCACGTTACCCGTATCAACAAAATGCTTTCATGCGCCGGCGCTGATCGTCTTCAGACAGGAATGCGTGGAGCTTACGGAAAACCACAAGGTTTGGTCGCCCGTGTCGATATCGGAGATATCCTCTTCTCGATGAGAGTCAAGGAAGGAGTAAGTCAATTGAGCAATATATTTTGCAACTAAATGTTTGGTTTTTAGAACGTCAAGCACGCTATTGAGGCCTTCCGTCGTGCTAAGTTCAAGTTCCCAGGACGTCAAATCATCGTCAACTCACGCAAATGGGGATTCACCAAATGGGACAGAGAAGACTATGAACGCATGCGCGCCGAAGGAAGACTTATCTCCGACGGAGTTGGCGTCCAACTTCAACGTGAGCATGGACCACTCACGAAATGGATCGACAACCCAATCTAAATTGTTTTCAATGTATTTGTTGTCATGCAAATGAACTCTCGTTATTTACCTCAACTGTTAGTTTGTTGTAATCCACAGAAATACATGTTTATAAATCTTCCATATTTGCTGTAGATGCGCAAGCATGTGATAGTAAATAATTAACAAACAGATGACGGATCCAATGATGACCAACATTCTAAATTCTCTGCGAACCGGGCAAGAACTGCCCACAGAGATCGTGAACTACATGTACATTCACGGCGCATTTCTCCTCTTCCTCGACTTCCCCGAAGGTTCCGAGTTCGGAATCGACTACAAGTCCTGGAAAACTGGCGACAAATTCAAAGGGCTGAAAATGATTCCACCCGGCGTTCACTTTGTCTACTGCAGCATCAATTCGGCTCCAAGGATAGGCTTCTTCCATACTTTCAAGGCGGGTGAGATTTTGGTCAAAAAATGGAATCGTCAAACGGAGGATTTTGAGGATCAACAAGTCCAATCAGATGTAAGTCTGAATGATTGAATAAATTAGAGTACTGTAGATAATTCAGCAAATGGAAGAGAAACGTCGGCAACTGAAAAATCTAGACTCCTGTCTAGCACCGTATCCCTATGAGAACTATCGAAGTTGGTACGCGTTGACTGATTTTGTCACCGAATCAACAGTGAATCGGTGAGTCATAAAAAATAAGTTTTCAAAAAAAAAAAAAAGAAAATTACATTTTCAGAGTGAAACCTCTCAAAGGTCGAATTACCGCGCAAGCCGAGTTGGTCAGTTTGGAGACGGCGTTCATGGAAAAGAGCGAGGAGAATCCAGAGATATCATGTAATCAGTCAGTCGATCGAGATCATCCGGTTCGAACACGTTTCGTTGATCAACACGGTTTGCCAGTGATGAAAATTCGCGAAGGTTATGAGATTCGATTTCAAGACATTCCACAGTTACGGGTAAGTTTCTGTCATTTATCCACCAAATATGTAGTAGCCAAAAAATTTGGAACGCTTCACGAATTTGCGTGTCATCCTTGCGCAGGGGCCATGCTAATCTTCTCTGTATTGTTCCAATTTTAGTATATGTTCTCGGAAGAACGAAAATGTATCCTGCACACTTGACTATATACCCCTACTAAATAATGTGACCGACAACTTGGCTGGTTTGGCCAGGTGCTAGCAATAGGTGGTAAACTGACACATGTGCCAATTTTCACACCTTTGCTCCGCCTTCCCGGAGCGCATATAGTATCTCACCAAACCAGCCAAGTTGTCGGTCACATTACTTAGTAGGGGTATATAGTCAAGTGTGCAGGATACATTTTTGTTCTTCCGAGAACATATACTAAAATTGGAACAATACAGAGAAGATTAGCATGGCCCCTGCGCAAGGATGACACGCAAATTCGTGAAGCGTTCCAAATTTTTTGCCGATTTTTCTAAATGCAAAAATCAGGCACAGTAAGCCAAAAACTATCTACATACATCATATTGGCCACTTATTGATGCGGTGGATGTCAGTGACATTATGTCACTAACTTTTGGAATTTTTTTTCACAAGTTTTTGAGTTTCAAACTTTACAGTTTTTCGTTTTTCGTACCTGTAATTTCCAGTGGATCACATTTTTCGATGTTGTCATTGGAGCAAGATCGATCAAATATGGAAAAATCTAGAAAGCTTTATTTTCAGCTTTTATTTTTCTAAAAATAGTTTTCGAAATTTTCGACTGAAACTAATTTCAACAATTTTAAGTGTACTATTAAAAATCTTTCGCGACGAGAGCAACAACACAAAAAAACACCGTAAAGAAGATAAGAATTTGTTTATTTACTACAAAAGAATCGAACGACCTGGCTTATGGGTTGTACTCAATTGGCAAGTTCTTTCTGCGCACCATACCATCACCTTGGAACCATTCGCGACGGAATTGCTTGGCGGCACCGTCCGGCGTGTTGGTCCACTCGACGGTGATACGATCGTTGTTGGTGTCCTCTTGTCCGTAGGCGAACGCGTCGCACGAGACGGCGAGAAGCACAGCCTCCTTGGGGTCGAGAACTCCGCATGGTGGGTCGACGCCGAGTCTCTTCATGTTGGTCGTCTTGATACCATAACCGATACGGCGGGCCGAGGTGTTGATGACCTTGATGTGATAGGTGTGCTTGTCGTCGTATGGGGCGTTGAAGACGATCTTGGCAGTTGGTTGGGTTTGGATATCTCCTGGTGGGACGGATTGAGCCATTTTTGAGAGCTGGATGATGAGAGACCTCCAAGTCCTCGGCTTTTATAGAACACAGATAAGATCTGATGACGTGGAAATTTCACGTCTTCCAAAAAAAATCTTTTTTTTTTCAATATTTTTTCTTTTTCTTTAAGTAATGTTTTTCCAGGGCGACATCCCACGAATTGGAATTGAACACTCTGACCGTCTCTTCCGCCTGATTCGATCGCTCAATGGTGACTGGAAACAATTGTTGGCCGAACTCCAAATCGCATTCGTCTGCTTTCTCATTGGCCAAGTTTTTGAGGGGTTCGAACAATGGAAAAGGATTATTCACCTGTTGTGCTGTTGCCCAAACTCGTTTGGGTCTCAACACGAATTGTTTATTTCGTATATTCGGGTGAGACATAGTGTGACAAACATTTTATTGCTGTGAAAAAAACGAAAAACATGAATTTTTCCTCTGAAAATACGATATTTTAGATAAAAATGTCTTATTTTTTTGGGGTGAGATTTTTTGTTGTTGGAAAAGTTGGAAGAGTTCAAAATTCTGAAGCGTTTTCTAAAATTTTGTGAAATTTCCATATTTGGTATGAAAAAATAGTGCTGTAGAAAAAAAAAGCGAATTTTTCTGCAGTAAAAGTTACTGTAGTTTGAACTCATTTTTGTCACTTGAACATTGTACCATACATGGCCAAACAATTGTCGTTCGGTAACATTCGCTCTAATGATAACACACGCGACGCAAAAACCGCGACGCACAAATGTGAGTTCCCCTCTTTGTGCGGTTGGGCGCATTTTATCGACTAGCAAACTACACAAGTTGTAAACAGATGGCATAACAACAAAAGGTGCGACATCCTCCCATTTTTGGGAAAGCCATCTGTTTACAACTTGTGTAGTTTGCTAATCGATAAAACGTGCCCCACCGCACAAAGAGTGGAAAAGAAAAATGTCGACCACTCGCATTCGTGCGTCGCGGCTTTTGCGTCGCGTGTGTTACCGATGGACAATTGGACGATAACAAAAAAATAAGCGAGAAAAATTCAAGAAAATCGGACGCTCTTTAAATTTCACACCGACACATCGCACTGGAATTTCATGCGGTTTCGAACCGATACCGATACATTTTTTTTCTGGTTAAAAATTCACGAAATTTTTTAAGAAAAATTTATAGGTCACGCCATGACTAAAACAAGAAAATCTATCTTTTTGCCATGATGATCATTTGCGCTCTATTGAACTATCAGAAAAAGTACACCAACTTTCGAAAAAAATTCACTACACTAAAAATAAATGACGCATTTTTGGACACCTTTCTCAGATTTATCTCACAATCAATCAAAAAAAAACAAAAAGAAGAAAGAAACAATATCAGAAAACTAACATAAGAAAAAGTGAAGAATTAGTGAGTAAATGAATGAACACTGGAAGATGAGCTCAACCCACGCGGTGTGAGGTTAAAGAGAGAGAAAGAGCACCGTAGCCCCGCCCCTTTTTCGCACCTGCTCGGCGTGCAAAAAGGGGCGGACTCGACAATCTATGTACCTCCCTATGCTCATTCATTCATTCACTTTTTCTTAGTTTTCTAATATTTTTTGTTTTTTTGTCTCTTTCTTGCTGATTCTTCTTTTTTTGTAATTTTGTGGTGATTTTTAAACCACCCAGATTTTTCGAACCACGTTTATTAGCATAACTCATTTTCGGAATTATCTCTAATGCAAAGTTGCTAGACAAAAATTCACAGTGATATTTTTCATTAAAAGTAAAGGATCTCGTCAAGAAAACTTGAATTTTTTCCGTTTTTTTTTTCTGTTTTCTTCAAAATCCATGTTTTTGCAGGTCCTCTTCTTCCAACTGAAAGAATGCCCGTCAGACTTTTTCGTCGATATTGTTTCGCGTGACAACTTTCTCACAACAACCTTATCAATGCTGTTCGCTAATATTAGAGGTATGCATGTTTTTGTTGTTTTTGCAATAATTTTTGAACAAATATAACGGAAAAACAACTTTTGAAAAAGTCAAAATTTTGAAACCTGAAAAAAATCAATTTTTGCAGATTCTGCGCACGCCAAAGATGATCTCAAGAAAAAATCCGCCCAATTCAAAGCCTACCTGACGAAACAATTCAAATGGGATTTCGAATGCGAATAGAGGTTGTGTTCTTTTTTGTTATGTTCCTTTAAAAAATCTCATAAAAGGTCTCGACGCGAAAACTCAGCGTAAAAGGTTTATCAATAATAGGTTTTACGAACACACAAAAAAGTCATGAAGGCACTAAAAAATTTTGGGACGAAAAATGCGGCAAAATTGGGAGTAAAGTGAGAAAATGTGGAAAAGGCAGAAAAAACGGAAAAATTAACTAAAGCCCTTTGGGAAGACGAGAAGTGTTGCGGCGGGATGAGGTGATATTTAGGACCTGAAAATATGTTGGAAATTTTGACAGAAAAAAGATTTTGCGCATTTTTCTGAACATTTTGAGCCCCATAGCGCCATATTTCAGAACGAAACAATTTCTTGCGTCTCTTGCGCACCCTTGCGCGAATTTTCAAAATTACTCAAAACTATATCAATATGGGTGTCTGAAATCTCGAAATTTTCTGAAAATTTCGAATTTTTCATGTAAAACGCGTAAAAATTTCAAAAATATGGTTAAACGTTGAAATCAGGCCTCTAAAAGTTCAGAGTTTTCGGAAATCTCGAAAAAATCTCCAGAAATTTTTGTCTTGCGTATCTGCGGAGGGATTTTTAATTGGAAAAAACGCGACGCAGACACGCAACGCAACGTTGCGCAAACTTACATGGATGTGGCGCCCAAAACTTGTGCCAAATTCAAATTTAGATGACAAATCGGCGTTTTGCCGTCTGTCGTCTCATCATTATCATCATCTTCCGTCGGCGTTGTCTCATCACCATCCACCACCAATTCTTCACCATCACCGCTCAACAACAAATTGTTGGCGACCGTATTGTTGGCGGTGTTTGCGGTGGCGGCGGCGGAGAGTTGCGCAAGCTCTTGCGCGTGCGTCGTCGCCAAATGCATGAACAGTACGTCGGTGGCGTAGGTGGAGAAGGCGCAAAGTGTGCATTTCATCGGCGTCGTTGGTGGGAGAAATGCGGGATGTTGGGATGATGGTGTGAAGAGAGACGCAGACGCAGACGACGCAGAAGAAGAAGAAGAGGGTGTGGGTGTGAGAGGATCGGGAAGAATTGCGGGGATTTGGGTACCCGCGGCGGGGGCGGCCGGTGCGATTGTTGATGATGGCACTTGTTGCTTCTTTCTGTAATCAATTTTTTTTTTGCAAAAATTGGATTTTTGGCGCCAAAAATTTTTACTTGAAAATTCAAATTTTGGCGCCGAATTTTAATCTGAAATATTAGGTCCAATTTTTTGATATTTCAAATTTTGGCTCATAAACTGGAAAATCTGGAACTGTGCCAATTTTTGATAGTTTTTTGAAATTTTGGCGCCAAAAATTTCCAAAAAAATTTGCATTTTTGGCCCCAAAAAGTTTGGCACATTGAAAACTTGAATTTGGTCCATCCAAAATACCATCCAAAAATAAATGTGAGAAAAAAAATTAATTTCGAAAAAGTGAAATTCCAGCTTTTTTTTTGAAATTTTAATTTTTGGCGCCAAAATTTCTGAAAAATCTAGAATTTTTGGCGCTAAAATCGAATTTTGGAAAGTTTGAAAGTCCATTTTTCAAATTTTTTTGACCCCAAAAATTTAACCTGAAATTTTTGAACTTTTTCCCCCAAAACCTTGAATAAAGTTCAAAATTTACCCCTCAACAAAAAATGTTCTCATACGAATTTTCTCATATTGCGCAATTTCTCGAGCGCCAAAAAAATCCCATTAAAACACAAAAATTTTGTGTTATTCAAAAACAACAGGTGTCTTCTTCTTTTTCTCTTTTGTTCGTAAACAAGTATTGGCCCTGAAACTTCGATGTAGGTCCGGCCTTGTTCCCATTTTTTGCGATTTCTTACGCAAGAGTAAAAAATGTCACCTGTGTGCCAATCTCTTGAGCGTTCCTGTCGAATTTCCTTCACTCTCATGTCTTGCGATATGCTTGTCCAACATTGCTGGACTTTTTGACACATGTCGACAAAATGGACATTTTCTGGATCCTGCAAGAAATTTCGGGCGTTTTAACAGGAATAGTGAGAATCAGCTCAATTTTCTGAATATTTTGAACCCCATAAAGTCACATTTCTAGCGCGGAAAATTTTTGCGTCTCTTGCGCACTCTTGCGCGAATTTTCAAAAATTTCTCAAAAAAAATATCAATATGGGTGTCTAAAATCTTCAAATCTTCTGAAAAATCCAAAATTTTACAGAAATTCGAGAAAACATCTCGAAAAACTAGAAAATTGTAATTTTCAACATGTCAAATTTCAATTTTTCGGGGTTTTTTGGATTTTTCATAGGCAAAATAAAACTCAGCGCATTTTTCTGAAAATTTTAAGCCCCTTAAAGCCACAATTCTAGTGCGAAAAATTTCTTGCGTCTCTTGCGCAACCTTGCGCGAATTTTCAAAATGTCTCGAACTATGTCAATATGGGTGTCTAAAATCTTCAAATCCCCTGACTAACTCAAAAAACTCACCCAAATCAATATTTTCCGGCAGTGGAATATGATGTCGATAATATTTGTGAAAATGGATATATCTAGCTTCTCTCGTTGAAAAATTGCATCCATTCTCCTCGCATCGAATCGGCGGGTTTCGATGATAAATCGTGACGTGGTAGGACACCGAATTGTATCTACCGTATATTTTCCGACATACAGTACACATGAAACCTTCGGCCACTTTTTCAATATACTTTTTATTTCGGCACCAGCCCTCTTTATCGTCGTTCGGCACAATTTTCTCCATATCTGTTGTGCTGGGCGGTGTTGCGACAGAGTTTGCGCGCGGTGAACTTCCTTCGGATTGTGTGCGACTTTCGTCGGATGATGATGATGATGTTAATGCGGCGGCCATTATAGCAGCACTCAATGTTGCTCCGCCCCCTCCGACACCCATCACATTAGGCATGTTGTTGTGTGAAGAAAATAATGATGAGGAGGAGGAGGTTGATGTGGTTTGAGGTTGACATAATGCACCGAATAATGGGTTATTGTATAGTTGGAGCATTGTATTTATATATTGTTGGAGTTCGGATGTGCCTTTAAAGTTTTTTTTTTCGATTTTTTGAAAAACAGTGTTTATAGAAATAATCTGTTGATTTTTCTGATCTTTTTGACCCCCATAACGCCATATTTCTGAATCGAAAAATTTCTTGCGTCTCTTGCGCACCCTCTTGCGCGAAATTCAAAAATTTCTTAAAAAAATATCAATATGGGTGTCTAAAATCTTCAAATCTTCTGAAAAATACCACATTTCGCTCAAAAATCTGAAAAAATCTCAAAACAGCGTGAAACGTGAAATTTGGGTTTTCAAAATTTCCAAAACTCGACTTTTTCAAAATTTCAAAATTTTCCGCGAACTTAGTGAGAATAAGCTCAATTTTCTGGTAGTTTTGAGCCCCATAACGCAATATTTCTAAACGAAAAATTTCTTCCGTCATTCTGGCACCCTCTTACGTAAGTTTCACAAGTTTTTCTGAAGTATATCAATATGGGTGTCTAAAATCATCAAATTTATTGGAAAATCCAAAAATCCATTTTAAAATCACTTTGCGTAGCTAGAAACACCTGAACCGTAAAATGTTGAATTCGAAACTTCCTAATTTCGAGGTTTTTGGACTTTCTAGTGTTCATTAAAGTATTTTATTGATTTTTCTGAGGATTTTGAGCCCCATGATACTATAATTTTGATGAAAAAAATTTCTTGCGTCTCTTGCGCACTCTCTTGCACGAATTTTCAAAAATTTCTCAAAAGTATATCAATATGGGTGTCTAAAATCTTCAAATCTTTTGAAAAATTCAAAAATCAGTACAAAAGCTATGAAAATGTTCTAGAACTTTGAGAACTCACCATTTTGCTGTTCAACCTGATTAAAAATCGCGGATAAATTGAAATTGTTTGGAATAGATGCAGCCGCCATAATCTTCGACTCAATACTTGTAACTTGACAAAATCGACAAACTGCGAGAGCCTAAAAAATGGTCAAAAATGGGGGCAAAACAATGGAAAGTGGGCATTTTTATGAGTTGATGATTCATTTATCGATATTGTGGGAACTGTTCTCGATTGTTATTCGGGCACCCAAAAAATTCAAAAAAAAATGACCTACAGTACTCTTGCCAAAACAATAATGAGGAAAGGTTTTGTTTGTTGCACCACAAGCAAAGCGATAACAATTATTTACACTTTTTTTTGGAGAGGAAAACCTTTTTTTGTGTAATTTTTTGGGGCAAAAAAGTTTTTATTGGATTTTTTGGGAAATTTTGATTGTTTTTTGGGCTGGTCCGAAAAATGCAAAAATTTTTCAGAATTTTTAGAAAATCTCGGGCCGGTCTGAATTTTTTTCCGAAAACCGAAAAATTCCAGAACAAAAATCTTGGTTGAGAAAACGCTGAAAATTCTCGGAAAAACTAAAAATTTCAGAAATTTGCAATTCGAAGTTTCTGAAAAACCTCAAAACTTGAATTTTTTTCAGAAAATTCTCAAAAAATCCCAGGCCGGTCTGAAAACTTCGAGAGTTAAAGTTTCGGAAATCTCGAGCTATACTGAAAAACTAAAAATTTCAGAAATTTTCAATTCTGAATTTCTGGGAAAACAAAAAAGTTTAAATTTTTTTAGGAAATTCTCAAAAAATCTCGGTCCGGCCCGAAAAACTCAAAATTTCAGAAATTTGCATCTCTGGGAAAACTCAAACCAAAAAAAGAATTTTGAAAGTTCTCAAAAAATCCCAGGCCGGTCTGAAAACTTCCAAACTTCTGGGGAAAAAACTCAAAAATTCTCAAAAACTAACCTCTCCAATACTAACAGCATCGTTCAATTTGACTTCTCCGGTGTATAACGCGTCAACGATGCGACGAAACGCGACGAGCGAATTCGAAAACGCGCTCAAATCCAGGTCGATCGAAACAATCGCGTCGTCTGTGCTTGGCGATTCGTCGATGAGTCGACGGAATAGTGGAGAGAATGAGGAGAGTACCAGACGATGCGCGAACACTGGCTCTTCTGCAAAATGGAAAAATTCATTTTTTTTTTCGAATTTTTTAAAGGCGCACAAGTTTTTTGTTTCCAGAAAGTTTGAAGTTTTTAAAGGTACATGCTTTTGTCAAATCCTTTAAAGGCGCACAAGAATTTTCTTTATAAACATTTTAAGTTTTTAAAGGAACATGAAATTCCGTGAATTTTTTTTTGCAATTTTGTTTTTTCCCTACCTTCCTCTTTCTCATCTTCTCCAATATACCGTACTCTTACAACTGCATCGTAATCGAACTTAAAACTTCCATGTCCCGACGAATCTGTGTCAGATGTTGACGCTGATTTTAAACTCATTCTGATTCTGAAAAAACAAAACACTTTAGATTCAAAAAAAAAAGAAAAAAAAAGTTGCCGCCCTCGGGGTTCGAACCAAAACGCTTCCGCGGCACAACGCGCAACGAGACCGCTAGACTACGCGCAACACAAAATCTCTGCTGCTAATTGTCAGATAAGTGAAGATTGTTTTTTTTTTTTGAGAAAAGAGATAAAATCTTGAAAAAATTACTGTAGGCAGGAGAGAAAATCAATGTCGAAAGAAAAAGAAAAACAACTTTTTTGGGCGATTGATAAAAAAAACGAGAAACACAGAAAAATGAGTCATTTAGAAAACTATAAATCTGGTGTTCACCCAGAAAAAAGCATCTAGAAAAAACCAATTTTGCAGCACAACAAAAAAGTGCCAAGAAATGGGCGTGGCTTTGGGTTTAAAAGTGGGCGGAGTCTCGGTCGGACTTGGTTTACAGTAACTCCTTTTTTATATTATTTGCTTTTTACTTTTTTTTGGGAATATTTCCGGTGAGAACTAAAACCAATAAAAACATGTATATTTCCGATAAAAACAACAAAAAAACTAGGTAAAAATTTTGTTTTGAGAAAAAATATCAGAGTGATATGGCGAGAGTACGGTAGGCGTGAATGATAAGGAATTGACTGAAAAATATTCTATTTTTTTTTTGTTTTTTAAGTTTGGCTGGAAAGTGCATGATGACGTTCGCAGAAAGGTCTTTGAAACAATAAAAAGAAAAAAAAAAGATTTTCGACGGCGTGCGGCATCGAACCCATGACCCCAAAAGGTTCGCAGTCAAGAGTCTAACCGCCTGCGCTACACGTGAACATGAGAAGCAGATGTGTTTTTGCCTACAGGTAAAAGCTGCCATTCCTTGGCGAAATAGAAAAAAAATGAAAAAAGTTTTCCAAAAAAAAATTTATTTTGTTTTTTCGGAAAAAAAGGGGCGGAGATTAAACCCCTTCTTTAATTTTCTGTTACTTAAAGGAAAGTGTGTAATTTCGTACAAGTGTTTTGGTCAATTTTGTAGAAGTTACAATTTTTCGTCTCCTTTTTTCGGAAAAAAAATCTTGTTTTTCATATTGAGTAAACATGGCGACGATTTAATGAACAGATAAAAAACACTAATTTTTTTTCTCTTTCGTTTTTTTTTCGGGAAAGTTTTTCAAGGTCACGTGTTTTTTTTGTTTACACGTTTTTAAAGTACAGTACATCAAGAATGGTACTTTTTAAAGGAACATGACGTTTTTGTATAAAAGTTTAAAGGTACATGACCTTTTGATAGAAGTTTAAAGGAGCTTTCAGACAAAATTCAGTGAGGGGTTTAAAGGAACTTTCTATATTTAGGAAATTTTTGAGATTCTTAAAGGAACATGGTATTTGGAAAAGTTTTAGAAAAATGTTAAAGGAGCATATAGTTTCTATCAATTCTTAAAGGAACATGAAGATTACCGGACTTTCAAAAAAAAATTCTTAAAGGAACATGGAAGTTTCAAAATTCTGAAAATGTTTTGATTTCAAAGGGACACTTCAAAGTTTGAGATTTCTTAATGAAACATGAAATTTTTGGGATCTTAAAGGAACATCTTCTTTTCCCCGAAGTATTGAAATTTAAAGGAACATGGAAAGGTTTTCCTAAAATCTTCAAGGAACATAATTTTTGAATTTTTAAAGGAACATGAGAAATTTCCGGGTTTTCTGAAGAGAAATAAAAAATTTCTTAAAGGAACATCAAACTTTTTTTTTGAAATGTTTCTCTATTTTTTCACTTTTAAAGGGACATAGGATTTTTCAGAGATTTTTTAAAGGAACATGAAATTTTTTTCTATTTTTTCTAATGGAACACTTTTCTCCAGAAAAAAAAAACTTTAAATTTCTTAAAGGAACACGACATTTACATGAAATCTTGTGGTTTATTAAAGGAACATGAAATTTTTTCACTTTTTTATGGATTTTTATAAAGGGACATGTGATTTTTTTTTTTAGAAATTTTTAAAGGAACATGACAATTTGAGATTTATTAAAGGAACATGAAGCTTTATTTTTTTTGTTGATTTTCAAAGAGACATAGGATTTTTTAAAAAACTTGAAATTTCTTGAAGGAACATGGCTCCAATTTCAATTTTTGCTCATTTCGAAGAAAAAAGACCAAAAAAGTTCTTCTTTTTCCCCCAATTTACTAGTGCAAATCTTTGAAACATTTCTCTCCAATTTGCACCAGAAAAAAAAACGTCGGTTTCGAACAACAAATTGGCGGGGTGCCTCATTTTAAGGTTTCGGCGAAATTCAATTTCGCCAAAAAACCTGCACTTTTTCTTCTTCTTCTTTATTTCTTCGCCTCCCAATGGACTACAGTACTCCTCCCTCCAAAAAAAAAAATGAAAAAAAAAACACAACAATTCTGGCTCCTAAAAGATGCTTGCTTGTGCAAATACGATGCCATTGTGAATGTCACAATATGTTGTTCTTTTTTTTTTTTGGTTACTGTACCCCCTTTTTGCTCTTTGTTGTTGTTTTCTTTTTTTTTGTGCCCTGATGATTCATTTGGGGTAGAAAAAGGATACGGCAGAAAAAAAAGACAAAAAAAATATATTAATATAAATTTTTTGCTAAAGTTACAGAGTTGCAGCAACCTTATCTAGGGGATAACAGCTTATCTCTCACGTGGTAGCGGTGGTGTGTCTGGTTGCGCGCGCGCCTACAGGTCTACAGGGTTTTGGTTCGAACCCCAATGCGGGCGCAAATTTTTTTTTTTTTTTGACTTTCAGAAAATTATCAAAAACAACAATAAAACAATTATAATTTTTTTATGATGATAGCGAAAATGAATGTGGGACCTCCGAAAAGTCGTTTGTGTGTGTGTGTAGTGTAATAATTGCCGAGACCTCCATAAATTAGAGAAAATGCTGAAAAAAATTGAAGATGAAAACTTTCACGAAAATGAATGTTTCGCTGAAATCTCAAGGCGAGATAGTGTGCCAGGATGAAGAGACGCAGACAGAGCAAGATGAATTGGTTGGGGCATGTTGAAATTTCGTGCTGCACGGGAACGAAATGAGAGGGAGAGGGAGAGAGAGACGTGGGAGGTCGAGATCAAAAGTCAACGGGTGGTACTGTAGTTAGTTGTCCAGAATTTCCCCGCCAAAAGTAGTAAAGCAAACCGGCTTTTTTCCCAAAAAATAGGTGTAAAATTTTTTTTCGCAAGAAAAAACATCATCTGAAGTACACCTACATATAGTTCAAAAACAAATTAGTGTGTGTGTGTAATCAAGAAATAAACCAGTTCCAAATGGTCAGCTAAATTAGAATATTGTTGACGTTTTTGACCCTAAGGGGAGAGGTTTTTACAAAAAAAAAATTACAAAAAAAAGAAAAAAAAAATGCAAACAGCATGGGGACACGATCCCGTGACCATGCGCGCGGAACGCGCGCGTGTAACCAGCTCGCCCACACACGTCACATTTAATCTATCATGCGATTGGCTAGATATCGCGGGCCCAATTTTTACAGTGTAACCATGCCACCCTACAACAAACATTGTTTCTGAATCATAGAGGGTTGCGGCAACCGCGCGGCACCATTCAAAGCGCAAAAAGACCATCGGGAAAAAAAAACGTTATTATTAATAATTGTTGAAAATGTTAAATAAACAATGCAAAAAAAAGTTGGTGGGGAGAAGAAGAATCACAGAATAATAGACGGATCACTGGACTGGGGAGTACTGTAGTTTTGCACAAAAAAAATAAAATCTACTCGCATGCTAATTTTCCGTGAAAACTGGTCATTGCAATTCCGAACGCTTGTAATGCGGAAAGCGGATAGCGGAAATCCATTGAGAAACTTTCTTCGGTGACACGTCCGAATTGCATTATGATGTAGTCGGCTGAAAAATATACCATGTTCCTTTAAGAAATTTTGAAAAATTTGGAGAGATTGCCATCCTTTAAAATCTTGGAAATTCGGAAAAAAAACATCATGTTCCTTTAACAAAATGGAATTTTTTTGGGAAAGTTTCATGTTCCTTTAAGAAATTTCTAAAAATTTGGAAAAAATGTCATGTTCCTTTAAGAAATTTGAAAAGTTTTGAAAAATGTCATGTTCCTTTAACAAATTGGAAATTTTTTGGAAAAGTTTCATGTTCCTTTAAAGTTTTTAAAACATTTTGAGAAATTACAATGTTCCTTTAAAAAACTTTAAAATTTGGAAAAAAAATGTCATATTCCTTTAAAACCTCACAATTTTTTTTTGAAAATATGTATAATTCTCGAAACTTCAAAAAACACCATGTTCCTTTAAAAATTCAGAGTTTGTTTTCAAAATGGCAGCCCATGTTCCTTTAAAATCTTCAAAAAAGTTTGGAAATTTTCTGAAAAATGTCATGTTCCTTTAAAAAATAGGAAATTTTTGAAAATTTTCATGTTCTTTTATAAAAAATTTCTAAAAAAAAATAGTTTTTCAAAAAAACCGGCCGATCTTGAATTTTCAAAAGTTTCGGGCCGGCCCGAAAATTTCCCAAACTCACGATTCATCTCATGAACAATTTGAAAATTCTTCACCGACGCCTGCGTGACCCGTCCATGAAAATTCAGCACATACGACTGCGTATCCTCGTTCCACACCGGATTCTTGTTCTGCAATTGAACCAACTCGGCAACATTCTTCAAACGATGCCGTTCCACCAACGTGTCGCGATCCTGAAACAAAAGCGTGATTGCTTATCAGATAGCAACGTTCTGGTGTGGTGTAGCGGTGTGAACAAATGTATAGCGCGCGGAGGGGGTAGGTTCGACTCCCCGCCAGGTCACCAATTTTTTTTCTTTTTTTTTAAACTCTTACCACAATAGGCTGCACAACTTTGCGTTGAAACGGTTCTTGATCATTGGGCAAGTGTTTGGGATTCTCATAGAGTCCCGGTATAAGAATCGTCATTTTCCTGGGTCCTTTAAATCCCAAAACATTCGTCTCATAAATCACCGCCGCCAACTCCTGTCGAATACCGCTGGCGTCGGCAGATCGTTTCGGATTCGCTCCCTGATTATAGAGAGTGAACTGGGTGCCGAGTGCGTTGGAGCGCACTTTGCCAATGTACGAATTGCCGTCGCGCGACAAATCGAGCGGATCCATTGAGATCAGGTAGTTTGCGGTGGCGCTCTTCTTGCGTTTTCGTGCGGCTAGCAGCAAAATACGCTTTTTTTCGTCGTTGACGTTGTACTCGAGATGAAGGTAGTAGGTCGGATACATGCCTTTGTCCATGCCGCGTTTGTCGCGTTGGATTGAGCAACGGTAGACGGTGTTGCGACGCGCTGGCTCTTCGATGAATCTGTGGAATAATTGCTCAGTTTTGTCGGAGGCGTGGCTCAACTGGTAGACGTTTTGTCTGGCAGGCAGAGGGCCGCCGGTTCGATTCCGCATGCGGGCGGAATTTTTTTTTTTTTTTTTTTTTTTGAATTTTTTTTTGTTGGACATGTTCCTTTAAGAATGATGTTTTTCAAACTTATATGTTCCTTTAATTTTTCAAAAAAAAAAAAACCATGTTCCTTCAATTTTTTTGAAAATCATGTTCCTTTCAATTTTTGGAAATCATGTCCCTTTAATTTTTTGGAAATCATGTTCCTTTAATTTTTCAAAAAAAAAAACATGTTCCTTTAATTTTTTGGAAGTCATGTTCCTTTAATTTCTCTGAAAACCATGTTCCTTTAACTTTCCAATAAACTCATGTTCCTTTAATTTTTCAAAAGGTTATGTGTCTTTGAAATGTTTTTTGAAAATCATGTTCCTTTAAATTTTCAAAAAATTCGTGTTCTTTAAATATTCATTGCTTCAAATAAAAATTTCTGCATGCTCCTTTAAAGTCCCAACTTTTTAGCTATGTTCCAAAAAAAAACAAAAAAAAATTCCGCTCCGCGTGAGCTTCGAACCCGCGACCTTTTTCACCGCGCGCAAAACCTCAACCAGCTGCGCTATCGCGTCACATTTTAACCCTTCCCCCATTGTCTAGACTAACTTGAGCTTATTATTCTCAACTTCAGCAATATCCGGCGACAACTCCGACGGCAGAATGTGCTCCTCAATTCCCTCGTTCCAATGATCTTTGACCATCGACGTCGAGTATCCATCATCCTCTTCATCCTCATCCGAACCGACACATTTGTTGAGATCGGCTTTGGCGAGTTTCGCCGCCATCTCCGCTTCGTTGTCAAAGTCGATGAGACTTTTCGACGTGGGCACGTGACGTGGCGGCGCGTCGAGACGCGACGCAGCCGCCGATGTTACGTTGATTGTTGTTGGCGCAGTGAGAACGGTTGGCGTGATGCGTTCGGGTTCGATGGCGTATGGTGCGTTTGCGGCAGCGTTGCTGCTGTATAACGAGTAGTCGGACACGAATTGCGCGTTTTGATGACCGAATGAGGGGTTTGTTGAACGAACCACGCCGGCGGATGGCAGACGTTTTTGACGTTGTTTGTCTTCGAGCATTTTTCGCTGACGTAGCAGATTTTTCTCCACCCATGATGCGTTGTCGCCCATTTTTTTGGCGGCTGGAAAATTCCAATTTTCGAAAGTTATGCTCCTTTAAAACACTAGAAAATATTTCCAAATTATCGTGTTCCTTTAAAAATTTGAAAAATGTGAATTTTTGTAAAAAAAACGGTTTTACTATTTATGTACAAGAAAAAGGACCTTTTTTCACGTTCTAAAAAGTGGAAAAAGTTCCAAATCAAAAAAGCACAATCCTTAAAAAAACGAAGTCACCGGCCCAAAGATCTCCCAACGCCCACAAGCAAGCGCTCCCACTCCAGCTTGAGGCAGGTTGGTCAAACAATCAATCACCGGGGGATACGTATTAAGTCAGGAAACCAAACCCATGACGGCCACACAGTTCTTCGTGCGGTCTTAACTTGGGGTGAAAGAGTTGTTAGCACCGACCCGGCCTCGAACCAGCAACGTCTGATTGTTAGTCAAACGCGCTAGCCACTCGGTCAAGTTGCTACATGTCTTCCCTCTCACATTTTTATGTTTATATCTCATCACACAGCCAGATGACGAGAGAAAGAGAGTGACGGCCGTGTTTGTCTGTTTCTAGGTCATCACTCTTTGTAAAAAACGGTTTTACTATTTATGTACAAGTAAAAGGACTACTTTTCCCGTTCTAAAAAGTGAAAAAAGTTCCAAATCAAAAAAGCACAATCCTTTAAAAAAAACGCTAAAATATCCCCCACTTCCTACCGCCGCTCCAGGGCCAATTTTTGAAGTCACCGCCGAAAGATCTTCCAACGCCCACAAGCAAGCTACCTTTAAAAATATCAAGAAAATGCTTCTTTAAAAATCCAAGATTCATGTAAAATCTTCAAAAAAGTTTAGTTTAAAAATTTGAAAATATCATGTTCCTTTAAAATTTTTTTAAAAGGTGGTGTTCCCTAAAGAATCTCAAAACTATCATGCTCCTTTAAAAATCTGAAAAAAAAACTCATGTGCCTTTAAAACTAGAAAATCAATTTCTTCAAAAAAGTACTAAAATATCACGTTCCTTTAAAACCTCCGAAAAAATTCTTTGAAAATCCAGCATTGAATTTTCAACAAAAAACATGTTCCTTTAAAAACCCCGAAAAATGTCCTCAAAAACCACATATCCCTTTGAAATCCCTCAACTTTCAACATGATCCTTTAAAAAACAGACAAATCTGGATAATCGGATTTGAAAAAAAAAGAAAAATAAACAAATATAAACACGCAGCTAATAATAATGAAGGAAAGCAACGAAAAGTAGAATCGACGCGTTACCATGACGATGTTCATTTTTTTTTCTTCTTCTGCTCTTCTTCTTCTTCTATATTGCTCCGTTTGGGTCTGCTCCGTTTCTATAGCTACCAACATACAATTATCAGGGGGCCCGGTAAGTATTAATCAGCAAAAGAAAAAAAAAATTGGCGTGGGCGGGTGACGAACTATTCACCCCGCGATTACAATTTCAACGCACAACCAGTGCACCAAGCTAGCCTTGTTTCAGCGAGGGAAAAATGGCAAGCAAATATTCATTAATTTTGTACACTCAACTAGCAATGCTTATCATTGACATTCTCTTCAACTCAATTTCAGTAATGCTGTTGGGCAACAACACAATCTTGCTAATGCTCTATATGTAAGTCTTCTATATCCCGACATCTCACGGGTTTCTATTCGTTTTTCCAGCCTTCAAGACACTCTACTAGTCATGTCATCGTTAGTTCTAATGATCTCATTTTCCTCAACATTCATTTTTCAAATCGGTTTGATTTCCCTTATTTTCACCACATTTCTTCCCACAATAATCGTGACAATTCTCTACACATTGGTCTCGATTGGATATCATTATGCGAGTTTGGTGAGTTCTCAATGGAGCGCGATTGCTCTTATCAGGAAAAAATTCTTGTTTGTAGAACGCCAGTTGGGATGATCCAAATATCGACATTTTTCAATCGATTCCATTGACAGCGTTTTATATTGTTCATAAGTTTGGTGAGCAAACGCGCTCTGTCGCACAATCTCTTTTTCTCTACGTCTCTTATTTCTGAACGCTGTCTCATCGGTTCAGGCTCCGCCCACAAAAGTGTGCCTGATCTTGAGAAATGAACGAAAAATGCATTTCTCAAGATCAGGCACACTTTTGTGGGCGGAGCCGAAATCAATGAAATAGCGTTAAAAATAGGAGCTTCAGAGAAATATCAAAAAATGTATTGATGGCAAAAAAGATTTTTACATTTTTCTCTGTGTCTCTTATATTTGAACACTTGCTCATCGGTTTAGGCTCCGCCCACAAAAGTGTGCCGGATCTTGAGAATTGCGCGAAAATTTATTGGTTGCAAATCGTAATTCACGACCAATATATTTTCGCGCATTTTTCAAGATCAGGCACACTTTTGTGGGCGGAGTCAAAATCAACAAAAAACGAGAGATTCAGAGATAACATAAAATTTCTTGATTTTGAAAAAACGCGCTCTGCCGCACAGAATTTGTGTTGTGTGCGGTAGAGCGCATTTTAAATTTTATGAAAATATTCACCTTTAGTCGGCTGTTTCTACTATTCATTCTACAAACGTGCCGCGCTTCACATCACCGATCCAAAATACAATCAGGATTCCGATTGGCTTCGTTTCAAATTCACACAACTCTTCTCAAAGGCCATGACCTCATCAGCACAACAACCAATCAATCTTAAAACCGAATAAAACTTCACAAAAAAAAAGAAGAAAAAATAACAACAATAACAGAATGAGTATCAAAGGAGGTGTGTCATTTTCTAGACAACAAGTCGATAGGTGATGTATCGTCCGGCGGTTTCGGAAGGTCGCACAATTTTGACGACCTGACCACGACGAAGGCCAAAATAGCGCGCGACCGGGTCGGATTGTTGAATGCGTGGCAGTTGCGAATCTTTGAGTTTGTATCTGGCGAGCAGTTCTGCCTTTTCTTCGCTTGTCATTACAACGTGTTCGGGGACAAGTTCGTGTTCAGTGATGTTGACCATCAGCTCGGCTTCGAGAAAATGCTCGAGCATGTATTTTGGCGCCATGTCGCCGATTGATTGTTTGGCGCTGGGTGTCATTCCGGTTTGGACGACTATAATTGCTCGTGAAATGTTTTGCTCTTGCATTTGTTGACAAATCGCTTTGATCGTTTTGATACCGATTTTCGGATCATCCGGGAAGAAAACGAACATTTGATCTGGAAATTTTATCGATTTTTTCGCCTTTTTTCTTACTTTGCACATCGCGCAATACTCTTTGAATGCGAGAGAGGAGACGCAGAGAAAATTCGCAGTAAGACAAATTAACTTTCATGATGTTTTCCTCGAATTTCTCATTTTTAAATTATTTGTTTCGGTTTAGATCAAATTTACAAAACTATGGTTTATCTAGAAAAATGTGCGAAAACATTGAGATTCAAAAATAAACCTCTTAAATTTTGAAATTAATCTTTTAGAAGTTTCGTAAAATCGTCTTTTTTTAGAATACCATCAATTTTCTTTTTTTTCTCAACTAAACGCCAAAAAAAACCCACCACTAGCATCGTCATTGTGCGCGACAAGAACTGTCAAATCTCCACGACCGGGCTTCTTCTCACTTGGTCGATCGCCATAGATTTCTTTGAATGTTTCGAGCGGTTGATCCAGTTCGTCCTGAGTCACAAGGTATCCTCGATCGTGAACCATTTGAAGAATGGTTTTGCGGATTCTCCACAATCTGTACGTTTCAAGCTCATCATCGGCCATTTTCTGGAAAAAGGAAATGAAGGGGAAGACGTGAAAAACGTGACAAAATATCATTTCCTTTTCATTTCTAAACTGTTTTAAAACCCAAAAAAACGCCATTTCAAATTTCGAACGAAAAAAAACAAAAAAATTCTGAACCTACTCGCAGTGCGCAAACCCAATTCTTCACTGACGCGTTTGGAGATCACCTTCCCGCGAGTTTGAAAAAACGTTTTTTTTATTTCTTATTTTTTGGGCTAAAAATTAGCTAAAATGCTAGAAAACCTCCATATCGAAGATCTTTCACTCAATGAAGATGTCAACAAGCGAAAAAGAAACAATTTTCAAGTGGAAGTTCGATTAAAAAAGACAACGTAAGTTATTTTCCTCAAAAATATTGAAAAATAGAAAAAAAATTTAGCCCAAAATCAGAAGCAATGAATCGAATAGAAGAATTCGTTTCGCTCGCAAATTCACTGAAAAATGCAAGAAATTGGAAATCCGCCAATTTTCCGGAAAGTGTTGAAATAACCAATCTTATCGAAAAAATGATCGTTGGAACGTGCCAAATGGAAGATGGCGAGAAAATTGAGATAAATGTTAACTCGAAGAATATACATTTCTACAAGTTAAACACAGACGGTCCATTATCACAAAACCTTGACGAAGAGGAGAACATCGTTGGCTCACAGCTCTGGCGATTGCCATGCGTCGAATTCGAGAATATTTGGGAAAATTTGATTTACGATTCACAACTGAAAAACGAGATCATGTCGTATGTCTACGCGTTGATCCATTTGTCCGAGAAACATGTCAACTCGAAAATCATCAGCGTTAATCGATTGATTTTGTTGGTCGGTCCGCCGGGAACTGGTAAAACGTCATTGTGCAAAGGATTGGCGCAACATTTGGCGATTCGGTTAAATGACAGATATACACATTCGGTCATGGTCGAGATCAATAGTCATAGCTTGTTTTCAAAATGGTTTTCTGAAGTGAGAATTTTGAAATATAGTTTTCAACAAAAAAAAACAGTAAATTTTTGAAAATATTGAAATTTTGAACACAAAATTCGATAAGAAAATCAATTTTTCAACAAAAAAACTTTGAGAATTGCGATTTTCAAAAATTTTACCACGGAAAAGAAAAAAAACGTTGAAAATTACAGAAATTGTTTGAAAACCTCAATTTTGTCAAAACAAAATCTTGAAATTTCGATTTTTGACAATTTTCACGAAAAAAAGTATTTGAAAATTCAAAAATATAAACTAGAAATATTTAAAAAAAATACTAATTTTTTATAAAAATCATTAAAACATGTATGAAAAACGTTAAAAATTACAAAAAATTGTTTTAAAAACACAAAAAAACCCAAATTTTGTCAAAAAAAATCTTGAAAATTCGATTTTTGGCAATTTTCACAAAGACAAAATTTGAAAATTAAAAAATAGTTAAAAAAAAAACCAAAAAAACGTAAAAATTTGAAAAAAAAAGAAAAAAAACAATTCCAGAGCGGTAAACTTGTCCAAAAAATGTTCGATCAAATCGACGAGCTCGCCGACGACCCGTCTTGTATGGTGTTCGTGCTCATCGACGAAGTCGAATCGCTGGGAATGTGTCGCGAGGCGTCGGGAAGTCGCGCCGAGCCGGCCGACGCGATTCGCGCCGTCAACGCGTTGTTGACGCAAATCGATCGAATTCGCCGACGCGACAATGTGCTGATTGTGTGCACGTCGAATTTGGAGACGAGTTTGGATCGCGCGTTGGTTGATCGCGCCGATATTGTGCGACACGTCGGCGAACCGTCGACGTTGGCCTTGTTCGCCATGTTGAAGTCGTGCATTTTGGAAATGATGCGGGTAAGCGCGAATTTCGTCGTCTGCGTCGCGTGTCTGCGAAGCGGTCTTTGAAATAAGAACCGCGTCGCGGACACGCTGCGCGGCCGGAAAAATCCTGATTTTTTAATTTCAAAAAAAAAGTATTTTTTACCATTTTTCCTTACTTTGCACATCGCATAAACAAAAATTGGCGTCAAAATATAAATTTTTGGCGCCAAAATCAAATTTTTTTTTTAATTTTGGCGCCAAAAACATAGATTCAATTTCACTGTAGTCGCTACAAGACCATACTAAGTAAGAAAATAATGTGCCTTTAAAAATTTTCCAGATCGGTGTAGTTCAATTGGAAAATGATGAGGAGATACCAGATGACATTATGGTCAGTTTTTTTTTGTCGAAAAAATGTTTCCCCCAAAAAAAACCTTCTCAGAGCAACGAAAAAATCGCGCCAAACTCCCAATCACTTTTCGCCATCGCCCAACTCGCTCACGGTTTGAGCGGTCGTGCAATCTCAATGTTGCCAACGCTGGTCTATTCAAAAAGTCTCGACGAGACCCTAAGCCTCACCGATTGTCTCAATCTGTTCAGCGTGTGCGTAGCGGAGCGCAAGATGCGTAAGAAATAAAGAAGAAACATTTAATTTTTGCACGCAGAAAAAATATAATACTTGTATAAATATATGAATGAAAGCGTGAAAAAGTGGAAAAACTAAACTACCCGTTACATTTCGACATCATTTGAACTTGTCGTTGGCTCCTCGTCGCCGAGCGTTGACATCCGACCAGCGTGTTCGGGAACCGCCGGAATCACAAACGCATCGTCGTGCGGTGATCGCAACGCCGCATCTTTGATGATCTCTTGACCGTCGTGCATATTTAGTTTGGCCAAATCCTGCAAGTGGTGCAAACATTTCACGGGTTTGTCAGGATCAAAAATCGATATTTTCCATTTTTCCGCATTTTAAAACTTTTGAAAAAAAAACATCTTAAATTCCGCCGATTTGTCCTAAATTTTTTGCATTTTTCACAATTTTGTGGGCGGAGCCTGAATCAACAAAATAGCATTCAGAAACAAGAGATTTAGAGAAAATAAATGTCTTAAAATTTATAAGTTTTACACTTTTTTGGCGAGAAAAAAACATTTTTAAACAAAAAAACAATATTTCCACGTGAGCTCACGTGAAAAATTAAAAATAAGATTTTTCTCAAAATTTTCTAGTCATCAAACTACAAGAAAAATAAAATTCTTCACAAAATTTTTAGAAAGATTCCCAATTTGGCCAAGAAAAACTCAAAAAATATGATTTTTTTTTGTGAAAATTGTGGAATTTTCCGCTTTTTTTGGTCCTTGGCCCTTTTATCCCCAACAACAATAAACAAAACTCACCAATTGATCATCAACCGCGTAGAGCTCTTTTTGCGCCAACATTGTCGATGACATACATTGTCGAATTATCTCATTGAACGGATCAATCGCAAGAGCTCGATTAAAATATTGTGTAGCTCGGGCCATCTGAAAAAAAATTGAGAAAAAAATGTTTCTTTCTGATATAAAGACATGTCGATCGGTACAATTCGCTCTAATGATAAAAACACACGCGACGCAAAAGCCGCGACGCGCACAAATGCGAGTTCCCCCTCTTTGTGCGGTTGGGCGCAATTTATCGATTAGCAAACTATACAAGTTGTAAACATAACATAAGGTGCGACACCCTCCCATTTTTTGGAAGGCCATCTGTTTACAACTTGCGCCGTTTGCTAATCGATAAAATGCACCCCATCGCACAAAGAGGGGAACTCGCATTTGTGCGCGTCGCGGCTTTTGCGTCGCGTGTGTTATCATTAGAGCGAACTGACCTAACAGGGAACCATAAAAATCCTTGAAATTTTGTCTCTGTGAATAAGGACAAAAAGAAAATTTGAGAAAAGTCATTTTTTTTTCTAGAAAATGTCTACTTTTTCTATTTTTAGGCCAGGTATGGATAAAAACGACTTACATCTCCCAAAAGTGCATAGCAAATGGCCATAGATCCAATTGCATCAACATATTTCGGCTCCATTTTGACAGCTTTTCTGAAACCAAGAAAATTGGACAATTTTCGGGCCAAAAAACTCACTCATAATACAGAATCGCATCATTTAGCCGTCCCATTTTTCTAGATATATGTCCCAAATTGTTGATCATCGGGCGCCAAAAATCGTCAATTTTTCTGCGAAACAAAAAATGTCAAATTTCTCATTGGAAAATGGGAAAAATTACGTTTTCAAAACTTCACGCAGCGGTGTTTCCCGTTTGCAATTGGTGACCATTAGCAAGACTTGATTGAATATTATGTCAGCTTCTGGAAAAAAATCGATTTTTCTTTGATTTTCTGGAAAATTTTGCAATAAAATTCAAACTTTCAAAATGTTTTTTTTTCAAAATTTTGAAAAATTTACTGTTTCAAAATTTTTTTGTGAAATTTTTGGCCGTGCCTCTTAGATTGTTGATTTTGCAAAAAATCAAATGTTTTTGTCAAACATTGAAAGAACAAAAAATGTATAGGTCTCGCCACGAAAACTCGAAATTTTTTGATTTTTCTTCAATTTTTTGAGAAATTTTTTGCAAGAAAATTTGATTTTTTTCTCGAAATTTTGAAAAAATAGAAAAATCGATTTTAAAGAAACAAAAAATGTATGGGTCTCGCCACGGAAACTTGAAAAAAATCGATTTTTCTTCAATTTTTTGAGAAATTTTGCAAATTTTTTCTCGAAAAATTTGTTCTTTTAAATTTTTTGGCTCTCGACACATTTTTTTGCAAGAAAATTCGATTTTTCTATAATTTTCTGAGAAGTGTTGCAAAAAAATTCAAATTTTTCAAATTTTTTCTCGAAATTTTGAATTTTCCTTCAAATTTTCGGCTCTTCTTTCCCGCTCACCATTATAATGTTTTCCCGAATAGGCGATACACGCCTCTTCGTGTCGAATCAGCGGATCTCTTGGCGCCCGTGTCACCGCTTCGGCCATGAATTTTCGCGACAATTTCGAGCTGTGCGAACTGTACTGCAACGATACGTAGAGATACGGCTCGGAGCTGCGATCCACCAGCTTCGATGCACGATAGTAGCAACTCATCGATTGTTCGTGTTCGACTTCGTAGTGTAGAATGTGGCCGAACGCGACCCACGCTTCGGCGAACGTTGTGTCCATCATTGTACATTTGCCTGGGCGGGGAGAAAATGATTTAAAGGGACATTAAGTTGGGTTATGTTCCTTTAACATTTTTGGCATTTTTCCAACATAAAATTTGTCAAAAATCGACATTTTTTGTGGAGAAAAATCGATTTTTTTGGCATTTTTCCAGACTTTTCATTGAAAACTCACTAATATAAGACCTTGCTCTCAAATTGTCGCCAACTGTATAATAATAAAGTGCGATACAGTACCATGGCAACGGAACGTGCGGATCGTCGTTGACCAATTGATGGCCGAGTTCTAGGAGACCTCTCGAGTTGCGCAACATTGCCATACAGTGAATTCGAAGAAGCATGCATTCCTGACACAAGAATTTTGTGAGAAAAAAAAGAGATTAGTGAAAATGCGCTCTACCGAACAACCATATCGATTGAAAAATACGTTTTTTTTTTGAATTTTAGGAAATGTTTCGCTGGAGCGCACATGATTGTCTGTGTTGAAAATTTGCAGGGAAAAAAAATGTCAGAGTAATGATAAACTTTGAAATTCAGAAGAAATGAAATTTTTTTCTAATTTTTGTGGAGAAAAATATAATTTTTCTTTTTTTTTTCCAAATCTTGTGGGAAAAATGTGGGAAAACTATAAACTTGACAGTTTCTTTGTTAATTTTTCACATTTTCCTGAAGATATTCACCGAAAAGTTTTAATTTTCAAACATTTTCATACTTTTTTGCAGAAAAATCCAAGTTTTTTCGAGTTTTTTCTGATTAAAATTGTCTAAATTTCAAATATTCACAAAAAAAAGTGAAAATACAAAAATTGGTTGTAAAAATATGTCGAAAAAAGGGGTGTTTCTTGACATTTTTTGACATTAGGTATTGATTTTCTACATTTTTCTTGTGAGAAAACCCATAAAAATGTTTCGAATTGTTCAACCAACCCTATGCGGTCCAAAATTATCAAAAACATTTTGCGTAAGCTGTTCAGCCTCCGTAAATCGTCCGTGTTCATAGCAATTCTGCGCCTTTTCCATCAGAACTTTCGGATCGAGATTGCCGGCATGCATTTCGAGCTGATTCTTCCGGATCGATTTATATTTCTCGAGTTCGCACGGTTCGACGAGATTGTATTTGGTCATGAGTAGTTCGACGTGGATCGGCGTGTTGTCGTGTTGGATGGCGTATGAGATGCAGATCATTGCCGCGTCACGATTCATCAGTTTCAGATAGCTTTCGGCCATTATTAGCATGAGCGCCGAGTGCAGTTTTAGTTTGCGGGCCATTGTGTCGAGTTCGGCCATGTTGGCGAACGAGTAGCGCATACGTTCCTCTTCGACGTTACGTCCGGTTACTTGCGATGGTGCGCGCAGCGGAAGTTGTTGATTCACATTGACTGGTATCTAGAAAAAACCAGGACATTTCGAAACCGCTATATTTCAGTATGAAAACATGCTGACTTTCCATAAAAATGTTCCGAAAACTTTAAAGGAACATTGTATCTCGTAACGAGACTTACAAATTTAAAAAAAAAAACAATGGAAAATAGCCCAAAATTCGATAAAAAATCAGTTTTTTTACGTGGTGACCTATTTTTGAAAAAAAAAACTGTGAGTTTTCTCAAATTTTGGGGTATTTTCTATTTTTTTTTTGACCCTGAAATTTGTGAAAAAAAACTTTTTGCTGGAAAATTAAAATTTGACGCACACTTCCGAAGGTTTTCTGACTGAAAAAACTCCTTGTTTGAGTGCGAAAATTGAAAAGTAACTGATTTTTTGGAAGAATTCTAAAAAA
>OY751547.1:1295000-1525000 GCA_963572245.1 Caenorhabditis sp. 8 KK-2011 | reverse complement strand
TTTGATCTATGAGGTGGGTTGCGGAGCGGTTGTGCGTTGCGGCCTAGTGTGCGGTGGAGCGAGTTTGCTTTGTTATTTGAAAAATTTCGAGCAAACTCGCTCTACCGTACACTAGCCCGCGAAACTCGGAAAATTCAAATTTTCCAGTGCTAATATACGCGTTGCGGTCGTGCGTTGCGTTTTTTTTGTTAAAAAAAACGCAACGCACGACCGCAACGCGCGCAGGAATTTAAAAAAGTTGAAAAATCTAGTAGAATTTCAACTTTTTCAAATTTCCCTATGCGTTGCGGTCATGCGTTGCGTTTTTCATCAAAACCTTGGTGTTTCATTTGAAAAACGCAACGCACAACCGTAACGCGTGCGTCATGCGTCGCGTTTTTTGTTAAAAAACGCAACGCATGACCGCGACGCGCCAAAAACTCACCCTCAAAAACTTCTTTCAGCGCGAAGAAACCCAAATCGTCTCCAAAAAGTGCATAATTTTGATCATCTCACTGATCGCTTTCGGTTTTTGCTCGGCCGCCGCAACAGTTTTGAACAAAATCTCAATTTTGGCATTTGTCACAAGTCTCTCCTACATCAAAATGGCCGTTACGTGCTCCAAATATTTTCCGCAGGTTTGTCGTTAGAGCGAGTTTGCTCACTTTGGGATTTTGGGGGGTGTGACGGACATCAGACTGGTTAAACGCTATACTTTTATCTCTGCGTATCTCTCTCTTGAGATAAAGACCTAAACCACACACAAAGTATAGCGCTCAACCAGGCTGATGTCCGTCACACTAATCTCAAAATGAGCAAACTCGCCCCAATGACAATCTTCCAGGCCTACTACAATTTCGCCCGCCAAAGCACAATCGGCTGGTCAATCGGCAACATTCTTCTCGATTTCACCGGCGGAACTCTGGATATTTTGCAAATGGTCTTCCAGGCGATCAATGTTAATGATTGGACCGCTTTCTACGCCAATCCTGTCAAATTTGGTCTTGGTCTAGTTTCCATCATTTTCGATGTTGTCTTCATCGTTCAGCATTATGTTTTGTATCGCGAGACCGATGTGAGTACTGTAGTTTTTTTTTGAAGAAAAAATGAAAAAAAAAAACATTTTTCAGCTTCAAAAACCTATAGAAATGCATAGTAATTTTAATATTTCTGTTCTACTTACCTCTAACAAAAAAATTTCAAAAAAAAAAAGAAAAAATGTTTTTTTTTGCAGACACCAAATAACTATGGCTCAATTGAAGAAGATTCATCGATTGCTCCAATAATTTCAGACGCCTAACATGTATATATCATTTGTTCATTATTTTGCTAACACACACATATCTAGTTACCTATGTTGACCGGTTCAAACTCAGATTACACATATATTGCATGAAACATCTAGTTTTTCTTGTCGCTGAGTTTTTTCATCAAATCCGGATTTTCGACAATTTTTCCAATGTCTTTTAGTGACACTGATTGAGATCCTCGTTTCGCGGCTTTTGGCATGTTCGGGCCCGGTTTCCAGCCGATGAATGAGACGATTTTGAAGGTTGCTGGGTATTTGTCGTCTTTGGCGTACATTGACTGAAAAATGGGCAAAAAATTCGGAAAAATCACCATTTTTGGCAGAAAAATCACAGAAATTTTTTAATTTAAAATTTTCACGCCTAAAATTGTGACGTCACGCCTTAAAAAATGTTATTTTTTTGCAGAAGAGTTCGAAAAATGGAAATTAAACTTTTTTCAGAAAATTTTTTGAATTTTTGTGCGCAAAGTTTGAAATTTTTTCCAAGATTCAAAATTTTCAGAAAAACTTCAAAATTCAAATTTCACTTATATCAAGTATTTTAGGAAAAATTTAAAATTCCCTCCAAGATTCAAAATTGTGAGGAAAAAAATTAAATTTTTTCGGCGGGAAAATTATAAAATTCAAATTTTGGAGCCAAAACTTTGATTTTTTTGACGGGAAAATCTTAAAAAATCTAAAAAAAAACCCATTAAGAAATTTCAAATTTCCTCACCCTATAAATCGCCTCAGCCGCCATCAAAACATCTCTGCGAACGGTGCGACTTCTACGAATCGCACAATTCGATTCGCCCATCAATTGCAGATCGTACATCAGTGCGAACATGTTCGGATAGCCGACTTCGATTTCGTCCGTGTCCAACGTGATCATGTCGAAGCCGGCCGACGACAAAAGACCGCCGACGTCTTGCGCGCGGACGAACGGCGAAACGTGCGTGCCGACGCCGCCGAGTCGCTCCATTTCGGCGAGTTGAAGGGAGCAACGCAACTCGTAGAGCGTGTCTTCGCCGAGCATTGAGCCGATGAACGGACAGTCGGGTTTGAGAATGTGGTGACATTTGCGGAACCTGGAAATTTTTTTTGAAAACAATATTTTTTCGGCATATTTTTCAAAAAAATTATAGGTCACGCCACAAAAATTCAAAAATTATGAATTTTCAGCAAATTTTCACACTGACAAAACTTCTTGTTTTTCCTTTTTTCAATTTTTTTTAGAGAAAAAAAGGCGAAGTTTAAATTTTTTTTTCGCTGTTTGAAATTTCTAGATTTAAAATTACATCATGAAAAAAAATTCTAGGCCTTTTCTCGATCCAAAATTTTTAAAAAGCTTTTTTGGGAGGTCTTTCCCATTTTTTGGTTGAAGATTTATTTTTTTTCAAAGCTAAGCCTAAGTTTTTTCGTAAAAACTCAGTCAAAATTTTTTTTTGGATCAGATTTTTTTGGGAGAAATTGTTAAAAACTACAAATTTTTTTCAGCGCCTAGCTGGATTTTTTTTTCGAATTTTTTTCCCATTTTTGAAACCTGTTTTTCTTCAAAAAAAAAATTATTCTAAAATTTTTTAGATCAGATTTTTTTTTTGGAAAAAAACTTTGAAATTTTTATTTTTCTCTTTTTTTGCGCTCAGTAGGATTTTTCTGGTTTTTTTTTTTGAATTTTCTGCCTAAAAATGTCATTTCTTCAGAAAATTCAGCCAAAATGCTCGTTTTTTCAAACTTTTCTCCAAAAAAAAAAGTAAAATTTTTTCCTAATTTTCTCCCACACCTTTCCCACACTCACCACTGTGGCAATGCGTTGATCCAATGTGCCGACATTGACGTCAACAACAAATCGAATTGATTTTCATCGAAACCGTCCAACGTCTCCTCGTCACACCATCTTCTTTCCACAACAACTCCATCATCATCACATCCATTACTGTTTTGTGTCATTCCGCCGCTCATGTCAATCTACAGTAGGAAAAAACAACATTTTGAAGATTACTGTAGATCTCAGGAGTACTGTAGCCCCAAAAAAATCCATTTTTTTCAATATTTTTTAGTCAAAAAGTCAAAATTGTGAGTTTTTCCAATTTTTCTGATATTTTGAAAAAGCACGTTTTTTAAAATCTCTCATTTTTCAATACTATTTCTTCGATTTAGGCCACGCCCACAAACTCGTGACGTTTCAAAAGTTCAGGCTTGAAAAAGTAAAACATTTTCTCTAAATCTCTCATTTCTCAATACTCTCTCATCTCGTCAATCTAGGCCACGCCCACAATCGAAAGAACCTAATTTTCTGAAAATTTTTGAGATTTTTAAAGGAGCATGAGTTAGAAAAAACATTCTTTGGAAAGATGAAAAATTGGAATTTTTGAGGTCAAAAAACTTAGAAAAAATTCCACATTTCAAATTTGACCTCGAAATTCACCGAATTCAATTTTGACGTCAAAAAAATCATGTAAAATTTTGTTTTCTCTAAATCTCTCATTCAAATTTTGACGTCAAAAATCGAAAAAATTACTCTGAAATTCTCACTTCCCCATGCTATTTCTTCACCCACAATGTTTGAAAAATCGAAAACTTTGACGTCAAAATATTAGAAAAAAAATCTCTTTCTCTCTAAATCTCTCATTTTCCAATGCTATTTCATCACGCTCAATTCTGAAAAATTGGAAATTTTCAGGTCAAAAAACTTGAGAAATTCACAGAATTCAATTTTGACGTCAAAACTCAAAAAAAAACCGTATTTTTCTCTAATTCTCTCCCTTTCCCATGCTATTTCATCAAATTCAAACCAACCTGTACAATTTTGCCAACATTCTCCTTGATCAAATGCGGCGAAACATGCCCAATACCACATCCGATGTCAAGCACAAGCTCATTGAATTTCGTCAAATCGAAAACTTTGTCGGCGACACGCCAACCAACCTCTTCTTTCAAATATTGTGCTGATGCAAATTCGCTCTGCCGCACAGCCCAATCACGTTGTGCCCGTTTCATTTGTCGATCGAAAATCATTGACGATGACGTGGAGGCGTCAATGCGGCATGTCGTTGTTGAGAACAATCTCCGAAGGATCATTCATAAAAGCCTGTTTTTTTTCAAATTAAAATTCCAAGCCTAAGGTTAAGGCTTAGCCTAAAAATCCAAAAATTCACAAATAAAAAAGGCTTCAAAACCTTTAAAAACCCTCAAAAAATGAAAAAAGCTGTAAATTTTATTAATAAATACCCCAGAAAACTTGCCCTGACTAAATTTTCCAAAAAAAAAATAAAAATCACATGTTTTTTGTCTACCAGAATAATCCTTTGCGCTTTATCGTATAGATCGGACGTTCGTGCTCGGCGAAAACTTTATTTTCCGATTTTTTGATAAAATCGATATTTTCGGCGATTGATTGGCGAAGTTGCCGATCGGATGCGGGTTCTTGTGATGCAATTTTCTGTGGGAAAAAAAGTTGGGAAAAATTTCTTTGAAAAAATGTAGAATTTTTAGGGGGTTTTTTCGAAAAAAAAACTTTATTTTTTAAAGTTTGTCATTTGAAAACCCAAAAAGATCAATTTCCGGTTTTTTTTTCGAAATGTTTTTGAAAAAAATTCGGTTTTTAAAACCCAAAAAATATTGAATTTTTCAGTTTTTTTTTTGAGAAAAAATTATTCAACTTGTTTTTTGGTTTTCTAGGCCATTTTTTGGTGTTCTAGGTCATTTTTGTGTTTCTAGGCCATTTGTGGATTTTCTAGGCCATTTTTTGGTGTTGTAGGCCATTTTTTGGATTCTTAGGCCATTTTCGGGTTTCTAGTCCATATTTGGTTTTCTAGGCCATGTTTCGTTTTTTTTTTGGGTTCCTAGGTCAATTTTGAATATTTTTCCACGAAATTTCTAATTTTTGAAAAAAAATTGTTTTTCAGAATTTTTCTCAAAAAATCGAATTTTTCATTTTTTTTTCTCCAAAAAAATCACCGCAAAAATTTTTTTTCATGAAAATTCGATAAATTTTTGCGGCGCTGTCTCTATTTTTTTGAAAAATTCGAATTTTTCTGGTTTTTTTCCTGAATTTTTTGACCCCAAAATTTTCCGAAAAAAAAATCACTTCTTCCAATTTTTTCCTATGCTCCTTTAAAATCCGACATTTTCTTTTATCAATCTGCTCCTCAAAACAATCCGAGTCATATTCCACGTTAGCAACTCTCAATCCATTCGGTTTCACCTAAAAAATCATGTTTTTTCCATTTTTTTTTCAGAAAAAAAGAGTACTGTACTTTAAAGGACCATCAGAGCAAAAAATCTGCGCCTTTTAAATTCAACAAAAAAAAACTCACAAACATCTTTCTCGCCTTGATCTGATCTTTCGGCGTCAATTTTGGCAACGATGCTCCGGGTCTCGCACCGATTTCGTTGTTCAAAATTTGTTTCCAAGCTTCTTGCTCTTTTTCGTTCATTTTATCGCGCCAATAACTTTTTTGATCTTCTTCTGGTCTGGAATGAGAAAAAAACACATGTTCGCTCTATTGACAACGATTTTTTTGGGTTAGAAAATTGATTTCACGCAATTTTTCAACATTTTCTTACTAAAAAATTCTCAAATTTTTTTGGGTCAAAAAAACATACACAGTTTTCTGAATTTTTTGCGATTTTTTTCAACTTTTTTTTTCTGATTTTCTAGGTAAAAAAATGCACATTTTTGGGTGAAAAAAAATTTCAAATTTCATTCAAACATTCAATTTTTCAACATTTGCAATGTTAAAAATTCGTCATTTTTTTCAGTTTTTTGGTTTAAAAAATTAATTTTCAAAAATTTTTCAAGGTGAAAACTCGAATTTTTTAATATTTTTAGGTAAAAATTGATCATTTTTGTGGTTTTTTTCAAAATTTTTAGGTCAATATTTTCAATTTTTTGGTAAAAACACAAAAATTTCGAATTTTTCAAGTGAAAACTCGTATATTTTTCTGTTTTCAGGTAAAATTTTCTCAGCATTTTTGGGTGCAAAAAATAGTTCCAGCTTTTTGTCACAAAAAATAATTTTTTACATTTTTAAAGTTAAAAATTTGTCAATTTTTTCAGTTTTTTTGGTGAAAAACCACAAGTTTCAAAATTTTAAAAGTGGAAACTCGATTTTTTCTATTTTTATTCAAATTTATGGTGAAAAAATCATTTTTTCTGAATTTTTTGGGATTTTTCAGGTGAAAAAAGCTTATTTTTTTCACACTTCTCAACATTTTTGTGTCAAAAACAGGTTATTTTTCAAACTTTTGGGTTCAAATTTTCCAAATGAAAAAATTCCACCAAAAAACTCACAATTTTCCTCTCGTCTGCACAACATACACCAAAATGACAACGTGTAACACATGAAGAAGTGCCGATGACCACCACGTCGATGGATAGACATTCCAACACAGTTCAATGAGAACAAGAACTGCGCATTTCCACAAAATCGATAACCATGGAATTGTGTTGGGTTTGATGTCTTGATTCCAGTTGAAAAATAGCAGAAATGGGAGCTGCAAATATTCATTTTTTTTTGGTCAAAATTTTGAAATTCAATTTTCCTCCTTTAAAAAACCATTTTTTTGTCACAAAAATATGGAAAAATTGAATTTTTTTGGCGCCAATTTTCTGAAATTGGAAAAATTTGAAAAACTCCAATTTCAGGAAAATTACAAAAAAAATCAACTCGAAAAATGGAGCCAAAAATCCAGAAACTTGAAATTTTTTGGCGCCAATTTTTAGAAATTAAAAATTTTAAATTTTTTTTCGAAAAATTAAAAAAAAAAACAAACGTTTTCAAAAATTGGTGCCAAAAAAACTGAAAAACTTCAACTGTTTTGAAATTTAATTTTTCTTGGAAAGATTCGAAAAATCTACAAACTTGAAATTTTGATAGATTAGCGAAAATTATTGTCAATCCAGCCAGATCATCCAACGAGAAATTGATCTATCGTCTGAATCTCTCATTTTGACATGCTCTTTCATTGCATTTTTATGGTATATCACTTTTTCCGTTGGATGATCTGACCGGATTGACAATATGGGAAAATCGAAATTAATAAACTTTTGGGGCCAAAAAATTGAAATATTCCGATTTTTTTTTTTGAAAAAACTAAAAAATTCCAAAAATTTTCAAAAATTGGTGCCAAAAATCCAAAAAAATGGAAATTTTTGAATTTTTGGGGCCAAAAAATTGAAATTTTCCGATTTTTTTTTTGATAAAAACACAAAAATTTGGTGCCAAAATCCCAAAAAAAATGGAAATTTTTTGAATTTTTGGCACGAAATTTTGCAATTTTTCAACTAAGCCTCAGTCTAATGGTGCGTCCAAAAGCGAAAAAAAAGAAAAAAAATGTGTCCAATTTCAAAAAAGGAAAAATTAGACCGTTCAAAGGAACAACAATATTTCTCAAAAAAAATTGTTGTGGTAGAAGCTGGATGTCCACCTGATACAATCAAACAATTTTCGGTGAAAAATCATTATGTTCCTTTGAATAATTACGGGTTTTGGGTGTTTTTTGTGTTTGAAACTGGACACACTTTTTCTCTTTTTTTTCGCTTTTGGACGCACCATAAGCCTTCAGACAAAAAAAAAGGAAAAAATCCCAACCTGATGATAATACCAACTAAAAAACTGATAGTGTAGACTTCTCGAAAACGCGATTCCAATCAAATTCGACGTGGCAAACGCGAAAAACGTTTCCGCGGCTCCAGTGCTCGTCAGCACCGGACAACGCAACGTTCGCCACCGCAAACCGCCCGTATTTCTGAACCACATGTGGCAGGCGAAGAGCGCGAGAATGGTTAGATGACCGGCGAGAAGTGCCACGTGGAAGCGTTTGTCGAGAAACGTGGATTCGGGCAGAAAACGCCAGTTGACTGTCCATTTGAACATGAATACTCGGCTCAGATCGAACGAGCGAATTAGATACGACTTCCAATCGACCCATAGGAATGAGATTGCTAGTTGAAGTTGGATGAATCTGCAAGAAATTATGGATTTTTTAGGTTATAGACTTGAAAAAAGGCAAAAAATTCAAATTTTCCTCACAAAAAATGTATTAAAAATCAATTTTTGACAAATTTTATGTTGGAAAAAGGCCAAAAAATAATGTAAAAACACACAAAAAATTGGTTATTCACCTGATTTTTGTGTAAAAATATGTCGAAAAAGGGGGATTTCTCGACATTTTTCGACATTAGGTGAATAAACTTTTTGTGTTTTTTATTGTTTTTTAACATTATTTTCTTTTTGTGAATAAGCCCACAAGAAGAATAGAAATTTTCGAAACATAGAAACTGAAAAAATTGATTTTCTGACTTTAAAAAATGTGAAAAATTGGTGTTTTTAGTTTAAAATTTTAAGAAATATTGAATTTTTAAATTCTAGGAAATGGAAAAAATAGTTTTCAGAGTTGAAAAAATGTGAATTTTATATTTTTGGCCTTGAAAATTGAATTTTTTTGTCTGAAAAAGCAAGTTTCAAAATTTAAAGTTCAAAAAACGTGAAAAATTGGTAGTTTTGGTTTAAAAATTTTGAGAAAAATTGAATTTTTTGTTTGAAACAGTGAAAATTTTAAAATTTAAACTTATGGAAAGTCGATTTTTTTGCATTAAATTGTTTTTGAATTTTTTAAATTGCGTTTCTGCCAAAAAATTTTGAAAATACTTTTTTTTCTAAAAAAAAATGTTTTAAAAACGTGAAAAATTAATTCTGACCTGAAGAACCGGATTTTTTCGGAGGTTGGAAATTTTTTTTCAAAATCAAATTTTTCACAAAAAATTATCAAAAACCGGATTTTTTTGAAAGCAAATTTTTTGACATGAAAAATTCTAAAAAATCAACTTTTTCACCCTAAAACTTGCACTTTTTTCGAAAAAAAAAAGTGTTTTTTCCCCGAAAAAAAACTCACCCACAAACCAAAATATATCCAAATGTGAGCAAAAATCCATTATTGAGTAGTAACATGAAAAACATGGCCGGTGCAAACAACAAAACGTTCATTTTGATCGAAACAGCCAGACTATAAAAAATGCAACCGGCCAACCATCTATAATCGATGAAAAAGTTGAAGGCAATATAGAAGAAGAGCATAGCGACGGGATCATTGAACAGTCGAAGCATGAAGATCGAATGAATACGGTAGCCGGTGATGGAGCATAGGAGGAGCACAAATGGGGGGATCTGCAAAAATTCAAATTTTCCAAGTTTCGCGGAAAATTACGATAAAATTCCACATTTTTTTTTTTAAAAATTCACCAATTTTGAAGCTCAAAAAACTAAATAACCCAGACAGCATCTTCATTTTTGGAAAAAATCGATTTTCGATTTTTTTTTCTTCAGAGCTTTCGGTCTTGAAAATCAGAAAACTCAAAAAATGAAAAAGTAGGTTTTTTTTGGGGTGAAATTTTAGGTCGCAAAATTGTGAAAAAAAATATCAAAAATTTGACGTAACCCAGAAAAATTGAAAAAACACAATTTTTTATCAGAAAATTATGAAAAATCTGAAATTTTGATTTGAAATTGGCAAAAATTGAATTTTGAGTGAAAAAAAATTGAATTTTCGATGTGGAAAATTGTGAAACTCCAAGTTTTGGTCAAAAACTGAGAAAAAATTATAGTAAAATCCAAATTTTTGTTTTCAAAAATCCTAAAATTCAAATTTTCGAGGTTTCAGATGTGAAAAACTTTGAAAACCAAAAATTTCAGATTTTTGAAATATAAAATGTGAACATACCTGGCCCAAGAGGGTACCGAAAATCTCAAAAAATTTTGACACCGTGTACAAAGCGAAAAAAAAAACAATTTTGACACTGTAAATCGCCACGTAAGCAGGAAAAATGGCTAAAAAATGAATGAAAGGCAATAAAATTCAAAAATGTCACTGTGAAAACTTCTGCAAAAAAAATGACACGGTACTTTTTCCCCACTTGGGCCAGGTATGAATGTGAAAAAAAAAAATTTTTTGTAGCTAAAATTTTGGGTCGCACAATTGTAAAAAAAAGAAAATTTTAAATTTTCGATTCAGAAAAATTCGAGTTTTTATAAGAAAATTATGAAAAATCTGAAATTTTGATTTGAAATTGGCAAAAATTGAATTTTGAGTGAAAAAAAATTGAATTTTCGATGTGGCACAGTGTGTATTTGAGTAGCTAAATTTTTAGGTCTCAAAAATTTTGAAAATTTTTCCTGGTAGGTCAAAATATTTCTCGTGATCTTTTCTCTGACTTTCTCATTTTTAAATTATATTTCTTCGGTTTAGGACACATCCACAAAACTGTGTCTGATCTAGAAAAATGTGCGAGAATCTTGAGATATTAAAATACACACTGTGTGTGGAAAATTGTGAAACTCCAAGTTTTGGTCAAAAACTGAGAAAAAATTATAGTAAAATATAAATTTTTGTTTTCAAAAATCATAAAACTTAAATTTTCGAGATTTAAAATGCTAAAAACTTTGAAAATTTGAATTTTTCGATCCAAAAACTTTGAAAAACCAAGATTCTCTATAATCTTTCCACCAAAAACCCTCCCCCAAATATAACTAACCCGATGAGTTTTGTACAAAATTCGAAAAACCAGCGCCAAATTGACGAGATAAAATGCCATAAAAATATACTGTGCGGCTAGAATATTCTTGCCACGATTCGTGAAGAAGTGCAAAATTTGAAAGATCAATAAATGGCCGGCCGGATAGACACATGGTCCGGTGTCGCCTCCGATCAACGAATAATTGTAGATACCCTTTTCGGTGACACATTCCACTTGTTGCATGTAGGTCGACCAATCGATTTCGGTGTCTGGAAAAGAGAATAGGTAAGTTTTAGCGGGAAAAAAACACTTTTTCAATAGTTTTTTTTGGCAAAAAAAAAACTGAAAATTTAAAAATATAAAACGCGAAACTTGCAAAATTTAAAGTTTTGTCAAAAATCGAAAATCGGACAAGAGTCCCAAGTTAGAAAGATAAAACTCAAAACGAACGAGACAAAAATAAACAAGATTGAGAAAATAAGAAAAAGGTGAAGAATGAATAAATGAATGAGCATATGAGAATAGGAAGACACAATGTTTGTGACTCCGCCCACTTTTTGCACGCCGCGCAGGTGCAAAAAAGGGGCGGGGCGATGGTATCTCTCTCTCCCTCTCTCTCTATACCGTGCGGTGTTCATTTATTCATTCATTATTTAGCTTTTTCTTAGTTTTTTTTGTCTCGTTTGTTTTGATTGTGAAAAAATGCGTTTCAAAATTTTTTGGAAAATATTTTTTTCGGTCATGAAATTTTCACATAATTTTCCAAAAAAATCTGATTTATTTGAACCTAAAATGAAAAATTTTTTTTACTGAGGGGAGAAAAAAGAACCGCAAGGTCCACTTTCCCTTTTCTAAAAAGTGGAATTACAAGGTCTGGACCACTTTTCCAGTTCTAAAAAAAAAAGTTCTAAAAAGTGGAACTGAGTAAGTTTATAATTCATTGACCACGCGCGAATTTTTCAAAATTTAATTTTCTGCATACTGTGGATAGTACTCAAAATTATAGTCCCTAGTAGGTCCACTCTCTATCAAAACAGAATTTAAAAAACCGAGACAAGAAAAAGAAAGAAAAAAATATAAGAAAAAGGTGAAGAATGAATAAATGAATGAGCATATGAGAATAGGAAGACACAATGGTTGTGACTCCGCCCACTTTTTGCACGCCGCGCAGGTGCAAAAAGGGGGCGGGGCGATGGTATCTCTCTCTCCTTCTCTCTCTATACCTTGCGGTGTTCATTTATTCATTCATTATTTAGCTTTTTCTTAGTTTTCTAATAATGTTTTTTTTTTCTTCCTTGTTTCTTTTTTTTTGTATGAAAATGCATTTTTGGGTCAAGCTGATCGGGCCATTAGGTCCGAAGTTTGAGTTTTTGACTTTTTTTCAGAAAATATATTTTCTAAACTCAAATGTTTCACATTTTTTGTAGAAAAACTTGGAAAATTTGAATATTCGTGAAAAAACTCTCATTTTTTTCGAGAAAATCAAGTTTTTTGGAAAAATTCAAATTTTTTCACAGAATTTATTTTTTTCCGTGAATGTTTGCATACTTTTCTTTAAAAAATGCAATATTTATCGAGAAAAATCAAGTTTGTGACAAGAAAATTGAAAAATTCGGTTTTTGAAAATCTATTTTTCGAAGAAAAATCTCAATTTTCCAAAAAATTTCCCCCAAAAAACTCACATTTAACAACATTAATAACAGTAAGTGACAGGAAAAACTCGACAATCAAAGTGAAAACGGCCAAAAATCGAAAACCCGCCGGGTTACAAACAAAAAAACATTCCTTGATCTCGTTCCAAGCTCTTCCAAATATCATCTATCTATCTCCTAGAAAAAAGTTATTAAAAAAATGTAAAAAACCAAGGAAAATATTACATTTTGGCTCTCAAAAAACCTCTCAAACTACAGAAAAAAACATGGGCAACAACAAAATAAATAAAATTTTATTCATCGTCTATAGCGATACTTTTTGAACATGAACCATAGTTGGAATACGCCATTTTGAAATTGACATTTATAACCGTTTTTGTGTAAAATTTCCCATTCTCGATTCACCACTTTGAATGCAATGTCTTCGTACGGTGGACCGGCTTTGAAGCGAATTACAGCGAAATCTGGGTCATCGCATGGGGTGACGGTGAAGTTGGGAGTTTTTGTCGGGTCGAGAAGATCCGGGTAGAAGATCTGCGAAAAAAATTGTGGTTTTTTTGCAATTTTTCAGAATTCGCGCAGATTTTTATTTCAGGAAAACAGAGAAAACATGTGAAAACTATATTTTTAGAAAAAATTCTTTGAAAAATGATTTTTCCAAACTTTGTGTTAGTTTTTTTTTGGGGAAAAAATTGAATTTTCAATTTTGAGCAGTCAATCTTTGAAGTATCAATATTTCTTTGTCGAAAAAATAAATAAATTTTTTGACTAAAATTTGATTTGATTTTCCAAATTTTCCAACAAGAATTCAGACCTGGTCTTGGTCGAAAACTCACAGTGACATTTTCTAGAAAAACACGATTTTCTCTCAAATTGTCAGCTATTTTTCTCTATTTTTTTCGCTTTTGTCCTTATGTCACATTTTTTGATCAAAAATAATTAGTCCAAGCATTGGAGAAAAGGTCACACCTGTTGTTGTTGTTTACGATGTTATTAATACTACAATAACAACAGATGTGACCTAATTAGACCTTTTTCACACCTCATAAACTTTCTATGTGCCGCCTGGATTACTGTACAACAGGCTTGGTCGGAGCCGGAAATTTTCCGAAGAGCCAAAATTCACTTTAAAAAAAAATGAAAAACTTCCGTTCTTGATAAAAGTATGAATTTTTATCGTAGTTTACAATTTACACAGCGAAAAAAAAGAAACAAATTGTCTCATTGTGTGGTGTATGCACAGTGTCGATTTACGGGGGGACTTTTTTGCAGACTGTTCGCAGTTTATTACGTTTTTTGTTTGTTGTTTTCAAAGAAAAAAAGAGGAAAAAACAGTGCCTCGGTGTGCAAAAAAAGGGCGGAGTCTATATTTTCGTGCCGCGGGTTAAAAACTCGGCCACGTCCGCAATGACATTTTATTGTACAATTTGTTTCTTTTTTTTCGCTGTGAATTTATTAATTCAATTTAAAAAAAAAACTATGATTTTCTGTAAAATTTTTGAAATTTTCAGCTAATTTGCTCCGTTTTTTTTGGTTGTCATACACAGTGACAAAATTTAAAGGATTTTTTTGGTACCCTGTTAGGTCAGGTATGCAAGAATTTTTCAGTTTATACGACACTCCGCTTTTATACCCACGTTAAACAAGGGGCAAAACGGAGTGTCGTACATAAACAGTGTTTTTATCAACAAAAAAAATGTCACAAACACTTTTAAATTCAAACTTCCACCATACTACACTTCTCTTTCACACCAATGTTAAACAAGAGGCAAAGCGGAGTGTCGTACACAACAATTTTCGAGAACAAATAGAAAAACTCACATTAAACTTATATCCCTGGACAATTTTCGGCGGCGGGTTATCCATATCATAATGCGTTTGATTATACTTGTTCCAATCGAATCCGGTTTGCACCCGATTCAGATACGTCGGCTTACGCGGTCGATACTTGTCCGACCACAAATGTTTCTGTGTTTCGAGTTGTTCTTCGACGGAGAACATTGCTTCATCGCCTTCCATTCCTTTGCGAGCGATAGCCATCATTTTTGCGTCTGACGCAGAAGAAGAAGAGCTGTCCGCGATTTTTGTCAATCCCTTCTTCTGCCGATTCGCCTCTCGTTTCTCGAGCAAAATCTCGACATCGGTCTGCGCGTCAATGATCTCAATACCAGGCATGACATCGTCGAAACCGCTGTACACCGGACTGTAGCCGCCGAGATTGTAGAGCTCGAGAGTGGCCTCTTCGAGTTGCTCGTCGTTCAGCGCTCGCCATCGATGCTCTTTTTGCTCGTCGTCAAGTTCGACGTCTTCGAGTTCAGCGACATCCACTTTTCGTCGCACTTTTTTCGACAATTTTTCGTTTTTCTCATCGTCATCTTCTTCTTCTTCGTCAGAATCTTCCTGAAAAATTGTTTTTTTTTTCTTGAAGAAAAAATTAAAATCCAAATTTTTCTGAGCTGAAAAAAACTATTTCCCTTTAAATTTAGCTATAAATTTTCTACTTTTTTGAAGAAAAAACACGAATTTTTGCGAAAATTTTTGACTGTGCCTCTAAAAATCATATTTCTACCATTTTTTCTAATTTTTAGATTCAAAAAACTTCTGAGAATTCTGAAAAATTTGACTGAAAACAGTTGGGAAAATTTTGAAAAATCTTCTAGCCTAACAATTTTTAAAGTCAAATTAAAAGGTCTTGCCACGAAAACTAGGATCTTTGATGTCCCTTCATATTCAGGCCTGATTATTTTTTAATTTTTGGAAAAACTTGAATTTTCCGAAAAGTGACTTTTGAAGAGCTTTTTTTTTTGAAAAAATTCTTTTGAAAACCCTTTTTTCGCTAAAAATCGAATTTTTTGTTAGAAAAAGTTGGAAAATAAAAATGTTTCTATTTTTCAAGCTCACAAGAATGGAAAGGGCTGAAATGTCAAAGGAAAAATCTTAATTTTCAAATTTTTCGCTGCATGACAATGCCTGATCTAACAGGGTACCAAAAAAATCCTTAAAATTTTGTCACTGTGAAAATATGACAACCAAAAAACGAAGCAAATTAGCTAAAAATTTCAAAAATTTTACAGAAAATCATAGTTTTTTTTTAATTGCATTAACAAATTGAAAATTACGGTAAAACGTCATTTTTTTTATCAAGAAAAGCAGTTTTTCATTTTTTTAAAAGTGAGTTTTGGCTCTTCGGAAAATTTCCGGCCAAGCCTATTGTACAGTAATCCAGGCGGCACAGAAAGTTTATGCGGTGCGAAAAAAGTCTAATTAGGTCACATCTGTTGTTATTGTAGTATTGATAACATCGTAAACAACAACAACAACAGGTGTGATCTTTTCTCCAATGCTTGACCAATTATTTTTAATCAAAAAATGTCACATGGACAAAAACGAAAAAAATAGAGAAAAATAGCTGAAAAGTTGAGAGAGGATCATATTTTTCTAGAAAATGTCATTGTACTTTGTCTCCTCTTAGGTCAGGTATGTGCATGACCTATAAATTTCCACTTTTCAGACCAAAAAAGCAAGAAAAAAAGCTAAAAATATCGTACTTTTTTTTTCATTTTTCTCACCTTTTTCACCACAATTTTCCTCTTTTGCTGCTGCTGCTGTTGCGAATGTTGCTGACTGCTCTCCGCCATTTGCACCTCCTTCATTTGCTCCTCTCGAATTCTGGCCAATTTCAAACGCAACATTTTTCCGTGATGCTCTCTGAGCCGTTTTCTTGCGATGTATACCTTCAACTGCTCGTTGAGATCTTTCCAATATCCTTTGTTTCCCGAATTATTTCCGAGTTTCTCCAAGACTTGTCGCTCCAATTTCTCGAGCTCGTCAATCGATTTATCCTGGAAAACAAAAAATATTTTTTCACGTGACACGTATTTTTTCCGGGTATAAAAGGGGTGGAAAAACCTGTAGAACTCATTTTTTCTCCATATTTTCTCCAAGAAAAAAAAACAAAGAAAATGGCTGATATTCAAGAAACCATCGAGCAAGACGAACTCAACACAATTGGCCCAGCTCTTCCTCCAAAACCGGCCAAGACCAACGTTTTCGAAGGTGGCAAACAATTGCCATACGATTTGATCAACGGAATTCCATGCTATCAACCCGAACACGTTATTGATGGAATTGTTGAGGTAAATAATCAAGAAAAAAATCTCACGCGAAAAAAAAAGAAAAAGAACGTGATCCACTTTCGATGACCTAGTTTGACGTGTCGCCACGTGGCAAGGTCATTTTTCACTTTTTCTTCGTGAAAATGTTTCGAAAACTTTGAAAAATGCCACCTTGCTTGCGTAAAGTGACGAGTTTTCTTGAAGCGCGTCGAAAATATTTGAAATCTCGAAAATCGCGCGACGACAATTCATTTCTGGTGAGATTTTGCGTTTTTGCAACCAAATAATCGCGTTTTCCAGGTTTTCGAGCGAATCGGCTACGACGACAAAGTTGGCGCGACATATTTGGGAATCGCACCCGACGGCAAGGAGCTCGTGATCCGCGTTGCGCCTGCGGAGAAGGCGGCAGCGCACGCGGTTCGCGTCGAAGCCGCATTTCTGTGCAAAGTCGAGGCGGAGAAGAACGATTGGCGTCATTTTTCGCAGGTGCATAAGATTTTTCAAACCGATGACGCGTTTCACATGACGCTGTATTTTCGCGGCGGACCGACGTTGGAGCAGTGTTTTGAGTTGAGAAGTGGACGGTTTACGATGGGAACTGCTGGACGGCTTGCGCACGATGTGTTGTCGGTGAGATTTTTAACTTTGCAACAACAAAAAAAATGAAATGATTTTTTTCTTTTTTCAAAGGCGCATAACATGCCAGTTTTTCACCTCGAAAAAACCGCCAAAATTCCAGATCATCCAATGCGTTCACAAACACGGCTATCTGGCGCGCAACGTCAATCTCGACAATTTCCACTACGACGCGGCAAGTCGTCACTTGTTCATGGCCGACATTTCGTCGCTGGTCAAAGATCTCTCGAAAACCGATTTGCAAATCGCCGAACCGGTCGCCGCCTACGTCGGACGTCTCGATTTCGCGCCACTCGTCGTTCATCGCGACGCGGGTCGCATTTTGTCGCGACAAGACGTTGAAGCGTGGTTCTACATGTTCGTCTATATGGTGAAGGGTTTGGCGTGGGAGTCGTCGTCGTTCGCCGAGGCTGGGCGATTGAAGCAGGCGAGTGTTGAGAGCGGAAGTTTGTACGAGGGTTTGCCGTCGCAATTTGAGCAAATCGCCAAAATCATCTTCACCGACAATGCGTACGCTCAACTTGGCGATGAGGACTATTCCAAACTTTTGGATCTGACCGAACAAATTTATCGAGACGTTGGCGGTGTAACCGATCATGACGAAAACATGGATTTTGAGCGTGAACCAACTGATGATGAAATTCCACGGTAATCTTGTCAAATCTCTTTTTTTTTTCGTTGAAACCTAATTTTCAGCCTAGTTTACTGTCCGAACGAACCCGAAAATTTGGAAAACATCGAAGAACAAGACGAAGACGAGGATGGAGAGGATAATTAACTATTAACACAAATAAATCAATAAAAATCACCTTGAATAGTTGCAAAACTTCTTGTTTGACACTGGCATGAACATCACCACTGTCTTGAGCTTCTCTTTTCACCAGCTCGTCGTTGACGATAGTTTTGATGTCACTCCAGAATTGATCGTTTTCATGATTTGCCTCCAATTGGCGATATGTCTGAAAATGTGTTTTTTGTGAATTTCCGCGGCGGCGATCACATGAAATTCCAACGTTTGTCTATATTATTCAATTGTCGATCGGTACCATTCGCTCTAATGATAACACACGCGACGCAAAAGCCGCGACGCACAGATGTGAGTGCGTCGACAATTTTTCTTTTCCCCTCTTCGTGCGGTGGGGCACGTTTTATTGATTAGCAAACTACACAAGTTGTAAACAGATGACCTTCCCCCCAAACATGGGAGCACCTTTTGTTGATGCCATCTGTTTACAACTTGTGTAGTTTGCTAATCGATAAAATGCGCGCCATCGCAAAAAGAGGGGAAAAGAAAAATTGTCGACACACTCACATTTGTGCGTCGTGGTTTTTGCGTCGCGCGAAATTTGTTGAAAGGAGAAATAAGAAACATTATTTCTCGGATTTTTTTTTCATGCAGTTTCGAAATGTCGACTACTGTAGGCTATTCTGTGTGCAAACACAACAAACGACGAAAATATGCACAATTTTTAGTTCATTTTCTGCGTTTTTATATGAAGAAAACCTACAGTAATATCTTCAAGAAGATCCTCAAAATCGTCAGCAGTTTTGCAATTTGTTTTAATGTACAGTAGCGGATCTTCCAGCTCGAATTCGGCGTCCTTCTCCGATGCTTCCGAACTGTTATATCTCGAATATCTCGTCAACAAATCGATCGCCTTCGCTCGTCCCTGATCGATTCGAATGCGCGTGCGCTCTTTCACCAAATCCAAATTGAATTGTCGCTCTTTCGCGTCGTCGCCGCCACCATACGCGGCGCCGCTCAGCTCCGCGTCGCGTTTCATCATTTCCATATCTTCGCGAGCGGCGAGTTTGGCGTCGCGAATCTTTTTGAACTCGGCCGCCTCGTGCAAATTCTTCTGCACCCGTTTGTACGTCTCTTTTTGGATTTGTTTCGTGGAGAGGTGGGATTTGCCTTCGCTCTCCAGTTTTTTGCCCCACACAAAGGTGTCGGTGAGTTTGGTGTCGTTGAAGGGGTTGTTGAGATTGGTGTAGGCGAGTTCGGCGGGAATCGCGCTCGTTTCGCCTTTGTCGCGTCGTCGCTCGTCTTTTCGCTCCTTCTTTTCCTGGCGTCGTTTGCGTTTTTCGTCGGCTGTTTCGTTCTGCTTCATACGTTCCTTTTCCAACTTTTTTTGCTCTTTTTTACGTTTTCGCTCTTCTCGCAATCTTCGCTGCAAAAATTTCTGGGTCTCGCCACGAAAACTTTCAATTTATGATTTTCCTCCAATTTTTGTGATATTTTCACTAAATTTTCCGCATTTTTTCTTTTCGAAAAACAAGCGGTCATGAGAGTCACAAAAAAGAGCTGAAAATCTGAATATTCTGAATTTGTAGGTTAAAAATTTTGCGAAAATTGTCATTTGCTTAGGAAAATATTTTTGACATTGTGGATAGGATCCAGAAAACGAGAAAAAACGTTTAAAAAAATCTTAGAAAATTCATGGTTTTAAAGTTTTCTTGGTAATTTTGTGAGAAATTTGAGAAAAAAAAAGTGAATTTTGACGGCAATTTTTTACGTTATGAAAAAAATCATCAAATTTTTTATTTATAAATAAATTTCATTGGATGTTTTCACCATTTTTGTTCAAAAAATAACAGTTACATGTTTCACGACAACTTTGAAATGCTTTTTTTTTCAATTTTTCGACATTTTCAGTATTTTTTTATTTTGTTAAAATTTTGGTGCTTTCTATGCCAGATATTATACGTAAAACACTGGCAAACGGGACTTTTTTGTGAAAAACTATCAGAAAAACCAACCTCCAATCGTTTCTCTCCCTCATCCGACGAGCTCGAATCCGACGATTTTTCCCTTTGCCTCCTTTCACGACTTCTCGACGATTTTCCCATCTGAAACTTGTTTTATTAAATATTTATTCAACATTTTTCGAAAAAAAAAATGAATAAGAACTGTGCGTACACCACCACGAACTTTTACACACAACGAATTTTGGTGGCGGTTTGAATAAATATAAATGTTTGATCAACTGATTAGCGACTAATCTGGGTGTATGTTGTCTTTTCGACCCATCTCAAATTACAAACAACAAAGAAGTTGTAATTTGAACTTTTTCTTCTTCCACTTGACACATTTTCTTATTTATGTACCTATGTAATAAATAAATAAATAAATGTGTTGGAAACTTATTCTATTTTTCTGTGTTCTGGGATTTCAACAAGTTCTCGTTCTCAGTAGTGATGACGAATATCGATTGCTCAATGATCTACGGGAAGGGTAATTTTCTCGGTTCCGCGACATTTCGAAACCGCATGAAATTTTGCAAAAAATTTGCAGTTTTTCAATAAACATGTGTACCTCCATTTAGCGACATCTCACGGGTTTCGGGAGACAGTTTATTTCCTTTTAACAGCTTTTTAAATGTGTCATTCTCTGATTTTTATTTTTTTTTCAAGTTTGAGCTATTTCACATAGTAAAACACATTCAAAGATGAGCTGTAAAGAGGAAATAGACTGTCAACCGAAACCCGCGAGATGTCGCGACATGTCGGCACACAAGTTTATTGAAAAATTCGAGTTTTTTGAAAAATTTCATGCGGTTTCGAAATGTCTCGGAGCCAAAACTTCAACTCTTCGCACAGATACGATCCAATAGAACGTCCAGTTGTGGATCACCACAAACCGCTTCTCGTCAAATTCCGCCTACTTCTACAACAACTCGTCGATGTTGATGAAAAGAATCAGGTGATCACGCTAGTCGCGTGGATACAATACAAATGGAATGATTACAAGTGGAAATGGTCGCCGGAGGAGTACGGTAATATTACACAACTACAAATACCGCATGGCGTTTTGTGGAAGCCGGATATTTTGCTGTTTAATAGTGCTAATGAGCATTTCGACTCGTCGTTTCCAGTTCATATGGTTGTGTCGAATAATGGAAGTGTGCTGTTTGCACCGCCAGGTCCGGAGTTTTCTGATTTCAGAACTTTTGAAAAATCCGGCTAGGCCCGGTTTTTTGCTTTTTCTCGAAAACTAGAGTTTCCCTAAAAAAAAACAACGAATTGGGTCCAATTTTCCTGCCTCTGACCCGATTCGATCACATTTTTCATGCTGCTTCAGTTCGATTTGATTTTTATCGGGTCTCGGGCCAATTCAGAACCTGCCAAAAATGAGAGTAGATTAATTTCTGGCAGATCGCGAATCGACCCGAGGCCCGATAAAAACAAATAAAATCTGGGCTGAAGCAGCATAAAAAATGTGACTGAATCGGGTCAGAGACAGGAAAATTGAACCCAATATGTCCAATTTAGACCCAATCTTTTTTCTAACAATTTAGAACTGAGAATGACATTTTTGAAAATTTTCACATTCAAAAATTTACAGTTCACGTCAAGAAAACGCTATTTTTCACAAATTTTGGCCTAATTTTTTGCCAAAAAATTAGCAAAACTTTCTCATCTCTGTGAAAGACGACAAAATCGTGGCAAGACCCATAAATTTCTGTTGAAAACCACCTAGCTTAATTGCCATATTCAGGAATAATGCAAGTCTCATGCCGTCTCACAATGACCTGGTTCCCATACGACGAACAAGTGTGCTATCTGAAATTCGGCTCATGGACGTATGGCCAAAAAATCGATTTGCAAATTGACGACGACGGTCTGAGCGATTTGCACAAAACCGATTTGAGCTACTATGTGCCGAACGGCGAGTTCGATTTGCTTGCGACGCCGGCGAAACGAATCTCGACGACGTTCGAAAACGAGACCTACATCGAACTCTACTTTCATCTACATTTGAAGCGTCGCGTTCTCTACTACGGTATCAATTGGATTCTGCCGTCGGTGCTCATTTCGTTGAGCAATATTCTCGGTTTTACAATGCCACCGGAATGCGGTGAAAAGATCACACTTCGTGAGTTGTCTAGATTCCAGCTATCGAAGCCTAAGCCTCGCCGCTTCCAGAAATCACCAATCTCCTATCGGTCACCGTTTTTCTCGGAATGGTGGCCGAAGTGACACCACCCACTTCCGAATCGATACCAGTTATCGCCGCCTTTTTCTCCCTATCAATTGTTATATTAGGCTTGTCGATTTTCGCAACTCTCATCATTATCAATATATTCTATCGGCATCCAAGATCCCATGTTATGGGTGAATGGGTAAGCGGGTCTCGCAACGAAAAACTCAAATCCTTCTTTCAGACCCATTTCATTTTTCTCGAGTGGCTTCCGTGGCTTTTGTTGATGAGCCGACCTGAGCACACGTTCAAAAAACCTCGAAAATCGACGCCGGCGAAGATCGAGGAGAGAGAGGAGGAGGCAGAGAAGCAGAGTCTCTACGATTCACCCGAACATCACGTTCGACCCCGATTATTGGTCAACAGTCAAATGTTCAACGACCCAACTATCCAGTGTTTAGAGGATATTATCACTCTTTTGAGAAAGTTTCAGGTAATTCCATTTTACTTTCGATTTCAGAAATTGGGGGAAACTCCGAGAGAACTACAACATGTGGTCTATCGCTATATTGACAAAACGAGAGTTTTCTCAATGAGAAACGCAGAGAAACACACACAAAGTATACCACCTAACCCGTCTAATGTTGGTCACAGTTTTCTAAACTCAATAAATCAAATGAGGCAAAGGCGCTCTAATGATAATCAAACTTTTCGCATTATTCTCTAGCCATAGCTGAGACACAGTTTTGTGGGCGTGGCCTAAACCAAAATTAGGGCCAAAAAACTGAAAAGCCTTGTCTGTGCCGTGATTTTCCGGCTCCACTTTAAAGGGACATGATAGATTCATCAATTTTTCACAAAAATTGACATTTTCAACTGTAAATTTTTTTCGAAATTGTGTTTTTTTTTTCACGTCAGCATGAAAATCCGAAAACTAAATATAATGTCCCTTTAAACTACAGTAATCTTCAGACAAAACTGGAAGAAGACGAAGAGGAAGAGGAACAAATTCTCAACTGGCGTTTCGTGGCAATGGTCCTGGACAGATCAATGCTATTCCTTTTCACAGCGCTAATTCTGGGCACAACTTGCATCGTATTTCTAGCCACACCCAATCTATTCACATCTGTACCAATTATCGAAGAATCATTAGGGTAGCTACAGTAACCCATATTAAACAACATATCAAGGGGAAAATAGTAAAAATTTATTTGACAAAGCTCTCGTTTTTCATTTTTTTTTTCGTTAGTAGAAAAAAACCATACTATTCACAATGATGTTGCGTGCAAAATTCAATAAATAAATAAATAAATAAAAACGCAGACTATCCAGTTGATTCGAATTCAAATTCTGTTCGAATTGCCGCCAGCGCTCTGATCAATTTGTCATCGTCGATGGGATGTTCCGATTGAAGTGATTTGGTGAAGACGTGTTGATGGCGGCGAGATTTGGTGCGCGCCTTCTGTTCGACTTTGTCCATTTTCAACAATAGCGGTATCATTTCGACGTTCATCGACTTTTTCGAATATCGCCCGTAGAAGGCGTCGGTTGCGGCGTTGATATGCTCTCGAGTATCACATTTCTGAAACAGTTAAAAAAAAATTTGAAAACTATTTTTTCTCTCGAATTTTGAGCTGTTTTTGGTCGTCATTCACAGTGACAAAATATTTGAGAAATTTTGGTACCTCTTAGGTCAGGTATGGCTTTGATCCAAAATTTTGAAATAAAAAAGTTCCGTGACATTTTTCGAATTTTTTTAATCATGTTAGAATTTTGGTTTTTTTTTTGCAGGTATTATTCTTTCTATTTTTTTTAAAGTTTATTCTCAAAAATTTCTCGATGCCTGACCCCTTTTTTGGCCAAAAAAAATTAGGTCAAGCCTACTCACCCCGGCCAAATGGGAAAATTTCTCACCTGTTGTTATTTTTAATCATGTTTATCTATACTATAATGTTCGTTCTGTGAGTGAGAGAAGAAAAAAGGCACAGAGAAAACTAGAGAGTATGCTCAAAGGAGAGAACACAGAGAAACAGTAACAACAAACCTTTTCGCACATCATAAAATTTCAACTTTCGTTGGACCGCCCGGGTTACTGTACAACTTTAGGATTGTTTTCCATAAATTTCAGATTTTGAAAATGATCAGCCTCACCTTTTTCAACAACTCGCGATCCCCTTTCAAACTTTCAACACCAGGCCAATCAATTTTCACCAATCCATCGGGAACAACATTCAGAATTTCGCGATATTTCTCGGTTTTCGATTCAATGTGGTGCCATTTCGGCGCCGATAGAACATGCTCAATCTCGTTGGATTTGTCAATATCCCAATTTTGCTGAAATCCATTCGAAACCAAGAATCGATCAGTCATCGGCAATGGAATCGTTTTATCAATCGCATAGAAATTCGCCTGATTGATCAACGCTCGCATATCATTGCCAACCGAGCTGGCCAACATCTTCATCACATCGTCATCAATCCAGACATTTTTCGCAAAATACACGAGTTGTTGACAATACTTTCTCACTTTTGTCTTTTTCCGCTTCAACGCCACAATCAACGGATCGCGTTCGAGTTCGACGGCGGCGTTCGCCGTCGCGGGCCACGCGTCGTCGCACGTCCAAACAATCGGCACCTGCGACGTGTTGACCATCTCGATCAGCGCTGTTGTCGCGTTACGATCAAGCGCGCCAAAGAGCAAATCGACGTGTTCGAAGACCACCAGCGATTGTTGAAACTCTTTGTCGTGGATGGTTTGTTTGGCGGCGGGTTGTTCTGTCGATTTTGGTGCGTAGACCACTTTTTGCGATTGAAACAGTCGGACGAGCGAACCGAACGCGGGCTCGGTTGTGATTCGATGCGATCGTAGCGCTTCGGTCAACTTCATTTTGATCGACGTTCCTTTTCTCTCCTCATCGGGTCCCATTCCGATTATTTTCATATTTGCCTCGGCGGCCAGAGCGGATATCTAACGAACATTTTATGTACAAAAAACGCTCAAAGATTTTTCAACCAAAACAACTCACAAAGGCACTTTTGCCCACCCCTGTTGGACCTTTCAATATCAACGGATTCTGAAGTTCCTCCTCGTCCGAACCATCATAATCACTGTCTTCTTCGTCGTCACTCGACGATTTTTTCGATTTTCGACCCTTCTTTTTCGTCTCGGCAAGTTGTTGCTTTTTCGCCTCTCTCCGCACTTTTCTCTTCCATTTTTTCAGCCATCCTCGAACCTGATCACCATCTTCCGACCCTTCGACGAGTTCGTCGAATTTTTGAGGTTTGAATGAGATGGCTCCGAACTCTTTCAGCTCGTCGACATATTCAGCGAGTCCATAGTCTTTGTCTCGAGGTCTGGAAAAACGGGAAAAAACGTGAATTAGCCCAAAAAAACTTTCGAAAATATAATTCACATGAAGTTTTGTATTTCTCTCGGACAAGATTTTCAGTTTTTCCCGAGCCCTTTGGTCACATTTCTCTTGGTCCCTCATTTCATTTAGCCCTCCCTTCTTATTCACACATACTTCCTGTTGACTTTTTCCAGGTCACCAATTGTTGTTATTGATTGCTCATAACAACATGTATGCCATATTTTATAGATAACATCAAAAGGTGTGAAATCTAATTAGCCATATGGTGACCTAGAAAAGGCTACGTCTACTAGTACCTCCAAAAAATAGAAAAGAAACTATAGGGGGGAGGGGGAGCTAGACTATTGTTTGGGCCTTGAAACGTATATTTCCCGGGTTTTCGGAAAATTGCTATCTTTTGATACTTTTTTCTTCATATCCCTCTCCCATCAGCCAATCTATCCCAAGTATGCCAATCTAACCTTTCCACAACTCCCGAACATGCTGGAATTTCCGCAATTTCTTCAGTTCCTTCACATTTTCTCATCACGAATTCGGAATTTTGCGATTCATCGTCACTCATATTTCGCCGTGTCTCTGTCGTGAACCAATTCTTTTGCTCTTCACACATGCTTGTTTCGGGAATCATCGTTTTTTGTTTCATAAAGCAATAGGTGTCCACAATCCGATCACCCCACTTTTCCTTGCGTCTTCCAGACGAGGACGAGGCGCTTGATGTCGTCGAGATGTTGGCCGGTTTTTGTTCATCTGTGATCTCAACAATTTTCAAAGGCACAGGTTTTGGCGACGGTCTTGGTGAGAACATGGCAAACAGTTTTTTGGGAGCCGCCGTCGATGGCGTTGGCGTAGATGGTGCTTGTTGCGATGTCGATGGCTCGGCGACGAGTTCGGTGACAAATCTTTTCGATTTTCGTCGATTATTTTTCACCGGCCCCACCGCGTCGATGATCTTCACCTCTTCTTCGCTAACCGTTAGTTGACGAGGTGCGAAAAAATCGGATTTCGGCTTGACAGGCGGCTCGGTGACAAGCCCGCTTTTTCGTCGACCTCGTTTCGCCTTCTCTTCGACGGGCGGTGGAGGAGGTGCTTGCACAACAACTCCACTTCGTCTTCTCTCCTTTTTCGTCACATTTTCCGGCTTTTTCAGAATCCCGCCACTTTTTTGTTTCGTCGTCGTCGTCGTTTTCTTCAGCTCACTGTCATCGAAATCGGGTTTGGATGGTGGCGGAGTTCGTAGAGGCGACGCCGCGTTGACGATCAGTGATTTTCGACGTTTACGTTTTCGCGAGTCTGAGTTTTTCGAACACGCCTCATTGTCTTGTTGCGATCCATCGCCAAATATCATTTGAGTCCGAAACTCGACATTTGCATCATCCTTGTCTTTGATTGTTTTGAGCTGCAAAATTTTGATTTTTAGGGGAAAAACTGTATGAACAATATGCTTTTATGGAAGTTGATTTATCTTTTTTGGTTCGCTTTTTTTCTTGAAAATTCGAATAGTTCGAGACAAAAATGCCTGGGTCTCGTCACGAAAACTTTTTTTTTTCACAATGACAAGAATTTTAAGATAATTCGGTATTGTCAATCTGGTCAGATCATCCAACGGGAAAAGTGATCTACCACAAAAAGTCGACGAAATATCATATAAAAATGAGAGATTCAGACGGTAGATCATTTTCTCGTTGGATTATCTGGCTGGATTGACAATACGTTCGTGTTTTTTTTTCTAGACTCCCAAGGGCGGACTTGGCCCTACTTTTATTTTACAAAAAAAAAATCAATTTCGACGCCAATTTTTTTCACGTTTATATATATATATATTTCATAGAATTTTCTAATCATTGTTGTGTAGCAAAACTACAAAACCCCAAACTCTAGTTTGACACACTTGTGCAAAACACAAAAAACCCACATACACACACCTAGTACCTCGTTGTCTGGCTAAAACAGTCCCTGTACCTCATTTCTATGTCTCTGTATCTCCTAGTTCTTCACACTCTATCATCTTTAAAGACGCCGCGTGGGTTATAAAAGTTGGGTATAGCGTCCAACAATGGGCACCTCTTGCGCTCCTCATTTATTCATTCATCTTTTTCCTTTTTTCCACAGTTCTACTTTTTGCCTATCTCTCCAAGAGTAGTTTTTCTTCTGGTGTTTACACCACGAAAATCTTAAAAATCTCACATATGCTTGCGACTGTGGCGTTATATCCAGTTTCACCGTGCTCAATCGCTCGCGATCTTCTCGCCGCGAATCTTCATCATCCGACGGCAGGCACAAATTATCCGGATCATATTGTGGTCGCGGAGTTATAACACGTACTGTGCATATTGTATTGAAGCGAAGAGTTCGGCGGCATGGAGTGTGCGAATGACTGCGTCGATACTTTTTGACGAGTTTCAACGCTGCTCGTTGGCCAACTGTTTTTCGTGTCAAACACGATTTTGCACTTGTTTGCTCTCCAACGTCCATCTAAAAATTTTGTTGTTGAAAAAGCTTTTTTGCAAAAAAAAAAACAACCGATAATCGTTGTTGTGTCGTGTTCAAAACTTTGCTCCGCTGATCCGCACGAACTGCCGCAACACGTCGACTTCGTCGTATGGCCTGCTCTTTTTCGGGTGTTGCAATACTCTCCAAGTCTTTCTCGGTGAAAAACGACGCCAGCAACTCTGAACCAATTGATGATCTTCGCCGATTCTTTTTTTGAACGGCAAGTTGTTTTTGTTGTTCGGCGGTTTGGCTAGATGTTGGCATGTTTTCATCATTTACCTCCCTTTCCATCTAAAAAGTAAGATTACAGGAATACTTCAAAAGAAGGATTAGAAAAACGATGTGACACTTCAAAAATCTAGATTTCTTTAATGAAAATTGCACAAACTTCAACTTCCAGAAGTTTTGATGGTTCAAAACTTGTTGTTAAAACTTCTTTACTTATTCAAACGTGGAGAAAAGCGAGCAAAACCAGAAAAAAATAAAATAATTTTTTTCAAATAAAAAACTGGCGGGTTAGCAATAGAGCACGTTTGTGTGCTTTGCACACCTCGTCTCTCTCATTTCTTCATTATCTCTCGTTGTTTATTTTATTTCAAATTTATTTTTTTTTTGGAAACAAAGAATACACAATTAAGATTTATCAGGTTTCAAATTGGACGCAACACCTTTGCTCAAAATCTGAAAAAAAAAACAAAAAAAAAATTTTGCGATCAGGAAACTTCAAATACCTCCAAAACCTGATCAGGAAACCTTCTTCGCTCTCTGGCAACACAAAGAGCACAAAAATTGGCGCCAAAAAACACCGAACAACTTTTGTCCAAGCAAACAGGTCGATTGCAAAGTGAACAAGGAGCGCCGAGCACCAAAAAATCGTCGAGAGCCGGTTTTTTTGTTCGAACACGGGCGGGGGGTTCGAACGGATCACGAATGTAGTAAACCGGAGAGTTATAGCTGAAATTTCAAGTTTTTAGCGTTTTGAAAAGGTTTTTCTCCCACTCTTGTCTTTTGTGTCAGTTTGAGAAAAAATCTTCATTAAAAATCTTCACAACCAGTATAAGCTCACAAACTAGGTATTTTTTGTTGGAAAAAAAAATTAAATTTTCCTTCTCATCACACCAAGCTCATTCTCAGTTTCGAGTCCATGATCGCAGGCTGTATCTGAAAAAACTTTATTAACCAAATTTTTTCTAAAAACGTACTTATTCCACTTCTCTCTTTTTCAATTCGAATTTGTAACAATTCACCAACCAATCGTTCATTTCGAATAAGTTCTCGATAATATTCTTGTTTCAATCTTTCAGTCTCATCAGTTTTTGTTGACAATTTTTCAGGAATTTCGGGTTTTTTTGTGTCCGGGTGTGCTCTTTTTCGTGATGGTGATGAAAAAATAACTTCTTTGCTGACTGATGGTGTTGGTGATACAACGCTCTGAAAAAATTTGGAATATTATCATACCTGACCTAACATGGTACAAAAAAAATCCTTAAAATTTTGTCACTGTGAAACCTATTTCACAGTAATCCAGGCGGCTCAAAGAAAGTTCAAAATTTTATGAGGTGTGAAAAAGGTCTAATTAGGTCACATATGTTGTTATTGTAGTATTGATAACATCGTAAACAACAACAACAGGTGTGACCTTTTCTCCAATGCTTGACCAATGATTATTGATCAAAAAATGTGACATAAGGACAAAAAAACGAAAAAAATAGAGAAAAATAGCTGAAAAGTTGAGAGAGGATCATATTTTTCTAGAAAATGTCACTGTGAGTTTTCGACCAAAAACATGTCACGGTACTTTTGCTCCTCTTAGCCCAGGTATGAATATTATGGTTTTTTTGAGAAAAATTCAAATTATAAGAGATGAAAAAAGCAAACTTGGCCAAATTTTGAATAACTGTGTCAAAAATTTGGAGGAAAATCGTAGTTTTCAAATTTTCGTGGCGTGACCTATACGTTTTAAAGAAAAAATTCACTTTGAATTTTCAACCAAAAAGGGCCTGGCGACATTTTTGGTCAAAATTTCAGGGTGATATTTTCCATAACATGCATAGGTCTCACCACGAAAACTCAAAAATATGATTTTTTTTTTCAAATTTTCGTTTTTTATTTGTCTTATAGTGAAAAAATATATAATTTTAAAAATTTTGAACAAAATTATTGGAAATTTTGGGGTGAATTTTTATAGCCAAACTTTAATTTTTCATTCTGTAGGTGGGGAAAACTTTTTTCTTTTTTTAGACGTCAATCTTCCAAAATTTTTCACCTGGAAAATGTGTTTTTCTTTCGAGAAAAATCTGAATTTAAAGGAACACGATTTTATTTTTTCACACAAAATTTTCTTACCTGTTCTCTACTCAAACTGCTCGACATTGCTGCTTCAAGAATACTTTGCAAACTTGTCAATGCTTGATCATTGACTGTCGTGTCTTCCGGTTCAACTGAACCGCTCGGTTTTTCGATCTTCGACAGGTCAACATCAACTTGATCACCAGGATCACACAGACTATTATAAAGGAAGATGGTTCCTTGAGTGGCTTTTGGATGCACGAGAATTTTTCCGACTTGTTTCCTATTTTCCGAGCTTAATTCTTTTTTGAATTTTCGCAATTTTTTAAACTCGTCTCTTAATTTCTGCTCAATTTGTTTAGGCGTTCGAATGCCGTGTCCAAGTAGTGTACAGTTATCAGCGATTTGTTGAATCATTATTTTTCTTGTCTGAAAATTTGGTTTATCAAAATAGAAAAAAAAATGCATAAAAAACATACCAACGGCTTCCCTTCAGAACACTGTGTTGTTTGATTTTTAAAAACATCAACATTCGCAATATAAGTTTCTAAAATCAGCATAACTTCTTCAGCTTGAAACTTTTTGGTGTATGAAAACTCCTGGTCTTCTTCCTCAATCCCTGACATCTGCAAAAAACCGTAAAAAATATAGAAAACAACGAATAACAACAAAAGAAATGCGGGTGAACCGGGTGTCCTCGAAAAAAACACCGGGCGATCGATAGAAATGAGGGTAGACAGAGTGGGCAGAAATTACACACAAACAAGAGACAACGCGGGCGGAAAACACCCGATGTTGTTTTCTCTCTGGCCATTTTGTTTATAGTATTTTTTTGTTGTTGCGCGCAATTTTTTTTTCGACTCACTGTCCGTCGGTGATGTTCAATTCTCCGAACAGGCATTTTTCCTTCATGTGACAAACATCGCACTCGAAATCGATGAACGGATCAATCATCTGGTCAGAATTACTACTACTCGCTTCTTGTTCAGCTGACTGTTCAGTCATTTTGCGAGATTTCTGAAAGACAAACTTTGAAAATTAAAAAATTAAAAATAAATGGTATACGGTAGGCGAGTGTGCAAACACCGCAACGCCAAGTTGCACAGAAAATGTTTATTATTTTTGAAAATTTTAAAATCCCAAAAATTGAAACGAAAACGTTATGGGCATCTTCACAAGAAAACAAATAATGTAAAAAAAAACAAAAATTGGTTATTCACCTGATTTGTGTGTAAAACATGTCGCGAAATCTCAAAAAAGGGGAGTTTCTCGACACAGGCAAATTCCTGGATAGCTGCGGCAGAGCTGCGGCAGCTATTTTCTGCTGGCAGAGGTCAGGCAGGTACCACGCAGCTCTGCCGCAGTTCTGGACCGATTCCGGCATTCCTGCGGCAGAGCTGCGGCAGACCTACCGAAATCGCTCTAAAACTGCGGCAGAGCTGCGTGGTACCTGCCTGACCTCTGCCAGCAGAAAATAGCTGCCGCAGCTCTGCCGCAGCTATCCAGGAATTTGCCTGTGGACATTTTTCGACATTAGGTGAAAAACCAATTTTCGTTTTTTAAACATTTTTTTCTTGTGAATAAGCCCAAAAGTTGTATGTCAAAAAATACTACTGTATGCATTTGTGCAAACACTGTGACATAAAACAAAAAAATGTGGCAAGCCAAAAAAATTGAAGTTTTATTTGCTAATCACATTGTGCATTTCATATTAATGAGAAACAAATTAGGAATCATTCCCTCTTTTTTGAAAGCCGTCTCCACTTTGGCGATCGTGTCATCAGTCTGAAAACCGATTTTTCTTTCTTTAAATTCGAAGATTGATAAAAAAGTCCTACCTCAACATATTGCACAGCCAATTTGTCATCTTTCATATCTCCTTTTTTGCGCACAACAACCAAATTTTGCGTGAAACCCGAGCCGAGAAATCCCTCATTCGGCGACGTCGAGTAGATCTCGTTGTTGGTGCACAGGATTTTGTAGGCGAATCGCAATTTGGTTTCGTTAATTATTTTCAGCACACTTTGACCTTCGGGCGCTTTCCATTTGATTTCGGACACCGTAAATTTCAATGACATGTTGTTTTACACCCAGTGAGAAATGATTTCTCATTTTTCTCTTGGAAAACGAAACAAAAAAAACTCAAAAAAAATCTAGGGCACGTTTCAAAAAGATTTTTTATTTAAGCATCAATTCGATATGGCGATTTTCCACCGCTTGGTTTAGTCATCAAATAGAAGAACATGAAAATTCCGAAAAGTATTAAAAATAGCATCAGGAAACAGACAACAATTGAGCAAATCACAAATGTCACTGACCATTCTTTATTCACCGCATGGGTCCTGCAACGATTCCTTTTTTGATTGAAAATTAAAATTTTCCTCAAAAAGGGTGAATTAAAATGTTGTTTTTTGCGAATCGTGTCGAGATTTTTCAAAAACCCATATTTTCTTTTTTGGGTTAGGTCTCGCCACGACTTGCATAAAACATCATTTTTAGTCACTTTTTTTGGAAAAAAAAATATTTCTGGAAAGTCGATTTTTAATTTTCAAAAAAATTCACCAAGAAGACGCAGATTTTGGTAGGATAGTGCTTGTTGCAATCGGATTCTGACCAATTGTATAAAGACTCCATTGTTCTTTAGTGATTCCCGACGGATTTTCATCTGTCGTTGAGACAAGTGTGAGATGAGTTACTAGAAAAAATTGATAGATTTATTTTTGGCAAACTTTTCCCCTTTTTGTGCGGTGGGGCGCGTTTTATCGATTAGCAAACTACACAAGTTGTAAACATGGCCTTCCCAAAAATGGGAGGATGTCGCACCTTATGTTATGCCATATGTTTACAACTTGTGTAGTTTGCTAATCGATAAAACTCGCCCAACTGCACAAAGAGGGGAAAAGGAAAATTCTTGACCCCGCACCTCTTTGCGGCCCTCATTTAGAGAAGACAGAAATGTGGAGCTAGGCGTTGCGTGCCTGCGCAGCGGTCTGGCTCTTTTTCCCTCTTCACTTTTCTGTCTTCTCGAGTTGAGAGCCGCAAAATGGGCGGGGCCAAAAAATGTGTGCCAGTATTTGCAAAAAAAAACACAAACCAGTTTCCGGAAAATACGTAACTGCCGCCTCTTGAACTCTTGTCGTAGCCGTCCGATTACCAACCACAATTTTCAATCGTGGCGAGACCCGTTCTTCCACATTCACATTATTCTCATCTAATCGTAGATGGTCGGAATTTGATAAATATAACGCCCGTATTAGACAACATGACACGTTTTGTGGTATGATGACTTTCAAAGTTGATTCGAAATCAAAAGGTCGTCGAATCACCTGATCGGCGATTTGAAAATTGATGAACGACGAGTTGATCGTCGTGGTGGCGGCTATGTGAATTTTGAGCAGTTTTCTCGACACGGCTCGACAACTTCCGATCAATCTCGGCGTTTTTGAGTCGTCCACATGGTTCAATGAGTCGATGTCGATTTTTTTGAGAAATGTGTCGTCGAAACGAAACCGGAAACGGGTGAACTCGCTTTGTTCGGTTTGAAAAACAATCGAGAATCTGGAAAATACATTAATCAAAAATGAAAAAAAAAAGACAACTGTCTTTTATCAAAAAAGAAAAAAAAAAGTTTTTCATTTCATTTTTATTTTCAATGTCGATTCGACTTGTTTTTATTCTTCTCACTATTTTAATCCTCATTGAGGTAAGTCTGGCGGGAAAAAATTGAAATACAAATTTTCTGGTCAGACCAAAAGCATTTTAATTTGAAAGTTGACATATGCCTTTAAACTACAGTACTTTCTTTTTACTGAAGAACAAAAGGAAACATTTTTTTAAATTTTGGCAAAAAAAACCAAAAAAAATTAAAAAATTCCGCAAATTTTTTTTTTGAGAAAAACAGAAAAAATCGATTTTTTTAGTTGTCAAAAATTAAATTTTTGATGAGTACTGTAGCTCAAAGGAACATGTGAACTTTCACAAAAAATTCGAAATTTTTTCAAATTTTCCAGGCGATTGAAAAAATGGCGACATGCCGTTTCAATTGTAACACCTACATCGATCAAAAGTCTCGAAAAATTTGTCTTGAAAATTGTGGAATTGTTAGTGTATAACTTTTTCTTCTCATTTCTTTTTGGTTAATCAAATAAAAACCTACTTTTCACACGTTGCAAAAAGATGAACATCCAGAATAGACCCTTCTTCTGTAATATCCAATTCTTCCCATTGATTGACTCGAATAAGTTTCTGCAAAAAAACGGACATTGTGAGTTTTTTGGGGGGTTAGTGGGCGTGGCCTAATTAGAAGCAGAAGCAGAAAAACTTCAAAACAAACCTCTGCGCCTTGAAATTCCTAAAAATCTCATATTTCTTCAAACCTTCCCTCCCTTTAAAACTCACCGAAGAAGTAATATCCAAAAGCACGGCAACCAATAAAAATATCATTTTTTTTTTGTGTGTGTGTGTTCAAAAAAATTTCATTTTAACAAAAAACGAGAAAAGTCGATTCCCTGCAAAAAAAAAAAGAAAAAAAGCACTATCAAATTCAAAAATCTGCGGTTTATTTTTCTTTGTCTGAATGGCAAAAAGGTAAAATGAATAGGAGGACAAAAAAAAGAAAGAAAAAGTAGTGAATATTGAATTCATTCAGGTAGAAAATAATAAAAAGAGTAAAGTTACGTTTTTTTTTTGGAATCAAAAATCTTCCTTTTTTTTGAAAAATTTGGAAAAAAAAATAATTCGACACAGAAAAACTTTTTGAAAATGTTTCATTGTGAAAGTTTGTATGTTCCTTTGAACTACAGTACTTTTAAAATGCAGAAAATTATTTTTCGCAGCTTACTGTATCGTTTTTAAAGGGACAGAAACTTCTTCAAATTTTTCTCACGTATAAAATTGGATAATTATTCAGAAAAAAATCAATAAAAAATAGTAATTTTTTGTTTTTTCCAAAAAATGACGCGTTAATTTTATACGCAAGAAAAATTTGATAAATCTAGATTATGTCCCTTTAAAAACGGTACAGTAAACTCTAAAAAAATACATTTCTGAGCTATAAATTTTTGAAGTACTGTAGTTCAAAGGGACATGTGAGCTTTCGAATTAATTCAAATATTTTTTGATTTTTGATTATTTTCGGGCCCGTTTTTTCAAAATTAGCAGGATTTGGGTCTCGTCACGAAAATTACTATTTTCACTAAAAATCAAAAAATTTCACGCGCTAACCAAAAGAACAGCCGAGCAAAAAAACACATACATAAAATGTGTTTTCACACCGATTCTAGAAAGCTATAAAAAGGTTTCAAATCATCATAAAAACTTGGAGTGGACAACAAAAAGGGCATTTTTTTCGTCGTTCAGGTTAAAATAAAAACGGAAGTCAGACAACTTTTTTTGCTTTCACGAAATAATCGGTTTTTCTGAAAATCGTAAAAAACATAACAAAACAATGAGGAGAAGAACAAATGAACTTTTTGTGTAAAGCTCAAGGAAATGTTTTGGAGGAACTTTGTTCACAGCATTTTTTGGTGTGATTTTTGTTTTGGTCAAGCTAAAAACGGAAGTTTCTAGGGAGAAAAAAAAACATGTTTTTTCCTTTTTGCGGAATTTTTAAAGTTCACTTTTGAACAGAGTTCTCTAATTTTTTCCAGAAAAAACAAACAAAATTGAAAAAAATACTCATTTTTTCTTTTGGATTTTTGCCGATTATTTGTTTCCAAAAAATTTGAAGTTCATTTTCCCACAAAAAAAAAATCGAAAAAAAAATTGTTGAAAAATTGAATTAAAAAACCACTAATTTTTTTTGGATTTTTGCCAATTTTTTCTTAAAATTTCGAAATTTTTTATTCTGAATTTTTTACAAAAAAAACTTAAGGGTGGCAAAACTCGAACCTTTGGACCCACGAAATGTTTTATATAAATGAAAAAACCAAAAAAAATGTTGAAAACTGAAAAAAAATACACTAATTTTTTTGGATTTTTGCCAATTTTCTCTTAAAATTTTGAAATTATTTTTTTTTTCAGTTTTTTACAAAAAAAAATTTTGAGGGTGACAAAACTTGAATTTTTGAACCCACGAAATGTTTTTTATCAATCGAAAAAACATTTCTGAAAAAACCAAAAAAAAAAATGTTGAAAAATTGAAAAAAAAAATCCACTATTTTTTTGGATTTTTGCCAAATTTTTTTTTCCAAAAATTTCGAAATTCATTTTTTTCAGTTTTTTTACAAACAAAATTGAAGGTGGCAAAAAATTTCTGAAAAAACCAAAAAAAGTTGAAAACTGAAAAAAAATCCCCTAATTTTTTTTTGGACTTTTGCCAATTTTCCCCCAAAAAAAAATGAAGCAATTTTAATAAAAAAAAAAGCTATAGTCTGGTCAGCGCGAGCAAAAAATTTGCGCTTCAAAAAAAAAAAAAAAATTTCGACACGACTGGCAGGTCTCATGAATTTTTGAACAAGTACTACCTGACTACTGCTTCTGCTGTTGTTCAATTTTGTAACTTTTCCGTTCAGTGCCCCTCGTCGCAAAAAGTTCACGGTTTGAAAATCAAGAATTCATGAATCGTCAAAATTCGCCAGAATGTGAGGGACAATCAAACCGCAAGTCGTTGTTGAGATGAACGCCGAGAAGAGGTAGAGACATAGGCGGTCTACTGACATGGCCGCAAATCGCCATTCGGAACGGATCTGTGGGGAGGAAAAATTGTTTTTGCGGAGAGGAAAAATCAATAAAAAACAAAAATTGGTTATTTACCTGATTTTTGTGTCGAAAAATGTCGAAAAATGGGATTTTCTCGACGTTTTTCGACATTAGGTCAATAAACTTTTTGTGTTTTTTAACATTTTTTCTTGTGAATAACCCCTTACCAATTCTTCTTTCAAATCATCATTCATTTTATCGACCATTTTGGAAATTTGATTTTCGACAAATTGCAAATCATCACAAAACTTTGCTAGATTATCGATTATTGGCACATTTCTGTCTGCAAAAAAAGGAGATTTTTTTGAAATTCTAAAAAAATTTGGAAAGTATATTCAAATTACCAACAATTTCCAAAATTTACATAAAAATATTCTTTTCGCTGTGAAAAATTTGGGGAAAATTTTTTGTCCATATGAAAGACTATCAAAAAACCAAAAAAAAAATTTAAAAAAAAACTAAAAATTTTACGGAAAATTATAGTTTAAGTTTTCGTGACGTGACCTACACATTTTTCTAGACAATGTCACTGTGAATTTTCGACAAAAAAATGTCACGGTGTTTTTTTTTTCCCTTTTTAGGTCAGGTATGGTTCAAACTTCCAGAAAATTTCCAAAATTTTTAGAAAAATATTACTGTCTCTGTGAATGACATTCAAAACAAAACCAAAAAAACCAGGAAAAATATCTGAAATTTTCAAAAAATTTAAAAAAAAATCATAGTTTTTGAATTTTCGTGACGTGACCTATATATTTTTTTTGAAAAAAATCCTGAATTTTTGACCGAAAAAATGTCACGCAAAAAATTTTGGAAAAAGAATAGTGCCTCGCATATCCCGTCTGCTGTCGGTTACACGCTTCAATGACCTCTATCAATTCGGAGAGAGCAAATGCGCTCTAATGATAATTTTTATGTTTTCCAAAAAACTCACAACATTTCGCCTTTTGCTTAATCGTCTCCAAACTTGTTTGCGATGGTCTTGGCAAGTTCAACATTGGCATAAAAGTAGACAATCTATGGATAGGGATAATTGACTTGTCAATCACCTAAAAAAATTTGCCTTCACCTTATTTTAACAACATTTACCTTAGGTTTCGGGGTTTTCGGATGATCCGGCTTTCTCATGAAAAGCACATAGGGAAGCCAAACGATAAAGATATTACGCATCAAATCGCTCATCTCATGCGTTTCCGATCGCCGATGATGTAGAGATAGTGTGAGAACTGTGAAGACGCAGGATAACGCAACAAGCATCAGGCAACATGAGAAAAATGCGGCTGAAATTTAGACTTTTTTTCAGAAAAAAAAAAGATTTTTCTTACTCAAAATCGGTACTGATTGCGATTGAGGTGGACTCATGTTGGAAACCATTTGAAGAAACATGATAACAGAGAGAAGTACAGTTGTTTCAAGTGTCACTTTTTCGCAAGCGTCCGGAGGTAAGGTGAAGCCAAGAACTGTCATCATCGAGATAACCAATGAGGGGATAATCAGATTTATACCATACGCCAAAGTTCTCCTTCTAATATGAATATAGAAGAACAGTTCATGATACTCATCGGCGCCGAAAGCTTGTACAACTCGTTTTCCTGGAGTTCCCTCCAAATCCCATTCACCGTTCGGTAGGTAGACTTGAAGATCAATCGATTCGTTGACAAAATAACTGGCCGATGTGATATTTGATCTTTCTGGCTCAACAGTTATCCACTCACCATTAAGACCTGCAATTTTTCCGACGTGGCCGAAGTTTTGCTCTAGGCCACGCGTAAAATACCTTTAATATCTTGCAGAAGAAAATCTAGATTAATATAATTTCCATTATACGTCCAACTTCCCAATTTCAAAAAACAAGTCTGTTTGTCAAATGGATAGTAAGTGACATCAATCTACAAATATTTGTTGTGATTGTTTTCGACATGTTCCTTTAAACTACCTGACAAATAAATTTGAAAATTCCCGGTGGGTTTTGTTGAATTTCGCCGGTGTGGGAGATGATGAAACGAGACGAGTAGGTGGAGTCGAATGATTCGGAAACACTGGAAAGGTGAAGGGTGGTGAAACCCGGGAGATGTCGGGACATGAGAAGAGAAACTTTTTGGGGTGTTCTTTCGATTTTGGATTCAAAAAAAGCGGAATTTCTGGGGCCAAGTTTCGAAATTAAAAAACATAGGTTTAAATGACCCGGCGACTCATCGAGAGTGTTCGTTTAAATTGAAAGTGTTTTTCATTTTAAGACATATTTGAGTTAAAACACAGTTCAAAAGCATAAGAAACAAAAGTTAGACGACAAAAAATAACAATAAATAAAAATAAAGTTGGATCAAAATTTCAAATCCTAACGAAGCAGTAGAGCGCGTTTGCGCGATTAATCCAACTCTATGATTTATTTTCTGTTCTTTGTTGTGCTGTAGTTTTCGCTATACGTTGTTTTAGACTGTTTTTTCACTCACATATGTCTTAAAATGACGAATACTTTCAAAATAACCGAATACTATAGAAGAGTCGCCGGGTCATTTAAAAGTGGATTTTTTGGCGCTAAAACTTTCCAAAACAAAAATAAACTTTTCTTGCGCAAAACCCATATTTTTTCTCACCTATTAAAAAGCAAAATATCCGGCCTCCACAATTTGAACGGCGCATCTTTGTCACCATGAAATCGAACATTTTCGATGCCTCCAAAATTTCTCGGATCCCATTTTAACTTGTAATCTGTCCAGTGCTAAAAACCTCAATTTTTCCTATTGGCAGCATTTTTCAATAAAAACTCACATAATCCATATAAGCCAGAATGGACATAACTTGCGATTTTTCTTGCTGCAAAAAAAACGGGAAATTTTGCTTTATAGTTCTTTTGGACAAAAACATACCACATCGAGAATTTGATTGAGTAGAAAACGAACTTTTACATCTAACGGGGCTGAGCTGTTCTCTACCGGTCTTTCGAAATGATCGTAGTTCTGAAAAAAAACAAAAAAAAATAATTTCGAAAAAATTTTTTACGCGTCACACAAAAAACAGCGCGCGCGTGTCAAGACCACACAAACAAAATTCGATATGCGCCTTTATTTCTCACCTCTTTTAAATACTGTAACAATCGATATTCATCCACACTAGCCTCCGAAATTGCAAAAAAACAAAGAAGCGCCAAAAATCCATACATTTTTCAAAAGAATAGAAAAAAAAACGGCAAAAACTAAAGAGGGGCGATTATTCGGTCATCTCTCAAGGGAGGGATTAAAGGCACATGAGCATCTATAAACTTTATTACTATTTTTGTGCGAAAAAAAGATACCCGCGAAAACAGAATTTTGAAATATTAAAACAAAATTCTTAAATTTGTCCATAAACCGCATACGCTTCTTCATCTGGATACAATGTGGCTGTTTGAAAGTGTGGAAATTCCTGCCAAGAAAATAAATCACATTTCAAAGGTGGCATGTTCCTTTAAACCGTACCTGTTTCGAGAATCGTCTCCCCGCATAATTATCGGCGGCATTCCAATAGAACTCCGAATTGGCGCGATAATAGTATTTGACGAGTTTGAACATTGAAAAGGCGCAGGGCAAAATAGCGATGGAGAGGAGGAGGGACGAGAGAAGCAGACTTTGGACCGGTGCCAACGATTTCGAACATTGCGCCGAGTTGGCGCGGTACGCTTCGATGAGGTCGGTTTGCGAGCTGGCGTCGACGAGTCCGACGTTTTGTTGGTGCTGTGTTAGGGAAGGAAAATGTGTCTGCGTCTCTTTTTTTCTTCGTTTTCTCTGAGTCTCTAGTTTCTCTGTGTCTCTGCTTCTTTAGTATCTCTGTGCCTCTAGTTTCACCATTTCTCTGTCTTTCTGCGTCTCTGAGTTTTCTCTGTTCCTCTGCGTCTCTTAAACTTACTCGTCTCTCTGTGTATCTCTTTTTTCATAGCGATTTTCAGGGTTTTTAAAAATTATTTTTCTCTGCGTCTCTCTAGTTTACTCTGATTTTCAATTTTCCCGTTTCTCTGCGTCTCTCTAATTCCTCTGTTTCTCTGCGTCTCCAATTTCCATTCCTCTGTTTCTCTGTGCCTCTCTCTCTCTCTCTCTCATTTTTCTATGTGGTTCTGCATTTTCTGTTTCTCTGTGCCTCTCTAGTTTTTCACTTTCTCTGTTTCTCTGCATCTCTTTAATTTTCATGTTCTCCATGTCTCTTCAATTTTTCTCTAAATCTCTCTGGGTCTCTCTATCACCCTTCTCCTCTTTTTTGAATTCTTTATATACATTTCTATTTCTCTGCGTCTCTTCAACTTTCTTGTCTCTCGCCGGATCAATAAATGTGTGCCATTGTTTGCAAGACGAAAATAGGCTCCGCCCCAAGTTCTGTGCGGTTATTTGCAAACAATGTTGTGTCTGCGTCTCTCTGATTATCTAATCTCTATGTCTCTCTCTCATTTTCTTTGTTTCTCTACGTCTCTTCAAAATCTCCTATCTCTATTCTCCCTCCGCAACCAACCTGCAATTGAACAGCAGCACAGAGCAGTTCATGAGAGTGTGTGTAAACAAGAGAGAACGACGAGAAAATGAGAATAGTTGGCGAGGCGAGAAGAAGAATCGACGAATAGGTCGACACGATTTGACCAATCTGGAAGAAGCTCGAGTTTCTCTGCGTCTCTTTCTCTCTTCCCTACCGTATTCGAAATACTCGATCTGTTCATCGGATGATCGCTGTAAATATAGGAGGCTGTGCCGGCGACGATGAAGAAAAACGCGGGAAGAACGACAAACGCCAATAGAAGACTGATGAAGCAGAATGTGAGGCGACAAATGAAAATGAGAAGACGGGTATGAAGTGGACGAAACTGTTGATGATGAGTGAATGTTGGCTCGATGGGTAGAAGTTTTGAAAATTCCACGGGTTTCTGGAAAGAAAGTTTTGTGATTTTTAGAGATTTATAGCATTTTTTGACTATTTTCTAGCATTTTTCGACATTTTTTGCAATTTCTAGTAATTTCCGAGAATTAAAAAAAGAATTTTTGGAATTTTTAAGAGAGTTTACAGTTTGTTTCGAAGTGATTTTTTGTCAATTTTGGGCATTTCTCGTAATTTCTCGACATTTATTGTAGTTTTTTGTCATTTCTCGACATTTCTAGTAATTTCCTGATATTTTTCGGGAAAAAAACCAGGGGATTACTGTAGTTTTCATTTTCTGACAAAACAATTATTTTTTGGTTACTGTATTTAGGTTACAGAAAAATTGTGACTGGGTTACTGTATTTCGAAAAATATACTGTATTTTGCTTATTTTTCAAGAGTTACTGTATCATTGAAAACAGATTTCGACGCGGCTTACATTGGAGAAAAGGAAAACGTGACCGCTGCGCAGACAAGCAACGCGGTTACTGTAGGTTACTGTACCTTGGTAGTGGTCTCAATTCGGTGCCACTGAACAACAACAACACTTTCGGGTGTTGTAGAAGTGGGCGGTTCGGTGGCCATGCTTTTTCCATTGATCACCAGAACCTCCTCATCTTCTTCTTCTTCTTCCGATATTTGATGAGACGTAGTCGTCTCGACGTGTCGTTCAACTTCAACATCCTCTGAATCATGTATCGGTGCCTCGAGATTGGTGTGTTTCACAAAGTGCGACATTTGATAGCGAGGTTTTTCTGGTGTTGATGATGTTGAAGTTGTAGTTGTTGTGGTGGTTCGAAGGGTGTTGTCGAGGAAGATTTGCTCGGCTGCCGGACGCATTGGAATCTCGATTCGATGCGGTTTGCGGAAACGATGACGCTGAGAAATTATTTTTTAAAAAATTGCGTGGAAAATTTGAATTTTGGCGCCAAAATTTGAGGCCGAAATTGTGATTTTTAATCTTTGGAAGCTGAACAAAGAAAAAAGAATCGGCAAAGTTTCGCCCAAAAAAACCCTTAGAAATTTTGGCGCCAAAAATTCCCGTTTTTTTGTTTTTTCGAATTCTTGTTTTTGCGTCTAAAAAATCCACGTGTCCAAATTTTGGCGCGAAAAATATTTGAATTTTTGGCGCAAAAATTTCTGTGTTTTTTTTTTGAATTTTGATTTTTGCAAAAAATTCGCGTGTCAAAATTTTGGCGAAAAAAACTTGGGTAAAAAAAAAGGAATTTTTGAAGAAAAATTGCAGTAAAAAATCCATGTGAAAAAAGATTTTGGCGCGAAAACTTTGAAGTTTAATTTTTGTGAATTTTTCGGCACCAAAATTTCAAAATTCAAAAAAAAAACCCACGTGGTTTTTGGCGCCAAAATCTCGAATTCAAAAAATTGGCGCAAAAGTTCCGTGTTTTTTAACTTCAATTTTTGCAAAAAAATCCACGTGTCAAAATTTTTGCGCGAAGACTTTAAAAAAAAAACAGGAATTTTCGACGCCAAAAATTCAAAGTTCGAAAAAAAAACCAGGTGGTTTTTTGGCGCCAAAATCTTGACTCCAAAACAAAACTCACAATCCAAACTCGTTTCATATTCGCTCTCATCGTCGTCGTCTCTTCTTCTTCCTCACGAACATTTTCAAAATCTCCCTGATAATCGGAATTCTCGAAAATCTCCTTGACACCTCTCGAAAATCTCAACGCCGACGAGTTGTCGGCGAAATAGGGTATGGGTTTGCGCGCGTCCAATTTTTCGCTCCAAAAACCGGAGCCGGCCAAAACAAAGTAGATCGCCGCCGATGTGACGATGATCCATGAGAGGAAGAAGAGCATTAGGTGGAGGGCATAGTTGTTCGAGTTGGTTGGGTATTCCTTGAAACAAAAAAGGTTGTGTTCCTTTAAACTACTGTAGTTTTGAAATTTTTTTCTAAATGTACCTTTAAATTTCGAAGAGTATTGTAAACCTAGATTTTTGAGGTAAGTTTTTTTGGCGCCAAAAAGATGTTCCTTTAAATTTTTAAAATGTACTGTTCGAGGAGTACTGTGAACCTGAAATTTCAAAATTCATTTTTTTTCGATCGCTAAACATTGAATTTAGAAAATTTTGGCGCAAAAAATGTACCTTTAAATTTCTTAGAAGTACTGTAGTTTTGGAAATTTTTTTATTTTAAAATTTGATTTTGTTGGCGCCAAGTTTTGAATTTTTGAAAAAAAAACCATTGTGCACCTTTCAAGAGTACTGTAGTTATTGAATAAGGTGGTTTTTGGCGCCAAAAGTTAGAAGAAAAGAGCATGTCCCTTCAAAACCCACAGTACCTGATACCTCTGTGCTCCACAAAACCCGCGAAATCGACAAAACAAAAAGATGGCAGAAAAAGCGAAGAGAGCAATTGAGCAAAAAACGAGAAAAATCAGCGACGCCGCCAAAATCGGCTGCGACGCAATGTGATCGCGAACCAAATCGGGGTCCAATAAATTTTGCTGAAAATCATTCATTTTGCAGGGAATTTTGAGAAACGCGAAATTTATCGCGCACGCGATAAAAATCAAATTGGGTTATTAAAAAAACGAACTAACCGATTTCCAAAAATGTGTCAACAATTTTTCCGCCACCTCGTGATCATGCTGAAATGTTAGCGCGTTGAGCAGAAATGTGGCCATCAGCGCATCTAGAAAACCAAAAGTGTTGTGTGGTGTAGTGGTAGTGCGATGGGCTGCGAAAGCGAGGGTTTTGGTGCCCGTGGGTTCGATTCCCACAGGTGGCGAGAATTTTTTTTTTAGATTTTCGATGAAAATGAGGGAAAATTATGCGCGCACGAAGGTCAGATTTAATAGAAGGTTATTAATTCATATAAAAACTTGGCCTAAATAGTATAACAAAGAGAAAAAAACGGCGGAAGTGATATATTATTGATAAAGTGCTCCAAAAATTTGCAATATTTGCTCGCTCAACTATTATTTATTTGTTTGATATGGGGAAAAAGTCCAATTATCGAAAATGTGTCAAATGACAAACAAAACAAAGCCGACAAGATATCCGGTCGAAACTTGACGTGTTTTTTTTTCTGTTTCCTGAAAAAACTGGCGACCGAAAAAATGAGGAAACGTGACCTGGCCGGGGAAAGAAGAAAAAAAAACATTTCCAACCCATTAAATTTGGTCTCATTTTCTGATCGTATTGTAAAATAAAATGAATGGTTGGTTTTTTTTTGGATTTTTCGCGCCGAAAAAATTGGGTGTTCCTTTAAAAAAATTAGATTACTGTGGTTTTTGAAATTTTTAGATTTTGTCGAATAAAAAACTCAAATTTTCGCAAAAAAATTCAGGACTTCAACTTTTTGAAGATTACTGTAGTTTTAAAAATTTCATGTTCCGTTAATTTTGGCGCCAAAAATTTGAATTTTTTTTGAAGGATTACTGTAGTTTTGAAAATTACATGTTCCTTTAGTTTTTGGCGCCAAAAAATAAAAAATTTTCAAGCTAAAAGCTATGTTTCTTTAATTTTGACGCGAATTTCAAAAAGTTCAGTTTTCAACACTTCAGGATTACTGTAGTCAAACACATGCTCCTTTAAAAAACTGGCGCCAAAAATCGATTTTTTCACAGAATCTGTATCAAAAAGTATAAAACCAGCTGAAAGTGATGTACCAACTGAAAGAACCGAAGGCCAGGGAACCTCAAAACTAGAATCTTCAATGGTGTCAAAACAGGAGACAGCAATGTCGAAAAATGAAGTTGAAAAAGTTTCGATCAAAAAAACGGCGCCAAAAATCGATCAAAACAACGAGGTCTATATAGCAAGTGTTATAAAAGAGGCAAGAGGAAAAATAGTCTGATCAGCTTGTTACCATAGTCTTTTGTCCTCAACAATTTCTCGTCAGACAGGGATAACTTTTGGTCATCATTTTGACTTTTTTGCGCGGGGGCGCGCGCCGGCTTCGAACCGGCGATGTTGTGCGCCGCGCCTCGACACACAACCACTCGGCCACACGGCATGCCATGGTTGTGTGTCGTTGTTTGTCTAGATATCTCTCATTTTTGCAGACTGTTGATTGTGTCATTGGTGATGCTGTGTTTACACCGCTGAGAACGCAGAAATGGACGGATGAGGTGTGTTTTGTGCTCAAATTTTTTGAATTTTGAAATTTTCGCGCCAATTTCAAATAAAATCCAGAATTTTCTCAGAAAAAATTGGTGACAAAATATCCTATTTGATGTTTCAAGTTTTTGAAATTTTTTATTGGCGCTAATTTTTTTTTGAAAACTTCATTTTGGCGCCAAAAAATACACGTGGATTTTTGAATTCCATTTTTTGGCGCCAAAATTTTTAAATTTGAAATGAAAGGTTCAAGTTTTTGAAATTTTTCTAATTTCGCGCCAAAAATTAAGAAATTTTTTATCGATTTTTTGAATTTCAACATTTTTGGCGCCAAAAATTACACGTAGATTTTTGATTTCCAATTTTTTGGCGCCAAAAATTTCAAAGTTTTATTTCTGCGCGAAAAGCCTTCAAACTCAAAAATTTTTGGCGCGAAAAAGCCCACGTGGTTTTTCCAAATTTTTGGCGCCAAAAAAAAACTTTTTTTCTAAAAAAACCTCCCGCCAACATTTCCAGATAATAAAATCCATCTCCAAACGATTCTTATCGAACGGGGAGGATCGAAAATTTGTGATTCACATAATTCTAACACCATCCGGTAAAAATCATGCGTTGTGCACAGCGACACAAAGTTATTGGAACGATTTACAGGATGGTGAGTGTGCGGCAAAAAATGATAGACGAGCATGTTCGCTCTATTGAGAACGAAGTAAAAAAACGTTTCCGGGTGAAAATGAGCTCAAAAAATGCTGAATTTTCACTATAACCACTCACCTTGTTTCTCCACACGCGTTGCGTATCCGCGTAGCGGTTCATTTGCTCTTCCAGCCGCCCATCTCTACCACTGGGAATCCACCTACACCATCGCGTTGGTCTCAATCTTCTTCTTCTCACATCGAACTTCTCAAAAACGCGGCGTCACTTGTTCTATTCAATAAGTATATTTAATTTATTTAATTCAAAATCAAAAAAAAATTATTAAAAATATATCAACTGTTTCGAAAACACATACATACATATAGCAAAAATAAATATTCCAGCGACCGCCAAAAAAAAAACAAACATTTTTATAAAGCGTAATACCTTGTATGACCGGCGAAATTTGTTTTTTTTTTTTTGATTTGGTAGGTATTTTTAACCAAAAAAAAAAAAAGAAACAGAAAAAATGTCAAGTTCTCACTATTCTTCGTTTGTCGTCGTCCTCGAATTCGGTTCCACATGGTGATGGATGCGGTGGGGCTAGAAGCATTGTTGAGGAGAGAGGTGTTGGTGGAGGTCCGCCAATACCGCCGGTACCTGTGATAAGGGAAAAATTGGATTAAATTTTTGGGAAAAGGGGGGTTGGGATTTTGTGTTCAAAAAATTCATTTTTTTTCCTGTCACAAGAGGAAGAAAATTTCCGCGACAAAATTTCGAAATATCCTTGAATTTTTATCTTTGAATTTAGCCCAGTCTTCAGTTTTTCTCTACATTCACAGTGACAAAAATATTGGTTTTCAAATTTTTTTCCACAGTGACAAGATTTTTGAGAATTTTTGCTACCCTCTTGTGACAGTTATGTCCTTGAGAGACACAGAGAAACAGAAAAATTCACAGTGACAATCACACACACACACACAAGGTATAGCGCATAACCAGTATGATGTCGGTTACACGGTTTAAAGACCTCTATTAAAATTATTAGTTTCTAGAGAGGGAGCAAAAGTGCTCTATTGATAATAATTCGATTTCTTTTTGGAAGGTTGTGTTTTCAGCTAAAAAAATCAAAATCGAGTAAAAAATCAGCTCAAAAAATATTAAGACCAAAAAAAATCGATAATTTTTTTGGGGTCAAGTTTCACTCTTAAAAATGTAGCCAAAAATTCAATTTTTTGTGATTGTTTACGCAAAAAATTTAGTTCGCGAGAAATTTTTTGGCGGTTTTCCAGCTTTCTTGACGGCACCCAGACATATTTATCGGCAGAAAAGAAACTAACCATTCGTAATACTCGACGACGTTGTGTGCGAAGCGGGTGGTCGCGGAAGATTATTGGACAAGCTCGAAAAAACGTGATAGCCTCCGCGCTGCTCTCCGCCACCACCTCCACTTTTATCCGCGCGCGTCAACGACGTCGCCGGATGATGGCGACCGCCGCCGCCGCCACCGTTCAGCGACGTGCTCGGCTGCTTTCCAATCTGACTTTCGCCCACCATCGACGCATAGTCGTTGGTCATCGGACTCTCGCAGTCGCGTCGTCGTCGCAACCACGTCTGATCGTGTGCCACCGGGCTCAACGTTGTCGTTTCGAGTCGATGCGGCGGTAGTGCGCCGCCGCGACCTGTCGTTTGCGACGGCAGCGGAGGCGGTAGTAGCGGTGCCGCCACGGCGACACCCATTCGTGCGGGCATGTGCGGCGCCGGCGATCCGACATAGGTGACTTCGGTCGTCGCCTCGATTCGTCCGGTTCCGCCCGAGTTGCCTGAATTGTCGGTGGTGTTGCGATCAGGTACCAGAATTCCGTCTGAAAATACTTTTTGTAAGTAAGAAAGATGTTTTAAAGTCTACTGAAGTCAAACCATAATCAATGTTCCTTTAATTTCCGCGAAAAAACTAAATTTCCGGTGCCAAAAATTCTTCCAAACAAGTACTGTAGTTTTAGAAACTACGATTTGATGTGAAATAAAAAAAAATTTCAAATTTGTTTAGTTTTACTGTAATAGAACCAAACCCATGCTCCTTTAATTTCGGTGCCAAAATAAAATTTTGAAGCTAAAAATACACTTTTTCAAAGTTTAGAACTAGAAAAGTGCATTTGTTAGTCGAGCTGTGTTCACACTTTTTTCTTGCACGCTCTCCCCTTTTTGTGTTGTCTCTCACCGGCACTGTGTACGACACTCCGCTTTGCCCCCTGTTTAGCGCATGTGTAAACTCGGAGTGTTGTAAGGTGGAAATTTTGAATGAAAATTGTTAGTTTTTTTCGCGAAAAAAGTCGGAATAAAATTCCAAAATTACTGTAGTCAAACTAACCTCCAAAAACATAGTAGCATTTTTCGGTAAACGTCAATTTGCTAACAACATGTCGAATGAGACCAGCAGCAAGGAGACGCGAACAATAAGTTCGCGCCGATTTTCGATCGCGCAAATCTACAACATGTTCGATCAACCAGTCGACTAGATCTCGTCCTGCAAAACATTTTTGGATAGAAAAATTCCAATAAAAAAGGCTTACCGATAAACGACATGGGGACGAGAATCTTCAACCATTTTCGATTCTTCACCTGTAGGCCCGAATCGTGACGCGCCATGGCTCGCACAACAATCAGCGGATCGATCAACTCGGACAGCTGCTCGACACGCTCGTTCTGATCGTTTTCGCGACGTCGTTCCGCTTCTTCGAGCAACGCGCGCGGCACACCGTTTCGCCGCTGATCGTACAACATTCGCTCCTCTTCGTCGCTGACTGTTGACGAGAATGGCAGAGTTCCTTCGTCGAATGTGGTGGTCGTTTGCTCTTGTGGATCGAGGCCGAGAGCTTTCATTTTTTCAGTGTTTTGACTGGAAATTATTCAAATGATGCGAAGGAATGTGTGTACAGACATTTTACGGGTTTTGTCATGGAGTACTTTGAGATTTTTGTTTTCAAATTAGCCATTTTTTCTGTAGCTCATTTTAGCTAGACCGTGTTCGTGCCCCTCTATTTAGTTACTTCAACTAAAAGGCGAAAGATACCGTGAAATTTTAAAATAAGATTATGGGTCTCGCCACGAAAATGTCAAAACTATGATTTTCCTTGAAATTTTCAATTGGCATTGCACATGAAAATCTGATTTTTCAGTGAGTTATATTTTTTTTTGTTATCTAGATGTCAAAAATGTGAGAAAAATTGAGCCGAAACAAGAAAATATACATTTTTAAACATTAGTTTTAACAAAAATTCTTAAATTTTCATGAAAAAAAAACTCACACAGCAGTCTCCACCCAGACACCAACATCAAGAGGCATCGTTTCGGAAGCGAATGATGTTAACGGATCTTCATACTCACTACCATTTCCTTTGGAGAATTTGCTAACATACAATGTCATAGGTCTGAAAAATCACGACTTTTTTGAAAACGCGTTTTTTCAACAAAAAAAACTAACTTTCTCGACGCGGCAGCTTCCCGCAGAGCTCGCACAGCTTGCGGAACACTCAGCTCTTCAAACGATATCCGATTGACTTGCAATATCTGATCACCCACATCGATGCGGCCGTCACGTTCAACTGCGCCGTTTTGCGCGATTTCCGACACAAAAATATGGCCGTCTATTGTGCACACGTTTAGTCCGAGATACGGCACATTTTTCATGGGTAGAAAAACTTCGAGAATTCGCGGTAAACCACTTCCGGCACTCGATTCGGTCGCCGAACTGATTGTACTTGGCACGTAGGGTCGACGATGATGCCGTTCTTTTTTTGGTTTACGATTTCGTTTTCGATCATCTTCATACATTTTGTTCATATCTCTAGTTGCTAACGGTTCATATAATGATGATTCGCCGGTTAACCTTAAAAATATTGATTTTTTTGGTGGAAGTTTTGCAAAATTTTTGCGCCAAAAATGTTTTTGATGTCTAGAATTTGAAAATGTGGAAAGTAACACATTTTTAGAAAATATAACAGCTTGGACAATAAAAATGAATGGGTCTCGTCACGAAATTTCTAAAAATCTAATTTTTCACACTGAAAAATGTATAATTTTAACGCAAAAAATGATTTTGTCAACCTCTAGCTTTAAAAAAAAGTGGAAGTTCAACACATTTTTAGAAAATCAAAACTGAGCAATGAAAATTTCAATTTGAAAATGTATGGGTCTCGCCACGAAAACTTGAAAGAACTTTTTTTTTATTTTTGACATTTTCAGTTTTGTTTTTTTATGGTTATTCACAGTGACAAAAACATTTTTGAGAAAATTGAAACTTTTAGTTTTCTTGTTTGGATTTACTGAAAATTGATTTTCTCTATTTTTCAAAGAAAAAATGGAAATCAACACATTTTCGATTAGAAAATGAAAATCTGGAGAAATGAAAATATATAGGTCTCGTCACGTAATATATTATTTTTTCTGATTTTTGACATTTTCAGTTTTTTTTCGTCCGTCAAAATGACAAACATATTTTTGAGAAAATTAATTTGATGATTTTTGTCGTATTTAAAAATGAAACAGAAAAAAAGTTTACCTTGTACTATCATCATATTGATAAGGATCTTCTGAATTGGAAGTGTACAACTCAGCCAGATGCTCGCCAGCTCTGCGGCTCACAATTGTGCTCGGAGCTAGACTAGCATCGGAATAAGGTATCGCTTCAAAATCAGCCGATCTTCGTCGTCGTTTGTCCAATGTTCCTTTAACCGGCTTTCTCGTCAATGTTCCACTGTTTCTTGGCAGTGTTCCGTAACCCGGCGTGCTGACGAGAAATATCTCGAAACATCCGTTCTGCGATTTACGTAACCGATCGGTTCCTTCGGTTAATTCGACTTTGACTTCACTAGAAAACGAAAATTTTGCAAAAAATTGAATGTTAGAAAAATGGTTACCATTGAATATCGGGGTCTAGTTCTTTACAAAAATATTTGTAGCCTCTTTTGGTGAATGAGTTTTTGAAATCGTCTAGTGTTACAATACCACCACGCGATTCGATAACCGAAACGTATGGCGTCGCTTCGTCATCGAGAAAATAGAAAACTTTGATTTGATCCGACGAGGAACCTTGCGGTTCCATCGAATCTGCAAAAAGAAATATTTAAATGGGGGGAGAAAAACAACCAACATAAATATCAAAAATAATGGGCGATAAATAAAAGGCGAAAATAAATAGATTATCGAAATCTATAGACCGCAAACGAATTTTATGACGATTTTATTGCCTGTCGCGCAGCACCCGCATCCAAACACAACACACAAACACAATTCTCGATTTAATCGCGCGCCTTTAACCAAGCCGTTGTGTGTCTCGTCGCGAACGACCTGCTGTGTGTGTGCAGACTACTGTGTGCTTCAAATTTTTACGCGAATATTCTTGAGGAAATGAATTTTGAAACTGTTTTTCGGCGATTTGAGAGTTTCAGGGATTTTTGAGGGTTTTGGATGTGATGAGCGTGTTTAGAACTATCAGAAAGTATTGAATTCATCTAGGTTTTGTCATTTTTTGGTGTGATATTTGGATTTTTTCGAATCTTTTTTTTGAACAATGTTATTTTTATAATTTCTCAAAAGTTTTACGTTTCAAGGATTTTTCAGTGAAAAAGCACGTTGTTGAAAAATAGAAAACACTTACCATTCCGGCAAAAATAGACAACGATATTTTTTTTTCCCATTAAATTATTTTTTTCGAGTTTTTAAAGTTAGTCTAATTCTCGGAAACATTTTTTTCAAATCTATTGCTAACGTGAACTCTAGGGAAAATTTTCATTCACAAAAAAAAATGGCGCCCATTTTTTTCGAAGTCGCAATTTATTATTTTAAAAAAAATTATCACGATTTTTCAGAATGGCCGCTGCTGGTGATTCCCTCTTGGCTCTTACCGGAAAGCGTACAACCGGACAGTCCATCAGAACGCAAAATGGTGAGATTTTAATTTTCAAAAAAAAAAAAAACAAACAAACAAGGCCAAATATTTCAGTCACCGCCGCCGTCGCTATTGCAAACATCGTAAAATCGTCGCTAGGACCTGTTGGTCTCGATAAAATGCTCGTCGATGATGTTGGAGACGTCATCGTCACCAATGACGGAGCTACAATTCTCAAACAATTGGAAGTTGAACATCCAGCCGGTAAGGTTCTTGTCGAGTTGGCGCAATTGCAAGACGAAGAAGTTGGCGATGGTACAACGTCGGTTGTTATTGTTGCCGCCGAATTGTTGAAAGGCGCCGATGAATTGGTAAAAAATAAGCTTCACCCAACAACAGTTATCAATGGATATCGATTGGCGTGTAAAGAAGCGGTCAAATATATTCAAGAGACTCTTGCGTTCACATCCGACTCTCTTGGTCGCGCATCAGTTGTTAATGCCGCCAAAACTTCAATGAGCAGTAAAATTATTGGACCGTAAGTTGAACAAACTTTTGGGGGGAAGATTTTTTGAAACTCGATTATTCTAGAGACTCTGATTTCTTCGGAGAACTTGTTGTATCAGCCGCTGAAGCTGTCAAAGTCACCGATTCAACTGGAAAAGTCACATATCCAATCAACGCCATCAATGTTTTAAAGGCGCACGGTAAAAGTGCTAGAGAATCAATTCTTGTCAAAGGATACGCTCTCAATTGCACTGTCGCTAGTCAAGGTTAGTTTGAGTTTTCGAGAAGAATTTTTGAAAAAAAAATCAACCTTGTAGCCATGCCACATCGCATTCAAAACGCGAAAATTGCCTGCCTCGATTTCTCACTTCAAAAAGCCAAGATGCATCTCGGTATCTCGGTTGTTGTTGAAGACCCGGCTAAACTTGAAGCCATCAGACGAGAGGAATTCGATATCACAAAACGAAGAATCGAAAAGATTTTGGCCGCCGGAGCCAATGTTGTTTTGACAACTGGTGGAATTGATGATTTGTGCTTGAAACAATTTGTGGAATCTGGTGCGATGGCAGTCAGACGCTGCAAAAAATCAGATTTGAAGAGAATTGCAAAGGCTACTGGAGGTACAGTTTTTTTCTGTAAATCAGATAGAGTTTTACTGAAAAAAATTCATTGAAAAATTTATTCCAGTTTTCAAAAGAGATGAAAAATTTTGAAATTTCGTAATGCTGGTAAACAAAATTTTCACTTCTCTCGGACAAGCTTTTCAGTTTTTTTCCCGAACCCTTTGGTCACATTTCTCCTGGTCCCTCATTTTATTTATCCCTCCCTTTCTATTCACACATATTTCCTGTTGACTTTTTCTAGGTCACCGTATGTTGTTATTTATTGCTCATAACAACAGGTATGCCATATTTTATAGATAACATCAAAAGGTGTGAAATCTAATGAGCCATATGGTGACCTAGAAAAGGCTACAGCCCGGCTACTTTGCACGCGGAGTAGGTTAAAATAATAGGAAGACAAATAGACATACATCATATTGGCCGATTATTGATGCGGGGGAGGTTTCTAACTTTTGGAATTTTTTTTCAGGAGTTTTTGAGTTTTAAACTTTACAGTTTTTCGTACCTGTCATTTCCAATGGATCACATTTTTCGATGTTGTCATTGGAGCAAGATCGATCAAATCTGGAAAAAAAAACAAATTCTTATCAGACCACAGAAAATTGACCCGGGGAATTGAGAAATAGGTGAAAAAATGGTTCCGCAATCAATACAAAAAATGAGTGCCAAGTCCTATTATCAACGCAATTCTTCATTGCTTTCTCGTCTGTTCCAAAAGGATGTAAACATCCCCACTCGATCTAGGACCAAATGAAGCCGGACTCAGACTCTGGTAGACGGTACTCGCTCCGAAAAGTGTTCGACACAACATTTTAATCGATTTTTGGACAAATTTTCAAGAAAAAAAGGAGACCCTAATATTGAAAATTAACTTATCTTGTTAAATTCGGAGAAACGCAGACGGAGAGGTGGTCGAGGTCAAGCCTCACTTTGTAATAAATCGAAAAACTGAAATGATTAAAATTGGGATACGTGTCACGTCGACACGGTGACACGTAGACACGTCTATTTATTTATTTTTTATTCATTCAAAAGATATATTTTTTTTATTTGAATAATAGGATCTCACGAGAAAAATTCCGGTTCTCTGATTTAAAAAATCAAGAAGTTGTCCTTGTTACTTCCGAGCATTTTTTCCAAATTTTTGGTGGGGTCACTAACCTTCCCAAGTGGACAATGCGCCAATTAATTACGTAAGTATGCAAATAGAGAGCGGTTCATTGAAAACTTTCATAGAAATGAAAATGTTCTCTTCAAGAAAAAACTTTTTTTCAGCCACGTTGACTGTCTCTTTGGCAACTTTGGAAGGAGATGAAGCATTCGACGCGTCACTCCTCGGAAACGCCGAAGAAGTTGTTCAAGAACGAATCAGCGACGACGAACTGATCCTTGTGAAAGGTCCAAAATCCCGAACCGCCAGCTCGATCATTTTGAGAGGAGCCAACGATGTGATGCTCGACGAAATGGAACGATCGGTTCACGATGCGTTGTGTGTTGTGCGACGAGTTTTGGAATCGAAGAAATTGGTGGCCGGCGGAGGCGCCGTTGAAACCGCATTGAACGTGTGGCTAGAGGCGTTCGCCACCACCCTATCGTCTCGCGAACAATTGGCTGTTGCTGAATTCGCGCAAGCGCTCCTTGTCATTCCGAAAGTTTTGTCGGCCAACGCCGCAAAAGATTCGACAGAATTGGTGTCGAAATTGAGAGCTTTCCATGCTCGTGCTCAGAAACAAGGAGATCTTCAACACTTGAAATGGTCAGTTTTTTATTGATTTTTTGAGAAAACAACCACGAATTCAATTTTTCAGGGCTGGACTTGATCTTGAAAACGGAATAATTCGCGATAACAAAGAATGCGGAGTTCTTGAGCCGGCGTTGAGCAAAGTGAAATCGTTGAAATTCGCCACAGAAGCAGCTATTACAATTTTGCGAATTGACGATTTGATCAAATTGGACAAACAGGAACCAGCTGGTGGACATGGAGACGAATGTGGTGCATAAGTTTTGTTTTTTCTCACTTTTTCTCTATTTTCTCATCTAAATTGATCTGCAATGCCTATTTTTGTCGGTAAGTTTGAAAAAAAATGCTTTTTTGTTTATTGACATGCTCCGAAATACTTTAAAAATTGTTATCTTCTTTTTTTTTGTTTTTTTGATGATGATATGAAGCTTGTTTCAATTAGGTTTATGGTAATATATCATAAAATGTATGCTGTAAGACGATTATTTGTCATCGAATCCCAGAGAATGAAAATCGCGATTTTTCGGATCGCTGCTCGCGCGACGTCGCAAACTCAACGGTGGAAGGCGAACACCGTTGGGCGTTTGAGCGATTGCTTGTTGATTTTTTGAAGTCGCGGCGGCGTTGGCGGATTGGGATAGGGAAGAGGATGATGCCCAGGGGTACATTCGAGTAGAGCTTGATGGATCGTCGAGATCTGATGATTGTTGAGGGAGGCGAATGTTGTTCTAAAGAATGGGAGAGATTAATTGAGCGCGTCGCGGTTTTGCGCACGCAACGCACAACCGCGACGCATCAATAAATTTTTCTTGTTCCTTCTATCGCATACTTTTAATGTGCGATAGAGCGAAATTGGTTCATTTCATCGTGAAAATTCAATTTTTCACGACGAAATCGATTTTTGAGAGAAGAGAGCAATTTCGCTCCACCGCACAACTTCGCAAGAAAGTGTGAGAGAGAAGAAATTGCTTATTTTTCTCAAAAGCGCGTTGCGGTCGTGCGTTGCGTTTTTCTGTTCTTGGAAACAGAAAAACGCAAAGCAGGCGGCTTGTGCTATGAGTGGAAAAGTTCATAGATTTGAATTTTTTCTACTTTGAAAAACTGATGTGAGAAATGATTTTTCCACATCAGTTTTTGTACTGTGTCGCTACGAGACCAGGCGAAGAGAGTTATGCGCCTTTAAAGGCGCATAATTCTCTTTTCATGGTCTTGTAGCGACAAAAATTCCATTTTTCCATACCTCCTCCATCGACAATCTCGAATATGGCGAATGTTTGTCGCCGACACCATTCGCACTCGTCGTTGATGTTCTAGTCGCAGTCGCGGCGGCGACAGCCGCCGACGGCAATCGATCCGTCGACAACGACATCGACGACGACGAATTCGAGTGAAGCGGCGGTTTTCGCGCGAATATATTGCGAATTTTTTCGCCCATCGTCGAAAACACGCCGTTATCGTGCGGCGGTGTCGGAATGGCCGGTGTCGTCGGTTCGGACGAGTCGATGGATGTCGATTCGACGGAGAAGGTTCGCGTCGACATGAGATGCGAGTGGGCTGATCTGATGATAAACAGACAAAGTGAGAGAAAGTGAGTTAGAAAGGGAGGAGGAGGAGGGTACTAATTAGACCGGATTGACGTCAAAAAATATGTGTGTATGTGCACTAATAGATAGATCTAAAAAGAGACATTCCGTTGCTCGGGGTGATACTTTCGATTAAAATGAGAGCACGAAAAAAAGTGCACTTTTTCTCATCTCATCTTCTAACACACTTTTAGACATCAATAAACTGGTATACTGTAGTTAAAGGAACATTCTAAAACATTTTAGTTTGAAAAATGAAAAAATGTACTCTACTCAAAGGAACATGACGCTTTTGAAGATTTTTCAAAAATTGAAATTGTATTCTTACTGTACTAGACTCCAAACTTTTTTGTTGTGTGCATTTGTGCGTCAAACACTGTGACGCGAAACTACACACAACATTTTTTTTCGTTGTTTTTTTTTTCTTTTTGAAAGCAAAAAGGTGTACTCTAGTTAAAGGAACAGGCATGGTAAATCTACCTGGATCTTTTCATCAATTGCAAATATTCATGTCCTTTTTGCATATTTTTCAAATTATTCGTCAATTTTTCGCGATGCAATCTTCTTGGCGGTGGTTGTGGTGGTGCCACGTATTCGTGTATCATTTCCATTTTCTCATTCTCTGGCGCCATTTCAAAAGTGATGTCCTCCTCATGACTGAGTTCTTCGCGAAATTTTGGGCGAGGCTAAAAATCGGGGATATTTCTATTTTTTATTTTGAGTAGGAGGAGAGAAAATTGGTTCCGAGAAGGGGGAAAAGTTGATTAGATTTGTTTTTTTCGCCGTTTTTTTCTACCTTGAATTTGCCGTACTCTCTGGTGACTTTGGTGATGAGCATTGCGCATGTCTCGCTGTTGGCGCGAACTGCCATTTGGACAGAATTTAGGCCCTCGGAGTTTTTCATGTCGACGATCTGAAAATGGTTTTTTTTTCGAAAATCGGAGAAAATATGAGATCTGGAAATTTTTGGCCCGAAATTTTTAGCCCATTTTTTCGACACCAAAAAACTAGGTCAAGCCTAATTTGGTAAAATTTGAACCTGGAAATTTTTGTGGTCAAAAAATTCTCACTCCCTAATTTTTGGCGCCAAAAAAACCCGCCCCAACGAACCGTCCAAAATTTGCCGCTCTTAATCGCCATCGTCAAAATTCCCTTAACCTGAAGTATGCGATTCTCAGCAGCCGCGATCATCAACGCCGAATTACCGTGTTCGTCTTGCCACGCGATGTCAAGAAACGCCTACAGTACTACTATTTACTGTCATCTTAAAAAGATCATGTTCCTTGAACCTACCGTAGTCACAAGAGTTGGGTCGTCAAACGGGTCATCTAAATTGAAATCGGCAATTCCGCCACTCTTCATCTCCTCCATTATTCGATTAACAACTTCGGCGTTTTCCATTTTTTTGCCCCGAAAAAAATCGATAAAAATAGGAGATTAGCGAAGTCCTAAATTTGAAAAGGAGAATTTTTCATGTGTGAGCGACGCAAAAAAAAATCTGAAAATTTCCCGCTGTCACGTAGTCATGGAAACATCTTACTTTTACCCAACAACACACAGATTAAACTGCCTTTGTTCGAATCACAGTATGACGTGATAACTATTTATTTTATTTATCAACAACAAAAAGAAAAAAGAAAAAAAAGTGTGGGCGGGGGGTGGAATCGAACTTGTGAGCCTTGTCAACATTTGAAGTTCAAAACGTTGCCACTGCGCCACGCGTGCTGTAGTGGGAAATGAGAAAAGGTTCAGAATGTTGTTTCATTTTTTAATCTTTAAAAATTATGGGAAACCTTACAAATCAGAAGTTTGGTTTTTTTTTTCTAATTTTTCCATTGAAAAAATGTACTTTGGTGCCAAAGTGAACTTTCAAGTTTTCGCGCCGAAATAAAATTTAGGAAAATTTTTCCTCTTCAAAATTTGGCGTCAAAAATTCGAAAATTTTTCTAAATTCAATTTTCGTTACAAAACAGTGTTCTAGAACCTGCAAAACCAGGTAAAAGTGTTTGCAGACATCAAGCACACCTACAGTACTACTCCACAAATGAGCAGCACAATGGGCAACGCCTTTGCAGCAATAGGAATTTGGAAAATTGTCAAAAACTAAACTCGAAGAAAAAAAAAGAAATTCACCTGTCGGCGGCATCGAACTCTCGACCTTCCGACGCGTGAGTAGATAGAACCGCACGTAACCAGTTTAAATGTCGGGACACGCGATTATATAAGAGGAGATGAAAACGTTGTAACGCGGGAACTAATCATGCAAAAAAAAAAACAGTTCATGGTTGCGTCTCTCTAAAAAACATCAAGGGCTTGCCCTTACGAATAATGGTGCGTCCAAAAGCGAAAAAAAAAGAAAAAAAAGTGTGTCCAATTTCAAAAAAGAAAAACCTCGGCCGTTTAAAGGAACAACAATACTTTTCAAAAAAAATTGTTGTGGTAGAAGCTGGATGTCCACCTGATACAATCAAACAATTTTCGGTGAAAAATCATTATGTTCCTTTGAATAATTACGGGTTTTGGGTGTTTTTTGTGTTTGAAACTGGACACACTTTTTCTCTTTTTTTCGCTTTTGGACGCACCATAAGAGACCAACTAAAGCTGGCTGTTCGGCTCTTCGGAGCCTTGATAAGCTGGCAACTTTTGAAAAACGCCTCTCCGGTTGATTCGGGGAGGCAACGATTTTAATGAGAGGTCATAAAAGGTCATAAATAACTATTTTATCACCAAAAAACAGTATAAAACGGGGACAAAAGGCATTTTCCACAAATTATGATATTCTTCTATTTTTTCCTCGTCTTTTTGCGAGTCGATGCACAAGACTCGTGTGAAGTCGAAGAGCCCACAGGAGGAACGACTTGCTCTCACGGCTACACATATTTCTACCGTACTCCTCGGCCTGAAAATCAATATACTTCCGGGTGGTGTTTGAGACTAATTAAGCAATCGGAAGATCTAAGTCAGAAGGATGCTGAGTTGTTGTGTGGGCAGGATGAGGCACAGTTATCGATTTTTGACAATATTATGGAGTTGTCAAAGTTGCTTGGTGAGTGGGGAAAATGTGAAAAAAGTACAGTAATCCTTTAGACTATAAAACCTATGATTATTGGATTCGATTTGATGGGTATCGAAAGGACAAGTGTAAGAATGATCAGGCTATAGCTAACGATCCAGATTGTCGACGTGGCCGGGCGTTTTACATGAAAAACAATCGAACTGACCCGACGGTTTTTCTACACACGTTCGCGGATGTTGATCCAAATTACGCCTATAAAGAACCCGAGTAGGTTCAATATCCATTCCCACAACAAAAACATCGTATGTTTCAGTGTGAATGCGGAGAGTTGTCTTACAGTGAAAAATGGTAATCTTGCTGATATCTCGTGTAATTCGGGATCTCCGGCTGGAGCAATCAAGGGGCTAGTCTGCGGAAAATTACCGCATTGATTGAGCATTTTTTTGGGGAAATGAATTTTATTGGTTTTTGCTTCTGTTTAGGCTTGAATTTTGGCGCCAAGAGCTGGACTCTTACAGTTGTGTAAATAAAATTACAAAAAATATTTGATACAGAGCGAATTTACACATACTTCCAGGAAGGACTTTTTGTTGTCCTATTTATTTGTGCAGCTTTTTGCCACCCTTGAAGTAATATATAAACTAGCAATTTCTCACATATTCATCATCATCAAAAATGTTCATCATCATCATCTCTACAGTACTCCTTGCCTCATCTACAGTATTTGGTTGTAGTGATCTGACAAATCCATCAACCGGTGTCTCAGATTGTCCACGTCGTGCATATTTGTGCTCAAATGCTGTTTATTATGATCTGATGACTTATCAATGCCCAAAAACTTGTGGTCGATGCTCATCGAACTCCACTTCTAGTTCATCAACATGTGTTGATCTGTTGAACCCGTCAACCGGAGTGTCGGATTGCCCAAAAAGTGCCTATCTGTGCAATAATTCACAATACTATTCTATGATGACTGTTCAATGCCCAAAGACTTGTGGAAGATGCCCTAGTTCGACATCAACTTCCACTTCTACTTCTACTTCCACTTCAACATCAACATCTTCATCGACATCAACAACTTCGGCTTCCGCCACAACTTCAGCATAAATCTTTCATTCTTGGTTATTTATATTTCAATAAATTATTGTTTTCATGTCTAGATAAAAAAATATTTTTCGTGGCCTAGAAAACGCTTCGGCCACGTGTTTCATGTTCTTTTATTTCTCATTGAAAAAGGAAATAGTGAAAAAAAAGAAAGAATAGGCTGATTAGTGGCTGCGCAGCTTTTTAGTCAAACCCTCGACCTTTTCACGTGGCGCGTGTAGATCCATGCGAAACTGGAGGGATGTCGGGACACGCCACTGTATGTATAAGAAAAATGACGATCAAGAGAAATGGCAGCTTCACTACCCGAAAAGTGTTACGCGGAGGTAGTTTTTAACGCGGTAATGGTTGTTCTCCTCAGGAAACAACAGCAGCACCGCAACTTTTGAAAACAGCCTCTCCCGAGTCAGCCGGGGAGGCAATGACTTTTATGAGGTTCTAAAAATCTCATAAACAACTATTTTATCACCATAACACTAAAATAAAATACAGTATAAAACGGGGACAAAAGGCATTTTCCACAAATTATGATATTCTTCTATTTTTTCCTCGTCTTTTTGCGAGTTGATGCGCAAGACTCGTGTGAAGTCGAAGAGCCAATTGGAGGAACGACTTGCTCTCACGGCTACACATATTTCTACCGTACTCCTCGGCCTGAAAATCAATATACTTCCGGGTGGTGTTTGAGGGTGATTGTGGAATCGGAGGCTCTGAGTCAGAAGGACGCTGAGTTGGTGTGCCGACAGGATGATGCACAGTTGTCAGTTTTTGACAATATTATGGAGTTGACAAAATTGTTGGGCAAAAAGGAAAATGATATTCGGGTTCGAACAGATGGTTATCGAAAGGACAAGTGTAAGACTGATCAGGCGATAAGAGATGATCCAGAATGTCGAGCTGGAAGGGCATTTTACATGAAAGACAATCACACTGATCCGACGGTTCTTCTTCATTCATTTAATTCTGGCAATCCGGATTACTACTTCAAAGACCCGGAGTAGGTTCAATATCCATTCCCACAACAAAAAATCGTTATTTCAGTGTGAATGCTGAGAATTGTCTCATAATTGAGTCGGTTCATCTGAATGATTTTCCATGTACCACGGGATATAGGGGACCAATTGTCAAGGGAATAATGTGTGGAAAATTGCCGAATTGATAGAGCATTTTTGTGGGGAAATGAATTTTTTTGGTTTGTCTAAGTTTGAGTTTTGGCTCCAAAAATTTGCCAACAGCTTTGCTCTCTTACAGTTGTGTAAATAATTTACAAAAAATTTGATACAGACTTCCGCTACAACTTCAGCTTAGATCTTTCATTTTTGTTCATTTAAATACATTAAATTATTATCTCCGTGTCTAATTGTAAAAATATTTCTCGTGGCCTAGAAAACGCTTCGGCCATGTGTTTCATGTCAACCTCTAGAGCTTTTATTTCTCATTGAAACGAGGTTTTTCGACAGGACACTGCATAATAAAGAAAGAATAAGGTATCATAAACAAAAACACAAAATATGAATGAATGAACACCGCACGGTATAGAGAGAGGGGGAGAGAGAGATACCATCGCCCCGCCCCTTTTTTGCACCTGCTCGGCGTGCAAAAAGTGGGCGGAGTCACAAAAATTGTGTCTTCCTATTCTCATGTGCTCATTCATTTATTCATTCTTCACCTTTTTCTTATTTTCCCAATATTATTTTCTTGTTTTTTTTTCGATTTTTTTGTGAAGTAACAAGTCGCTCTATAATATAGAATAAAGTTTTATATGCATTTTAGGCGGCCGCCCTCGACGGCCAGGCTTTTGAATTTATTCATTTTTATGAGGTTTTGTGTTGTTTTTCAAACTAGACTACAAACTTTTTTATTTTGTGCATTTGTGCGTCAAAACACTGTGACGCGAAACTGCACACAGAATATTTATTTTTGTTTTTTTTGCGTTTTTTTTTCTTTTTGAAAGATGAAAAATGTGTTGTTTTCCCGAAGTATTTCATGTTAATAATATAAATAATTTCAGAAACATCTCCCTTCTCGACAATCAACGATCATGAAAGTGTGTGTCTTCGTTGGAAAGTGCTGAAATCGAAGAATTTTGTAAGGTAAGTTAATCCAGATGAAGAAAAAAGTTGTTCTCTTCTTGGGGTAGTTTCGAAACAGAAACTTTTTCGGGAAATCACCAAATAATAATTTATTGAAATATAAATAAACAAGAATGAAAGATTTATGCTGAAGTTGTGGCGGAAGCCGAAGTTGTTGATGTCGATGAAGATGTTGATGTTGAAGTGGAAGTAGAAGTAGAAGTGGAAGTTGATGTCGAACTAGGGCATCTTCCACAAGTCTTTGGGCATTGAACAGTCATCATAGAATAGTATTGTGAATTATTGCACAGATAGGCACTTTTTGGGCAATCCGACACTCCGGTTGACGGGTTCAACAGATCAACACATGTTGATGAACTAGAAGTGGAGTTCGAGGAGCATCGACCACAAGTTTTTGGGCATTGATAAGTCATCAGATCATAATAAACAGCATTTGAGCACAAATATGCACGACGTGGACAATCCGAGACACCGGTTGATGGATTTGTCAGATCACTACAACCAAATACTGTAGATGAGGCAAGGAGTACTGTAGAGATGATGATGATGATGAACATTTTTGATGATGATGAATATGTGAGAAATTGCTAGTTTATATATTACTTCAAGGGTGGCAAAAAGCTGCACAAATAAATAGGACAACAAAAAGTCCTTCCTGGAAGTATGTGTAAATTCGCTCTGTATCAAATATTTTTTTTTGTTTATACAGCGCTCTCATTGACAGAAAAAAGAGCAAAATTTAAACATGGCAAGGTGGTGTTTTTGGTCGGACAGCGTCTCGAACACTCAACCGATCGGTTGTTCTTTCAAGACTTCCTTTTGATTGTCCAGAAGTGTTGGATTGAAGTGTCGGACTTCTTGTTCTATAAAAATTTGGATGATCATAACCATTAACATCGGGGAGAAAAATCTCACCTAGATGGCAGCAACGACGAACAGTCTGAATTGCCAGTCGGACTTCGCGATCGAACAACCGTCGACATTTGCGAGACAGTCGTCGGGCTGCGCGGTCGAATCGACGACGATCTTCGCGACGGTTTCGTCGACTGCGACAGATCGGTGGGACTTCGCGGGCGACCCGAATCGCGTGACGCGTCAGTCGGACTTCGCGGCCGATGCCGGCCAAACGTCGACGCCATGTCGGGCGCGATAGGACTTTTCGATCGACAAAACGACATTTGCGACGAGGGGCGACACAGCGACAGCTGCGACACGTCGCGCGACATGTTCGGCGTTATCATCGTTCGACCGGGCACGGTCAACGTGTTGAAACTGCTGCCATAGATGCGATGTTGATTGCGAGTGCTCATCATACTCGCCGAACTACAAGAACCCATACGTGATCGCATCTCTTCGACACCCTAGAAAATTTTCACATTTGATCTAATTCTCCAAGAGAAGTACACAGCAAACTCATGCGAGAAAAAAAATGGCACACAAGTAATACCTTATTTAGTTGACCACCAAAGATTCCTGTTTACTTTTGGTTTCACTTTTTTTTTTGTTTTTTTGTTTACCTGTAACCGATTTTTCATCCTAGAATAAGCAGTTTTGAAAGTAGATCGAAAGTTTTGAGAGATAAACGCGTAGAGGATCGGATTGATGCATGATTGACAGTAGGTCTTAAAGGAACATGTATATTTCTATGGGTCTTGATACGACTCACCAGACAGTTGAATCCCATGCGCATTTTTTTGAGCATCGGTGTGTTGGAGGCTTTGCAAAGAACGTTGAAAGAGGTGAGCAGTTCGTCCACTAAAATTTTTTGAGGGGAATTAAAACAACGTATGTATGAGGAAAATACCTATAGTGGGAAGCCAACAAAATGTGAACATGACGACGATGGAGATGAGCATTTGAACAATCTTAAAATGAAAAGTTTTGTGGAAAAAAAGCGAAAATTTTTACCTGTTTTTTATTGGCCTCGGCGACACGATTATTACGATGTTTGGTGTAGGAATTGATGGTAGTGTTGGCGGTTTTCAAATTTCGTGAAGTTGTTATCATCGGGATTGCCGAGTAGCCGGAGAACGTGACCGCATCGGTGGCAGCCTTCGAGAACGCAACCATCGCTTGCGACAAAATGACGCGATCTTTCGAACTGCGATAGACGATCGCCGACACTCTCGCATAACAAATCGACATTGTTGTCACGGGGAAGATGATGAGAAGGATGAGTTGATAAACGGCGTAGATTCGATTCAACTGATTGCTATCGTAGCCGAATAGGTTTTTGGGAAAATTGCGGCGACACCAATAGTTGCGCTCGATCATTGTCTCGTTGCCTTCGAGCACGTCGTGATAGTCGATGCGGAGAGCGGTGGGTAGGGCGAGGATGGCCGATGAGACCCAGATGAGCAGAATCGCCTAGAATAAAAATATTTCGAAACCGCATGAAATTTTTGTTTTAAAAATTGGAAAAAAGTTAAAAAATAGTTTTCCTTTTTGATTTTTCACTTATTTTCAGCTTATCACTGTGATAACGTTGATAAATTCATCAAAACTACACAGAAAACGATTTTTTTCAACGTTCTCCAATTTTTTTAAACAAAAATTTCATGCGGTTCCGAAATGTCGCGGTATCAAAATGTCGCGATTTCGAAGTGTCGCGGTTTCGAAATGTCGCGGTTTCGAAATATTCGGGCTTCGAAATTTTTTTCCGACTTAGACTTTCGGAAAAATTTAGTCGCAAAATGTTTTCAGACAGAAATTTTCCGAAAAAATTGGTCGGAAACTTTTTTTTCGAAAATTCGGAAAATAATGGAAATTTGAATTTCGAAAATCGGGTGGTCTAAAACTTCAGTTTCATAAAAAAATCATCTTTCGGAAAAACCGGAAAAGTTGAAATTCCGATTTCCGATTCCGACCAAGCCAGAATCGTTACCTTTTTGGCCCGACCAATCGACGAGATCCAAATATTTCTCATTGGATAGGCAATGGCCAAAAATCGCTCAAAACTAATCATGGTCATCGTCAAAACCGAGCAAAAACAAGTGAACTGTTGAATATAGTGCACAAAATAGCACGCAAATCTGCCCAAATGCCACATGTTCGACGTGTATTTCACAAACATAATCGGCACACAAAACCAGATGAGACAAATGTCAGCAGTGCTCAACGACGCCAAAAATACATTAGTCACGTTGCGCATACGTTTGAAACGATTCACAACGAAAATGACCATTGCGTTGCCGATGGTGCCGACGAGAAACACGAGAAATAGAATCATTCCCGGGATGACGTAGTCGAATAGGGTGTCCTCGTTGATGGTGAAAAATGGGGCTAGATTGGCGTTGTCACCGCACATTGGTCTACATTTCTGAAACGAGAAGAGAAAAATGAGTCATAGAAGTCGGGGGTGTTGTTATTATTATTATTGGCTATAGCAACTAATCCTATTTCGAATAGTCCTTTCGGAATGAAAAATCCAATTCTTCTAGATCAGGCACAGTTTTGTGGGCGTGGCCAAGGAATTATGATTTGAAAACTCGTGGAAAAATCGCGCAATGTGCTGCGATTTTTTCTCATGTTGCAAATTCGCGCTTGCGACAATTTGACGCACATCTGTCGCGAATTCGCAGAAAACTGTCGCGAAATTGCGTTCAAAACTGACGGGTAAAAGTGTGTGCATATATCGTGTACAATCACACTCATCCTCCTGAATTGTCAGCAACATATCATAATCATAATCTTCGTTGAGTGGTTTGACAAGAAGGCATGCATCCTCTTGGTTGGATTCTTCTTCCATGAGTTATGTTGCCTAATTTGGTTTCCTTTTGTCTGAAAAAAATTGTGTTATTAGTAGAAGAAAATGAGAAGAAGAAGAAGAAGAAGAAGAAGAAGAAGAAAAGTTGTTGCGCATAATCAATAAAAACTAATCTCAAAAATCTGAATTTCAGTGCCCCTAATCCGCGCTAATATCCGCTCTATAAGTTATAATATCTTCTTCTTCTCTTTTTCATCGACACAAGAAAAATGACAAAGTAATGAGAAACTACGTCAAACTGATAATCTTTTCCTTCTTCAGCTTCTAGATTGTGTTGAAGAAACGGGGGGAGGTCACAAGTTCGTCTCAGAGCAAGTAATAAATTAGGTGTCAAAAGTGATGTGTTTTTTTTTGCCTCGTCTACTTTACTCAAAGTCACTGAATATTTATAGTGGTGAATGAATGGTTTTTGGACGTTTGGTTGAAACAGTTTCTGGAAAATTGTAATTTGATAACTGGAAATGTGTCACTTTCAATTATTTGTTAAATATCAGACTCAATTGTTCGAAAAGGAGTACTGTAGAGAAATGAATGTGTGCAATGCGGACGACACATTTAATATTACGACATTTTCTAAAAACTTCGGCTTTCTCCAGAACACAAGAAAAAAAAATTCACCTAATGTCGAAAAATGTCGAGAAAACTCCATTTTTCGAGGTTTCTCGACATTTTTCGACACACAAATCAGTGGGGTTATTCAGTTGAAAAAAAATATGTTAAAAAATGACAAATTAACACAAAAAACTCAATTTTATTTTTTGTGTTATTTTATCATTTTTAAACATATTTTTTTTCAACTGAATAACCCCACAGGTGAATAGGTGATTTGTTTTTTTTTTACATTTTTTTCTTGTGAAAAAGCCCATTACTTCAAAATCCAAATTAATTGCAAAACCTCGCACAGACATGTGGGCGTGACCTAATTTTTTCTTGCAAACACTGGCACATTATTTGGCCACGCCCCTTCGTGTTGTAGTATATCGATTAGTTATTGCGAATAAATTTTTTCTTGTCAATGAGACCATTACTTCACAATTCAAGTTAATTGCGAAACCTCGCGAAGACATGTAGGCGGGACTTATTTTTCTTGCAAACACTGGCACATTATTCGGCCACGCCCCTTCGTGTTGTGGTCTTTTCCTGTCAGAAAAAAAATAAGCAAAGAAAATGGTCTCGACACGAAAGAGTTCGAATCGGCAGGTTTTCCAAAGAAAGCTCTCATTTTTTCTTCAAACAAGGTTTTTTGAAGAAAAAAAAACTATAACAAGAAAAATTTTAATTTATTTTCCAACTTTTTTTTTTTTGAAAAACAACAAAAACACGTTTTTTTTTTCTAAATTCAAAATCGTCGTCAGTTCAAAAACAAGTCAAATTGTGACAACGAAACTTGAGGAAACGTGGTTTGAGTGACAACAATAACAAGCACCAGCCACAAAGAGAAAAAATTTGTGAGCAAGAAAAAAATGCAAATCGAGGGAATCCTGACAAGAAAAGCGAAGATAACAGAAGGCGAAAAAAACCACGGTGGATGGAGAGGAGACAAATCTGTTGAGCTCTTTTCTTTTAAATCCTCTCTCTCGTATTAAATCAGGCGGATTATGAATATTTTTCAGAAAATCATTGAAAGAAGAATTTGCTTTTGGAATATATTAGCTGCGCGAGAATGATGAAGAGTTTAGAGGAAGTGGGTGGATTCGATCATCTTCTGAATATTACTTCGATTATGACTCTTTTTAACCAACAAAAAAAAACGTGCGCTTTTTGTTATTTTGGTGAAAGAGCACATGAACTTTTGAAGAATATATTGTCTCACATAATTTGTGATCCAGGCTCTATAGAAATAGAAAATAACGTTTTGTATCAAAATAGATGCATTTTTTATTTACACACGCCGGATGTTTTTCGGTGAAACCGGAAAGAATGCAATTACCATACTAGATGAAAATAACTTGGCGTATCAGTGCAGATTATCACATAACAATCTCATTGTTGTCGCACAGTTTTGTGGGCGTGGCCTAAATTGACGAAATATAGTTTGAAAATGAGAAATGTAGAGAAAAGGACACGAAAATTATTTTTACCTATTCGTAAAATTTTAAGGTCACAAAAAATTTTACATTAAAAAAAACAGGTAAAAATGATTTTCGTGACCTTATCTCTACATTTCTCATTTTCAAATTATATTTCATCAGTTTAGGCCACGCCCACAAATCTGTGTCTGATCTAGCTAGAAAACTGTGCGACAACAATGAGATTTTTTGAAAATGGGTCGAAATTCCAACAAAAAAAAAGTGACATGTTTTCCAAGACTTTCTGGAAAAATGATGGAAAACTTTAGCAGGGGATTATGATTATAGAAAAAAAGCGAAGAGAAAAATTTTCTAGATGACGCTCGACAAGGTTTTTTCTAGAAAATTATAGATTTGTCGAGTATGAACAATTTTCTACATGGATAATTTTGAAAATTGTTCAAGAATAGCAGAGAAAAGTTGAAAAATTGTGCACATTCACAACACAATGCATCCTAATTTCACTTCCGCGGAGAAAAAAAAACGATTTCAGCAAGAAATATATTTTATTCAAATCAAAATGATTCCGCATGTTTGCCGCCCAAACAGCGGCCAACTTTTCCGACGTGGTGATTTTTTGGAGATTCAGTAGTCTTTGATCAAATTTGCGTCGGCTGAGAGTTTTTGATATTTTCGCAGCGAGTTGGCGAGCGTTGCGTCTTTCATCACTTCTTGACACATTTCAGCCCTGAATTTTTGAGTTAAAGAAAATTTTTGGGGGAGAAAAATCACCATTTTTTCTCATCCATAACACCAACAGCTTCGGTGAAAGAGTCGCGATTTTTGAGAATTTCTTTGCGAATTTTGTAAATTTCATCGTCGAAGATTTGAAAGTTTTTTTCATTGTTGTCTTCGTCTTCAGCATCGGCGTTTTCTGCAAAAAATTTGACTTTTTTTTGGAAAAATCGATGAAGTCGAAATGCACAAGAAAAAAAAATAGGTTATTCACCTAATTTTTTGTGTAAAAATATGTCGAGAAACCTCGAAAAAATGAGTTTCTCGACATTTTTCGACATTAGGCCTATAAGTTTGAAGAAAAATAGTAGTTTTCGTAACGAGACCCAAGATTTATCAAAAAATGTCACTGTGAGTTTTGTTCAAAAAAGCACAGAGACATTTTGAAATAAATTCTGGGTTTCGTAACGAAAACTCTATTTTTTGAGCGCACAGTTATTGGCGCCTTTTTGGGACCCCCAAAATTACCGCATAGTTGATCCCGTCGTAGTTTAATATCGGCCAATGGGAAAAATAATTTAGCAGGAAGTCGAAAATGAGTGGAATCCGCAAACATTTTTCTCAACAAACTTTCTCGTTCGGCAATGACTGATGGCGAAAAATCGATCGATTCGGCCTTCGTGTGAAGAAACACTAGAATTTTGTTGTTTAAAATGTTTTGTAAAATAAATGTTGAATCTTACACAAGTTGACTTTCCGATCAAGCGATAATTTCGGTTCGAAATTTTTCAAGTACGGTCGAATTAGTTCGGCAGTTCTGATCGTTTTAATCATACTCATATCGATATAACTCTCATTACAAACTAGAATTGTATGACTAACTGCGAACAAGAATGATAGTAGCTTGATTGTTTCAACACCGCCGTGAGAGTCGTCGAATTTTGTGGATCTTGTGAGAACTTCCAATATTGATACACTGTGTGTTGGTTGACAATCGATGAAGATGTGATGATTTGTGATGAATATTTCGAGTTTCATCGTTTGATGACGCGACAATTCGTTGGCTTCACGCGAAACTGGGCGGAACACATAGTCGCGATACATGTGTCGCGAATTATTTCCCGCCAACATGCTCAACACTGTCGATTTTCCCGAACCTTGTGGACCGATCGCCGAAACGACGTTAAAGTTCACATTATTTGTCAGCACTTCCAACACACTTTCGGTTATCTCACCGTATTCGGTTATAAATTTACAACCCTCTTTCATCGTTGGTTTTGATTCGATTTTTGGCTCGACTATACTTGGATAAATTGCTGGTTGTTGAGACAGTTCTTTCTCCACAACCTGGGAAACCAATATTTGCCTAGGCTTGATGATTCTCGTGGGAGTTGGTGGATTAACAGTTCGACGTTCGCGTCGCTTCCCATCCATTTTTGACAACTGAAAATGACTATTTTCTTTGATTTCGAGCAAAAAATTGAAAAAAAAATAATGTTGTCCGCGTGAACTACAAACCTTGCAAAACCTCGGCTAGGAATTCTAGGCCATTTAAATTTTCCAGATTTTCAGTTTTTTTTCGCCGAAAAAACACGTTTTCAACTTTCCACACACATTTTCAGACGTTGTATTTAGTTTAGAAATGTTTCTCACATCCTAAAGGGTGGTAAAAACAATCCCCCAAATAATCAAAACCCCAAATATTACGAAATTTTTCATAATTTTGGGAAATTTCTTTTTTCTTCAAAAAAAATCATTTCTAATTGATTTCAGGGTTCTAAATGTACAAACTACGAAGGCTAAAAGTGCGGGTAGACGAAAACGGTAAGAATTTAATTTTTTTTTCGAAATTATTAAAAAATGTTTCAGAACCACCGCCAGAATCAGTTCGACACTTCATTCCTCAACACTTGATTTCGCGAAATCTAGTGGCGGAATTTGTTGAATGGCCAAACGCTGTGGATCAAGCAGATGTTCAAAATGTAGTTGAAGACATTTCTGAGAGTTCTAGTAGTGAAACAGTTTTCGAGTCAATCACAAGACGAGTTCGTGAAAGTTTTCCAAGCACCTATGATGTTAGTTTTTCCTTAAAAATCTAATTTTTTCCCCTGAATTTTCAGACAATCACAGTCAGTCTGATCAACATGATTTTGTCAATGAAATCGGATGACGATCTTCAAGGTGAGATTTTCGATATTCTCGGTTTCGATCAATTCGAGTTGGCGTCGGAGATTTTGGAGAAACGAAACATCATCACCACCGAGTTGCAGAATCATAAAACCGATTTGAGTCGACAGAAAAAGGTGAGTTTTTGTGCTTTTATTAGGCGCAATTTTTGCAAAACGAAAGGGTTAGTGTGACGAGTATCAGAATACTTGCGAGGAATCCAATTCCGCCTTGAATACAGCGCTCGTTACAAATGTAGAGTTCGAAGGTGCTCGGGTCGATTTGGTCCCAAGTCTCACATCCCAATCTGTTTCGAACTGACTGTAAAGGGCATTTTTTTGGCGGGGGAAAAATATTTTTTTGAAAAATTCCCACGTTTCTGGCCAAAGTATGCCGTAAGATAGTGATTTTCCAAAAACCCGGGAAATATACGTTTCGAGGCCCAAACAGTAGAGTCTAGCTCCCCCTTACTATAGTTTCCTTTTTTGTTTTTGGAGGTACTAGTAGCCGGGCTGTAGCCTTTTCTAGGTCACCATATGGCTCATTAGATTTCACACCTTTTGATGTTATCTATAAAATATGGCATACCTGTTGTTATGAGCAATAAATAACAACATATGGTGACCTAGAAAAAGTCAACAGGAAATATGTGTGAATAGGAAGGGAGGGAGGCTGCTAAATGAAATGAGGGACCGGAAGGAATGTGACCAAGGGGTTCGGGAAAAAACTGAAAATCTTTTCCGAAAAAATGAATCAAAAATCGTAAATTTTTTCAAAACTCACATTAACTTTTTGCGCCCATTCATCACCATGTATAAAATAGAAGGGATTTTTCGTGTACTTGCTCGGAACTGCAACACAACTGCCCATTTGAACAGAGCCTGTCCAAACGCAACTAATCTCATAGTCTTCAACATTGTCGTCGTCGTTGTTGTCGAGTAGGAAACCGATTGTGTCACTGATACATATTTTGTGACGCTTGTAGAGTAGATGATTGTATTGCGAATCGCTGTGAAGAAAAATGAAAAATTTGGAGAAAAAATCAACTTACTTGTAAATCCCTATAATCCCCTGACTTTGTAGTTCGGAAATGTGGAGAGCCATTGATCGCACTTCTTCGAATGGGTTAGATTTTCCGCTTTTGTAGGGTCTGGAAATATATATTTTTCAGAAAAAAACATGAAAAGTTTCAGTATTTGACCCGAAAATTTGAACTACAGTACTCCTCACATAAAGAAAAGGTTCGGAATATTTGGAGCCTAATTTTGGCCTTTTTCTAGACTTGAAAAGTTGAAAAAGTTCAAAATCGCGTCCAAGTTCGAAAAAACAAACACCTTTTTAAAGGAATACAACGTTCTTTCATTGAAAAATTTACTTGTAACACAACTTCCTAACTCATCATTTTTTCCGATTTTTTTGTTGAAAAAATGATGAGCAGGTTGTGCTACAAGCAAGTTTTTCAATGAAAAAAACATTGTGTTCCTTTAAATGGGTACTGTTGGTTTTTTCAAATTTGGACGGGATTTTTCTCTTTTTCTTGATGTTAGAACTTTTGGCGATAAAATTTGGACCAAATTTTCCGGTCCACAAAATTATGTGAAGATTCTATGGTCCTGGAATCAAAAAAATATCAGAAAAACTCACTTAAAATTCTTGGGACAATAATGCACTTCATCGCACTGAAACATTTTCTCAAAATCCAAATCGTCGTTCTCCGATCCGGTCACCCATTGAATACACCAAAAAATTGTGAGAAAACGCATAATTTTAGACATGTTTGAAAGAGTAAGAAATGACATTTATTGCAAAAAAAAATTGAAGCGAGATAAGATTTTTGGGAATTTAGGTCGGTTCCACGTCAACGTCGGTTCCCGGATTTTTGCAAACTGTCAGTGTTCAATCGACATCGCAGAATGAGATGAGAAGGGAAATGAGACGAGAGCAGAAACGGAATAAGCGAGAGATGAATAGGTTTGTAATGGGTTGAATTTTGCGACCAGAAATCATGAGAAATATGATTTCAGAACGATTTTTGGTGCACTAAACTATAAAAAATAGTGAAAATTCGCCGAAAAATGAAAAACTGGTCAAAAAGGTTGAAAATTGCTGAAAGGCATGGGAGAGGGTTTATTTTAGGATGATTTTTCACGAGGAACTCAAATTTTTGGTCATTTTTAGAGTAGAAATTCATATTCTACGTAAAATCCTGACTCGGAAAAACTGGACAACTATCGAAAAAATCAAGATTTTTATCGCCCCAAAGGTCACGGGTTCGATTCCACATGCTGGCTATTTTTTTTATTTCTTGAGAAAGGCTGGAAGGGCAAAACAAGAAAAAAATAATATTGAGAAAATAAGAAAAAAGTGAAGAATAAATGAATGAATGAGCATATGAGGATAGGGAGACACAATGTTTGTGACTCCGCCCACTTTTTGCACGCCGCGCAGGTGCAAAAAGGGGGCGGGGCGATGGTATCTCTCTCTCCTTCTCTCTATACCTTGCAGTGTTCATTTATTCATTCATTATTTAGCTTTTTCTTAGTTTTCTTTATTTTTCTTGTCTCGTTTCTGTTTTTAGTTGTTTTGCCCTTGCACTCATCATATCGTCGATTTTAGACCTTCCCATGCCATTTTTTGTTTTATTATCCAAAACTCAATCAGTGCCACGCGCTTACTGTAGACTAAAATTTCAGTAACGAATATTTCCAGTACAAGACTTTCTGAAAGTTAAAAAGGTACATTTTGAGACTTTAAAGACGCGTAGACTCAGATTCTGATATTTAAAAATTCTGAAAATCTTTTTTGAAAGTAAGAATAACATTATCAATAGAGCGTGGGTTACCGATCCGATTTTGGTTAATAGTACCCTCTTAGATCAGTTATTGTTCTGAATTTCCAAGAAAATTGAATTTTTTTCAAAAAACTTTGCTATTTTTTGAAAAATAAGGTTAATTTGCCTAGTTTTTCGTAATTTTTTGCATTTTCTTCGTTCCACATCACCTAAAAAACTTTATCTTCGTTCTTCAGAATCATCAACGCATTCGACAACAATGAACGCCTCGAAATCGAGCTTGCACAAAAAGAATTGGCTCGCCAAAGACAGCTGGAAATTGACAGTATGAAATGGACACCAACGTTGAAATCAACGGCCGGACCACAGGAAATTTATCCGTTTGTGTTTGACGCGAAAATTCAGGCGAACAATACAATGATTGATGTGAATGGCATGAAGGTTGGTTTTTGTTGTTGAAATTTGAAAAGTCGAAAACTTCCAAAAAAAAATCTATGGGTCTCGCCACGAAAATTTGACAACTACAATGTCCCTTTAAATTTTTTCATATTTTTTTAAAAAATATGCCAAAATCCATCTATATTTAAAGGAACATGGTGGTTGGCCCACAAAATTGTGTCTGGTCTAGAAAAAACATTGTTTGGAAATTTTTCAAAATTTTTTTCTGGCAGAAAAATGACCAGTTTTCGGGGAGATTTATGGAAAAAAGTCAGATTTTTAGCCAAAAAATACCCAAAAAAGTTTTTTTTGGGCGCCAATTTTTTGAAAATCTAAGTTTGGCGCCCAATTTTTAAAATTTGAGCTTTGATTTTTGGCCCCAAATTTCCAAGGTTCAAGTTTTGGTGCCAAATTGGAAAATATTCAAAAAATTAAAAAAAAGTCTAATTTTTGCAGTTCGTCCTACCGGAAGGTTCAAAACGCGAAAATCACAAAACTCACGACACTGTCTTCGTTCCCCCTGCGAACAAAGGCGACATCGAAAGTATCCAACACGTCTACATCAAAGATATGGACGAATTAGGACAAAAGGGCTTTCAAGGCTTCGAAAAACTCAACGTCATCCAATCGATTGTCTTCGAAAAAGCCTACAAAACCAAGGAGAATTTGTTGATTTGTGCGCCGACGGGAGCCGGAAAAACCAACATTGCCATGCTGACAATTTTGAACACTTGTCATGAACACACTAATGGACGCGGTGAAATTGTTAAAGATGATTTTAAGGTAAGAAAAATCTCAAAAATTCAAGAAAAAACCGATTCAGATTGTCTACATTGCGCCGATGAAAGCCCTGGCCACCGAAATGACGGAAAGTTTTGGCAAACGTCTCGCTCCGCTTGGCTTGAAGGTCAGGGAATTGACCGGAGACACACAGTTGTCGAGAAACGAGCTGGCCGATACGCAAATGCTTGTGTTGACACCGGAGAAATGGGATGTGATTACGAGAAAGGCGACCGGTGACAATTCGTTGATATCGCAAGTCAAATTGATGATTATTGATGAGGTAGGCGGGTTTTTTTTGGAGATTTTTTGGGAAAAAACGGTGAAGAATTGGCGAAAATGGCGATTTTTCTCATATTTCTAGGCTGGATAAAAGTACAGTAACCTGAAAGATGAATTTCGAACAAGAAATGGAGTTTTTGAAAAAAAAACTGCTGAAAATGGCGCTAAAAACATGGATTTTTAGCATAATTTTAAATCTAAGAAAACTACAGTAACCCCAAAGATAATGTCAAACCAAAATTTGGAGTTTTTTGTGAAAAAAATCGATCAAAACTACCCAAAAATTGGCAAAAATGGCGCGAAAAACTTGAATGTTTTCGCATAGTTCTAGGATTAAGAAAATTACAGTAACCCGACAGGACAATTTCAGAAAAAATAGAAGTTTTTGAAAATAAATCAGCTAAAAAATGACGAAATTTTGTTGTTCAAAGACATTTTTGGAACTGAAAATTTGAAATTTTCGCTTAATTATAGGCCTAAAAAAACTACAGTAACCCGAAAGAAAAAATTAAAACCAAAATTTGGAATTTCTTTTTCAAAAAACGGTCAAAACTACCCAAAAAGTAAAAAGAATAGCCTTAAAATTTAGAATTTTTGGCATAACTTTAGGCTTAATAAATGTACAGTAACCCCCAAAAAAATTGAAGTTTTTTAGAATAATCGGTCAAAAATTGGCAAAATTAGCGCGAAAATCATGAATTTTTCTCATTTTTGAATTGGGCTCAAGAAAAGTACAGTAACCCGAAAAGTTCCAGAAATTTCTCGTGCTTCGATTTTTTCTGAAATTTTTCAAACCTGAGTTTTCAAAAATAGTACAAATTTTTTTCAATCGATCTTCATTTTTCCGGTTTTTTTCAAATTCTCGAAAATGCAAAAATTTTACAGTAGTCCAGGCGAAGCAGTTTTGACTTTTGCTCTTTATTTTCAGATTTTTCGTCAGATTTTTTTGTTTTTTGAAAAAAGTTGTAGAAAAAGTAGGACAAACTGGTGTGAAATGACAAAAATCGTGATTCTCAAATTTTCGTAGCGAGACCCAAACACTTTTATTGAAAAAAATTGTTTCCAGGTCCACTTACTGCACGATGAACGTGGTCCGGTCATCGAAACGTTGGTGGCGCGAACATTGCGACAAGTGGAAATGTCTCAATCGGGAATCCGCATTGTCGGTCTGTCGGCAACGTTGCCGAATTACATCGATGTTGCGCGTTTTTTGCGCGTCAACCCCTACAAGGGTCTCTTCTTCTTCGACGGGCGATTCCGACCGGTTCCGCTCACTCAGAAATTTATTGGCGTTCGAAAAACCGGCAATTTTCGCGACAGTCAAAAATTGTATGATGAAGTTTGTTATGATCAAGTCGTCGATTTTGTGCGGCGCGGTCATCAGGTGCTGGTTTTTGTGCACACACGAACCGGCACCACCAAATTGGCCGAAGCGTTTTGTGCGCGAGCGTCGGTTCTCGGACACATGGATCTATTCATGCCGCCCAACGTCGACTCGGCAAAATATGCGGCGTCCGAAAAAGCGGTGGCGAATTGTCGCAATCGCGGACAACTCGCGACGCTGTTCGGCCGCGGTTTCGCCGTACATCATGCCGGTTTGGCGCGTGGCGATCGGTTGTTGATGGAGAAATGTTTTGCGCAGGGACACGTTTCGGTGCTATTCTGTACGGCCACGTTGGCGTGGGGTGTTAATTTGCCGGCGCATGCTGTTGTTATTCGGGTGAGTTTTTTTTTCTAAAAATTGCGAAAAAAACCGTAAGATTTAGGCCCTTTTCTGAAAAATGTTTTTTGTGCTCAAAATTTTTAGAAAATTTGAAAAACCGCCGAAAATCAATTTTTTAAAGTTTTAGTGGCGAGACTTTTACATTTTTTTTTTAAATTCCTTTTTTTGGTATTCAAAATTCGAAAATTCGAGACAAAAATTAAAAAACAAATTTTCAAAATACCTGACCCGAATGAAAAAAATCAAAAAATCAGGAAAATGTTTCTTAAAAAATGTTAAAAGTTTGAGAAAATTCACAGTTTCTGAATTTTCGTAGCGAGACCAAGAATTTTTCTCTGAAAAATGTCATTTTTAGTTTTCGAAAATGAAAAAATTTTACAAATTTTTAGTTTTTTAAGATCTCAAACTTTTGAAAAAAACAATTTTTTGCTTTTTTCTTTTATTTGAAAAAAAAACAAAAATTTGAAATAAAATTAAAATTTTCCAGTTTTCATGGCGTGACCTTAACATTTTACACCAGAAAAATGTTTCCCGTCAAAAATAAATCATTTTTCATTTTCAAAATTCCAGGGAACCGATGTTTTCGACGCCGAAAAGGGTGTGTTCGCCGATTTGGGAGTGTTGGACGTTCAACAAATCTTCGGTCGTGCCGGTCGTCCGCAATTCGAAAACGAAGGTCACGGCATCATCATCACGGCTCGCGAAAAAATGGACAAATACATTGCGATGCTCGTCCACCAAAATCCCATCGAAAGTCAATTCTACAAAAAACTGCACGACAATCTCAACGCCGAAATCTCGCTGGGCACCGTGTCAACAGTCGACGAATCGGTCGAATGGCTCAAATACACGTACATGTACGTGCGTGCGTGCAAAAATCCGATGGCCTACGGCATTGCGTACACGGCGAAAGATCGCGATCCGGATTTGTCCGAACATTTTGCCGCGAAAATTCGCGCCGTCGCAATGGATTTGGATCGAAATCAGCTGATTCGATATGATCCGGCGACGGAGTTCTTGCATGCGACTGATTTGGGAAGAATTGCGTCGAATTTTTATATCAAGTATGAGACGATGGAGTTGTTGAATGAAGCCAGTGAGTTTTTTTTTGGGCTGAAATTTTGAAAAATAAAAAAATTTTTAGCTGATTTTTTGAGCCTGATTCATAAAAATCAGGTTCCGGCCAGATTTTTTGGCTGAAAATTTGAGAATTTTTGAGTCCGATTCAAAAAAATTTGATTTCGGGCTGATTTTTTTGACGAAAATTGAATTTTGTGCCGATTTTTTCGGGCCGATTCAAAAAAAGTAGACTCGGAACAAATTTTTAGCCGCGATTCAGCTAAAATTAGCTTTCCGGTCGATTTTTGAGTTTCGATCCATCAAAACTAAGCTTCGGCCTCAATTTTTAGGCCCGATTCGAAAAAAAACCAATTTCGGGCCGAATTTTTCAGGCCTGATTCATCAAAAATTGAGTTTTCAGCCCGATTTTCGAGAATTCATTAAGAATAAATAGATTTCGGCCCGATTTTGGGGTCTGATTTCCCGAACATTAGATTTTGTGCCAATTTTTGAAGTCCGATTTATCAAAAAATCAGATTTTTGCCCGATTTTCGAGCCAGAATGTCAGCAAAAACTAGGCCCCAAAAAATTCAAAGTTTTAGGCATTAGTTTTTGACAATTTTCACAGCCCAAGTTTTTTTTTCAACAAAATACAGCAGCCAAAAAAACTCAACTCTCAAGTTTCCGGGCCGACCCAAAAGTGGGCCGAAAAATCGGAAGCCTAGTTCTAAAAATTTCCATTTTTTTCCAGCCAAAGACGCCGGTCTGCCAGTCATGTTCACCGGTTTCATGCCCGACGACATGGTTCTCGGTCTGATCTCGATGGCGACCGAATTCTCGCAACTCAAGTGTCGCGAAGAAGAGTTCGCCGATCTCGAAGAACTGCTCGCCTACGGTTGTATGATCAATGTTCGCGGTGGCGGTTTGGCGAGTGTCGCCGGCAAAGTCAACGTTCTCCTTCAGTCGCTGATCTCGCGAACGTTTGTCAAAAATTCGGCCCTCATGTCCGAACAGCTGTATGTTCAACAAAACGCGGGGCGGCTAAGTCGCGCGATTTTCGAAATTGTCCTTCGCAAAGGTTGGGCTCAGGCGGCGAACTCGTTTCTCGGCATGGCCAAATGTATCGAAAAACAAATGTGGCCGAATCAGTGCGCTCTACGACAATTTCTCCAATACGACATGGTGCCGATTAGTTGGATCGAGAAAGTTGAGCGAATGAAGACGACCGAGACGCGATTGTTGGAATTGTCGCCGAAAGAGCTCGGACACATGTTTAGTTGTAACGGCGAGCGACTTTATACACTTTTTCGACACTTGCCCCGAATGGATATGGAGGCAAAGTTCAAGCCGATTACGTAGTGAGTTTTTTTTTTTTGAAATTTTTGGGAAAATTTTGTGTAGCTATGTTCCTTTAAAAACCTGAAAAGTGGGCGGAGCTTATTTCAAAAGTTTTCATGACGAGATTGTGAGTTTTTCGAAATGTTGACCAAAATTGTGAGAAAATGTGGGCGGAGCTTAGATTTTAAACCGAAAAATCGGAAAAAAATTGAATTTTTGACCTAAATTTTTCAGTTCCTAGTTAGAAAATCCGTTTTTGGCTCCGCCCACAAGTCATACGACATTTGTTTTACCAAAAAAAAAGTTTTACAATTGTAAAGTGATTTTTTTGGCTCCGCGAAGTTTCAAAATCGCGACATTTCGAAATGTCGCGATTTCTAAGTGTCGCGGTTTTGAAATGTCGCTTTCTCAAGATGTCGCGGTTTCGTGGTTTCGAAGTGTCGCGATTCCGAGGTGTCGCGGTTTCGAAATGTCGCGATTTCGGAATGTCGCGTTCTCGAGATGTCGCGGTTTCGAAGTGTCGCGACTTCAAAAATTCGCGTTCTCGAAATTTTGCGGTTTCCAAATCTCCCAGAGCCATTTTCCTAGATGAAAAAGTGATGACAAAAAATTTTCCAGCACAATTATCCAAGTGGAAGTTGTTCTGACGCCGACGTTCATTTGGAATGATCGAATTCATGGAAAAAGTGGACTTCAGTCGTTTTTCCTTCTGCTCGAAAATCTCAACGAAAACCTAATTGTTCATCAAGAGCGCATCGGCATTGGCAAGATGAAAACGATGCGACGCGAACCGCAACACGTCATTTTCACCATTCCGCTCATCGACAGCCACCTCACCAACAACTATCAACTGCGACTCGCCAGCGACTATTTCGTCACCGAAGACGTCGTCATCCCAATGTCACTTCACAATTGTATCATGCCGAAAAGTATGAAAGCGCACACGGATTTGTTGCGACTCGAACCGCTGCCGATGACGATTCTCAAAAACGAACGATTCCAATCGTTGTTCAACTATCAATACCTAAACCCGGTCCAAGGACAGGTGTTCTATCCGCTGTATCGGACGGACAACAGTGCGTTGGTTGGCGCGCCGACCGGAACCGGCAAAACGTTCTTGGCCGAGTTGGCCATCTTCCGGCTCATTCAAGAACATCCGGGGAAAAAGGTGAGAGGGTTTTTGGGGCTCGAAAATGATCAAAATTCCAAAATGACTTAAATTTTAAATTTTTGGCCTGAAGCCCTTAAATTTTCAAAAAAAAAACCAATTTCTCTAGATTATGTTTTTGAAAGTCATGTTCCTTTAAATTTTTGGAAATTATATTCCTTTAGATTTTCAAAAAAAAAAGGTCTTGACACGAAAACTAACATGCCCCCTTGAATTTGTGTTGTTTTTCGAGACTTTTTAAGCTAGAATCAGCGAAAATTAGGTCCAGGCCTGATTTTTGGGTCCGATTTTCCCGAATTCTCAATTTCGGGCCAGATTTTTAGGTCCGACTCATCAAAAATCAGTTTTCGGGCCGAATTTTTGAGCCCAAATCCGCAAAAATAAGCTCCGGTCCTGATTTTTTGGGTCCGATTTCCCCAAATTTTCAATTTCGAGCCAGATTTTTAGGTCCAATTCTGCGAAAAAAAAGGTCCAGGCCTGATTTTTGGGCCCGATTTCCAGAGTTTTCAGGGTCCGACTCATCAAAAATCAGTTTTCGGGCCCGATTTTTGTTTTAAGTTATTTTTCACAAAAACCGGATCAGTAGAAATTTGTGGTTTTCGTGACAAGACCCAGAAAAGTGTCACGTATTAGGAAAATTGATGATTTAAAGGAGCACGGAGACTTTGCTCTGTTGAAAATTTTAGACAAAAAATCATAGTTTTCCAATATTTTCAAAACAAATTACGAAAAATTCTGAAAATTTCAGGAAAAAAATGTTTGTGACCCTACATGCCGCAGACATAAATGGGCGGGGCTTATTTCATGCTGAAATTTGAAGTTTTTGTGAAATGAGAACCTGAAAACATGCAATTTTTTTGCTAAAAATTAGTTACCCCAAGAAAAGTTCAACTTTTTCTCAAAATCCCGCATCAAACACGATTTTTGTTCATCTTGCAGGTTGTCTATGTCGCGCCGCTCAAAGCGTTGGTTCGCGAACGCGTCGACGACTGGAAGAAGAAGTTTGAGACGCGACTCGGTCATCGCGTCGTCGAAGTGTCGGGCGACGTGACACCCGATCCGAAACAACTCGCCGAATCACTGATCCTCGTCACAACACCCGAAAAATGGGACGGAATATCGCGATCGTGGGCGACACGCGAATACGTTCGCGACGTCGGTCTCATCGTTCTCGACGAGGTGCACTTGTTGGGCGTCGATCGCGGCGCCGTTCTCGAGGCGATCATCAGTCGCCTCAAAATGATCACGCGACGTTCGTGTACGCGAGCCGAACCGGCGCGACTTCTCGGCTTGTCGACGGCGTTGGCGAACGCTGGCGATGTTGCCGAATGGTTGGGCATTCCCGACGAGTCGACGTTCAACTTCAGACCGAATGTTCGATCGGTTCCGATCAATGTGCACATTCAGGGATTCCCCGGACAACACTATTGTCCGAGAATGGCGTTGATGAACAAACCGGCGTATAAAGGTAATTTTTCCGGCCCGAAAATAAGAACTACAGTACTCCTCACATAAAGAAAAGTAAAAAAAAACCAAAAAAAAATCCTTTAAATTTTTGTCACTTTTTCTCCTCTTATGCCAGGTATGGATACAACTAAAAAAATCGAAAAAAAAAAACAAGAAAATAATATTGAGAAAATAAGAAAAAGGTGAAGAATGAATGAATGAATGAGCATATGAGAATAGGAAGACACAATGTTTGTGACTCCGCCCACTTTTTGCACGCCGCGCAGGTGCAAAAAAGGGGCGGGGCGATGGTATCTCTCTCTCCTTCTCTCTCTATACCTTGCGGTGTTCATTTATTTCTTTCATTACTTAGCTTTTTTTTGGTTTTCTTTCTTTTTTCTTGTCTCTTCCGTCTTGATCTGCTTTTTTTTCCAATTTCTAACCATAAATCATATTGGTCCCTTTCTAGCCATTTTTTGAAAAAAAAAGTTGCCAGCATGTGGAATCGAACCCGTGACCTTTTGAGTGAAAAAAATCGGTGGTTTTTTGGTGAAAAATAGGCAAATTTTCGTTTCAAAGTGGTCTACCCTGAAAATCCGTTAAAAAGTATGTATTTTTCAGCAATTCAAACATATTCGCCAACCAAACCGGTGTTGTTATTCGTCTCGTCGCGTCGTCAAACTCGCCTAACCGCTCTCGCATTTGTCAATCAACTCATCGCCGACGTCAATCCGCGACAATGGCTCAACATGGAAATGCAGGAGCTCGAAATTCTGATGCAATCGATCAAAGACGAAAATCTCAAACTCACCCTCCCGTTTGGTATTGGAATGCATCATGCCGGCTTGTCGACACACGAAAAAGCATTGGTCGAAGAGTTGTTTGTCGAGAAAAAAATCCAGGTGCTGATTGCGACGGCCACGTTGGCGTGGGGTATCAATTGTCCGGCACACTTGGTGATCATCAAAGGGACGGAGTATTTTGATGGAAAGAAGGGAAAGTATATTGATTTTCCGGTGACAGGTGAGATGTTTTTTTATTCTTGAGCGGGAAAAATCGATCAGTTTTTTGGTCCGGAAACTTGGAATTTTGACCCAAAATAAACCTTTTTGAAAAAGCCATGAAAATTTTGAGGTTTTTTGAGAGAAGTTTGGGATTTAGGCCCGAAAGTTTGACTAGTTTTTTGGTCTGAAAATTTGGAATTTTAGGCTTGAAAAATCTTTTCAAAACAGCCAGAAAATGTTGAGATTTTTCGAGAGGTTTTTGGGATTTAGGGTCGAAAACTTGACTAGAAATTAGGTCTGGCCTGAAAAATATTTAATTCTGACCCAAACTCCTGGTTTGAGACCCGGAAAATCTACAGTAATTCGTTGAAAAAAGTTAGCTCGAAAATTTCGGTTTTTTCTATCTCAAAAATTTTTCTAATTTTGACTAAAAAATTCCGAGTTTCAGGCCTGAAAAATCTGGATTTTCGTCTCGAAAAATCTTTAAAAAGGGTTGAAGATTTTAAGGTTTTTCACGAAAAATTGAGGATTTGGGCCCAAAAATATTTTCGGGCTGAATTTATTCTTAAAGGACTACTGTAGGTTTTCCGGGGCCAAAATGTGGTCACGGAAACAGAGAATTTCAGGCCTGAAAAATCTGGATTTTCGACCCGAAAAAAAACTGACAAATTTCAGACGTTCTCCAAATGATGGGTCGAGCCGGTCGACCGCAATTCGACACATCGGCCGAAGCGGTCATCTACGTCCAAGACGCCAAAAAGACGTTCTACAAAAAGTTCCTCTACGAACCGTTTCCCGTCGAATCGAGCCTGTTGCCAGTTTTGCCGAATCATGTCAACGCCGAAATCGCCGCCGGCACCATCGAGAACAAGCAGGGTGTTGTCGAATATTTGTCCGGAACATATTTGTATCGAAGATTGTTTGCCAATCCGAAGTGAGTGACCTTTTTTTGTTGTTGTTGTGGTGAGAAATTGGAAAATTTGGAAAAAGTTCAAGTTTTCGAGAGAAAAAATGAGAATTTTCGACAGAAAATTCAAAATTTTTAAAATGTATTTGAAAATTTTTGACCGAAAATTAAGAAAAATGAAAAATTTCAAGTTTTTAACAGAAAATTTCTGAATTTTTAACTGAAAAATTGAAAAAATTTGAATTTTTGATCGAAAAAATTAAAAAAAATTGAAAATTTTCAAGTTTTTAACAGGAAAATTCGAAATTAAAATTTTTTCTAATTCTGAATTTTCAACTGATGTGAAAGATTGCAAAATTTGAGTTTTTCATAGATTTTTAACCGAAAACTCGAACTTTTTAATTTTTCAGAAAAAAATTGATAGAAAATTCGAGAAAATTTTTTTTTTCTCGAAAAATTTCAAATTTTCATGTGAAAAATTCAGAAATTTTTGATTTTAACTGGAAAACTTGCAGTTTTCAAGTTTTTTTTTCCCGAAATTTAACGGCAAAATTCAGAAAAATCAAATTTTAACACCAAAAAAGTTGGAAAAGTTATATTTTTTGACTGAAAAATTGAAAAAAAGTTCGAGTTTTTAACTGAAACAAATTGAAAAGTTTCTATTTTTAACCAAATTAATTTCAAAAGTTTGAATTTTTCACTGAAAAATTCCGAACTTTCAGTTTTTATTTAGAAAACTGAAAGAAATTTGAATTTTTGACAGAAAAATTTAAAAATTTTCATAAAAAATTCGAATTTCTGGCTGTAAATTTGGAAAATTTGAACTTTCAATTGAAAAATCTCAAAGTTTAAAGAATTTTTCAACAAAACAAATTTTAAATTTTGAAGCTTACAAAATTTTGATTAAAAAATTCGAATTTTCAACTGGTAATTTTCAGAAAATATGAGTTGTAAACTGAAAAATTCGAAAACTTGAAAATTCTTCAAACCTAAATTTTTGTTTTTCAGTTTCTACGGTTTGGAAGAGAACACAGAAGAAGCGATGTTGAAATTCATCACCAACATCGTCGACACATCCATCGACGAGTTGACACAATCCGAGTGTGTTCATGTCGTCGACGACGAGATGTCGACGTTGAAACCGACGGCGTACGGTCGAATCGCATCCGTCTACTATCTACAACACGAGACGATTCGATTTTTGTTGAAAGAGTTGCACAGTGATTGTGGTGTTGAGCAAATGCTCAAAATTATGACGGTGAGCAACGTTTTTGGGAAAATTTTTTTTTGGGAAATTCCGGAGATTTTTCGTGAAAATTTTTTTCTTGAAAAAAAATGAGTAAAAATGAACATTTTACAGACTTAAAAAATGTTGAAATTTTTCAAAAAAAAAAGTCATTTTCGTGACAAGACCCAGAAGTTTTTGAAATTTTTTGAAAATTTTAGAGACTTCGCCTGAAAAGCCCCTTTTTGAAAATGAAAATTTCAGAGATTTTTTTTTGAAAATTTTTTGGAAAAATTTTTTCACTTTTTTTTTCCTGAAAAAATCTGTGAAAATGAACAATTCAGAGACTTCAAAAATGTTGAAAATTTTCCAAAAAAAAAGCAATTTTCGTGACAAGACCCAGAAGTTTTTGAATTTCGAAAAAATGGAAACTTTTTCAATTTGAAAAAACCCAAAAAAAAAATTTTAAGACCTGAAATTAACCGAAAAACGGTCCGAAAAGCTTCAATTTTTTGAAAATCCAAAAATTCTGAAAATGTTTGGGTCGGAAATCAAATTTGAAAAAAAAATTCCGAAAAATCTGAAAACTTTATCTAGAATTTCTAAGTTTAAAAAATTTTGAGAATTTTCGGGCCAGACTGAAATTGATCAAATTTTAAAAGTTTTTGCATTTTTGAAAATGATAAGAATTTCAAACCAATTCAGAAGAGATTGAATTTTTCGGGCCGGACTGGAAATAAAAAATTTTAGTTCTTGTCCCCGAAATTTTTTGAAAATTTGTACTTTCCGATTTTTTCCAACTTGTTGACCTATTTTTTTTGCAGCACGTCCCGGAATACGCCGAAATTCCCGTTCGACACAACGAAGACTTGATCAACACGGAACTGCAGAGAAAGTTGAGAATACGTTTCAGCACAAGTGTTATGGGCGAATCGCACACCAAAACGCATTTGTTGTTTCAGGTATTTTTTTAGTTTTTGACTTTTTTTTTGTCCGCGAATGTTTGGCGTCAAAAAATTTGGATTTTTAGAGCTAAAACTTTTCGAAATTCTAGGTTTTTGCGCCAAAAAAACCTCTATTTTTCTTCTTTCTTTTTTTTTTGACTTTTTTTATTGTTTTCTACCCATTCTAGGTCAGAAATTTTCCAATTTTTACGGCAAAAATTTTTTTTTAATTTCACTAATTTTTCCCGCCAAAAATTTCCGCACAAAATTGTTTTTTTTTCCAGTCACACTTTATGCACACCCAATTGCCAACCGACTACCGTACCGATTTGAAAAGTGTGCTCGATCAATGTATTCGAATTATCCAAGCGATTCGTGAAATGACACGATTGAAAAATTGGCTCGGCGCCACGATCAATGTGCTCATTTTGCAGCAAATGTGCTATTCGGCGAGGTTTGTAATTTTTTTTCTTTTGCGAAAAAAAAACTAGGAAACAATACCAGATTTTGGCGCCAAAATATTGGGAGTTTTTGAACTTTCAATTTTTGGCGGTCAAAAATTTGACGTGGAATATTTGGCGCCAGACTTCTAGTCTCAAATTTTTGCGCCAAAAAGTTGAAATTTTAAAAGAATCCACGTGACAGTTTTGGCGCCAAAACTTGAGAGGTCAAAAATTAAATTTTCGAATTTTGGCGCCAAAATTGAACAGTTCAAAATTTGAACATTCACATTTTGGCGCCAAAAATTGAAATTTTAAAAATCCACGTGAAATTTTGGCGCGAAAATAAAAATTTCAAAAAACGCCAAAATTAAAACTTTAAAAATTTAAACGTTGAAATTTGGGCGCCAAAAACTGTGACGTAAAAATCCACGTGTCAATTTAGGCGCCAAATTTTGAACTGTTCAATTTTGGCGCCAAAAAAATTAGATGATTTTGAATTTTTGGCGCCAAAATTCAAAAGTTCACAATTTGAACCTTCAAATTTTGACGCCAAAAAAATATGAGAAGATTTACGTGAAATTTTTAGCGCCAAAAGTTGAATTTAAAAAAAATCCACGTGTCACTCATTTTTGGCGCCAAAATAAAACTGTTCAAATTTTAAGCCTTCAAATTTGGCGCCAAAAATTTTAAATTGAGAAAAAACTCCACGTGATCATCATGGCGCCAAAGTCAAGTTTTTTTTGGCGCCGAAAATTTTCAAAAATTTTTGACCTCAAAAATTGTGAAAATTTCAACGAAAAAAAAATTGAAAATCTCAATTTTTCTGTTCAGATGGTACGACGATCATCCATTGCTATCTCTACCGCATCTCAGTCTAAACGACGCAATGACAATCGGTCCAACGTGTACAGTACCCGAACTACAAAACAAACTGCAAATCGAGAAATGCGCCAAAATCGACGCGCAACTCGTCAAACGAGCCAAAAAACTGTTGGAAAAATGCGCACAATTGGACGAGCAACAAATGCGCGAAACGTTGCAGGCGATCAGCGAATGGCCAATCGTCGAAGTGCACAATGTGCAAATTATCGATTCGAAAGGTGAAATTGTGGGCGCGTGGAATTTGATGAAAACGGATGAAAATGCGAATATTCGGGTACAAGCTGGATGTTGTTATCGATTACGTGTGATGATGGAGAGAATCGGACCGATGAAGGTGCGCTTTTTTTTGTTTTTGGCCCAAAAAAACCAGGCCCGGGCCCAGAAAAAAATGTCAAAAATTCGGGGAAAAAATTCGAAAGTTGGTGGCTCTACACCTCCCAGAAAAAAATGGGCGGAGCTTGTTTTGCTTATGAAATTTAGGAAATTCGGGAATTTAGGGATTTTTAGAGAAAAAAGTGTTAAAAAATCAAGCCGCAGACAAAAAAATGGGCGGAGCTTGTTTTTCTTATGAATTTTAGAAAATTTTCCGCAAAAAAAATCAATATCTTCAGATTTTAAAAAACCATGCCGCAAATCAAAATGGGCGGGGCTTGTTTTACTTCTGAAATTTGACATTCGAAAATTCGGGAATTTAGGGATTTTTAGAGAAAAAGTGTTAAAAAACCGAGCCGCAGACAAAAAAATGGGCGGGGCTTTTTTTGCTTATGAAATTTAGGAAATTTTCCGCAAAAAAAACCATGCCGCAGATCAAAATGGGCGGAGCTTGGTTTACTTATGAAATTTGAAAATTCGGGAATTTAGGGATTTTTAGAGAAAAAAGTGTTAAAAAATCAAGCCGCAGACAAAAAACATGGGCGGAGCTTGTTTTTCTTATGAAATTTAGGAAATTTTCCGCAAAAAAAACCATGCCGCAGATCAAAAGGGGCGGAGCTTAGTTTTTTCTCTCAAAATTAAAATATTCTGCAAACCCAGAGTACTGTAGTTTTGAATTTTTTTGAGATATAGAAGTTGGAAAAAAAAATCAAAATCAGTGACTTTTTTGAAAAACTCTGCAAAAGGTTAGAATTTTTAGCCCGATTTTCCTGTGCCAAAAAAGTTTACTTTTATTTTAGGCCTGTTTTTCTGGCCCGAAAAAAATTCTAGTTTTTTTTTATTTTCTGGGACATTTTTTCAATGAAATTTTTTTTTCCTAGTTAAGAAAATCCATTTCAACTGGTCACAAATTGAGAATCAAAAAAACATTTTTTTCGAAAGTTTTGTCGATTTTCAGACCAACCCAAACGCATGTCTTCCAAATTGGCCAAAAACCAAACAAGCCGGTTGGGTTGTTCTGCTCGGCGACGCGAAAAAAGACACTCTCTGGACAATGTCATCGATTGGCGGAAACTCGTCGACAAGAAGTTCGGCCAGGCTGGAGATGAACATACCGAAAAACGCGACAAGGTTAGTTTTGTTTTTGTTTTTTGTGTTTTTCTCAACAGAGCGCACTTGACACATTTGCAGAGGTTTGATTGAATTGTCACTGTTTGTGATGAGTGATTGTTATTTGGGAATCGATCAAGAGTATAGTATGAATTTTGAAATTTGTTGAGCATGTGATTTGTTTTTGATATGGGATAGGAGATTTTAATAAATTTATTGAATTTTGCTCCCTTTTTTCAGGAAAAAATCAGAGGCAGGCTTTTAAAATGTTCTGAAAATCCCAAAAATTATGGAAAATTAAAAAATCTAGAAAAAAGTTAGAACTTTTCCGGGCCGGTCTGAAAACCACAAAATTTCGCATGAAAATTTTGCAAAATTCCAAATGTTTTTGGAAAATCAAAATAAAAAATGTATTAAATTTTCCCTCTCCAGATCTTACCAGAAAATAATTTATTTCATGAAACAAAAAAAACCAAACATTTTCTAAATCACTTCAGATGGTTTAACATCAGATGTTTCATTCTGTTTCGAAACATCCGAGCGTCTATACAAAACAATATTGAATACTAAAAAGCAAATAAACATCATAACTATGATGGTGAGATAAATTAGGAAAAGGTCGATTGGAACATTGATTTGATCACAAATTGACTGACCCACATTGATGAATTTATCGAGTAAGGGAGCACATGAGAAATCGGCGGCCATGATTTGTTTCTGAAAAAAAAAAAACATTTTTTTGTTGTCATATCTTCAGTTTTTCGATTTAATTTTTGTCATTTATTTTCAACTTGATATTAAAACAGAAAAAACTCACGTGGATCAAATAAATCTCATTTTCTAAATCTTTCAAAGCTTTCGAAAAATATCGATCGTACTCTTGATCGACGATATGAGTATAATTAGCAGCAAACGTGTTGTACCGTACCATTGCTCCTTCGAAATGTTTATTCTGATCGAGAACATTTTGCATTATTGACGCATATTCGGCCAGTTTGTCTTGATCACTCTGATTGAAACATGTTAAATGCCACAAATCTTGTAGCCTTTTAACATCATGCCCCAAACCAACAAATGTGTCGTGATATTTAGTACCGGGTAACTTGAACGAGCTGGTTTTGTCAGCATATGTTAATCGACGCTTTTTTTTGTATTCTTCGTATTTGAAACTTTCAGCCAAGTTTTGATAAGTGATCAGAGTGTCATTGCCCAAATCTCCGAAGAATGTCGTTTTGCAAATTGAGACGGTCTCATTTCCGGGAACCACAGACACAAAGTTTCTTAGCCCGAAATTTTCGTTGTTCAAAGAACACTTTCCGATAACATCGAACGAAATGATGATAATGATTAGATCAATGAGAATTGTCACAAATCCAAATATGTAAATCAGCGTCGGTTTTTTGAACAACATCGGTTTTCGAGCTATTACCACAATTGTGATGACGGATAGAATGATGAGAAGTGCACAAAATGTGAGCACAAGTGTTTTGAAGACTAGTTGTCTGTCTGGCATCGATTCGATCATATTTTCGATTAGTCGTTGTCTCGTTGATTGCACATTGATCATATCCGATTCGAAACTATTCACAATTCTCTGAAATGTTCTTTTGACTTTCAAGAATAGTTGTGAACCGGTACTTGGTAGAAGGTAACGGTACAAATTCGGACAAATTGAAATTTTAATTTTTAAAAAATCAATAAATCGAATGACCCAGTCCAAAATCCAACTTTTATCAAAACAATCAGCTTTAATTTTACTAAAAATGGGTGTTTGTTTTTCGGAAATTTCCAAAAAATCTCTGAAAAACCGGAAATTCCGATTTCAGATTCCGACCAAACCTGCTCAGTATAACAGAATTTAATCGACAAATTGAAAAAAACACTGGCAAGAATTGATCAAAATTTGAGAGCCGTGAAAAATGTTTGCTAGGAAAATTATGTTTTCAGAAGCGTCGCGTGTCTTTTTTCTCTGCCGTAGCCATTTCTTTTTTCAATTTGATAATGCAAAAAACATCAACACACCTTTCTCGTTTCTATTCCATTATCAATTCTCGATTTTCCAAAGTCTACATTTCTTTGACGATATGTTAGACGCCGCACTATGCTCACGGTGTCACTGAGCTTGCGACTGATCCGAATTTCACCACTGTTCAAATATTCAATCACTTCGTCACGGAATGTTTTTATCTGAACTTCCATCGCAACACTATCCGATATGAGTACTGTTGATGTACATCCAGTATAGTTCAGTCCTTTGAACCATGGATCCAACTTTTTCATATAGGAGGAAGCCTTTTTGACAGCTACTCGAATACCATCTTTATCGTGCTGTGAACGGATGAAGTTTGAAATTTTTGGTTCAAATATTTTTTTTTCGGTCCCGTGCCAGGCTATGTGAAACATTCTTTTACTCAACACAGCAAAAAAAAAAAAACTTTTTACACAGAAAAAATTAACTGCGGAAATTCAAAAAAAAGAAAACATGTTTTCGAAAAAAGGGGAGTTTCAGGTTAGGGGCGTGGTCGCAACTGCCGCACACTTTTGTTTTTTTTCTTTATTTTTTTTTATTTTTCAAGGAAATTCAATCTAAAAAGATAGTTTGAAGAGCTAAAAAGGAGAATAGAGTAGTAAGAAGAAAGAACAACCCGTTGTATATCATTTACAATGTGTCAATCATCGATAGAGTGGACATAACTGCCAATAAAAGAGCAAAAACCAGTATTCCAGTTTTTCTTTCAAAATCTCATAAAAATCACTCGTAAATCGACAAAAGAGCAACAGGATAAGACAGATTTGATAAATATTTCATAAAGTTAGAAGAAAAGTAGTTTTCAAGTAGGAAAAATGGCTAAAAATTGTGAAAATTTAGTATTTTTGTTAAATTTACCATGTTTTTACATGTTTTTCTTGCGGGTTCTACTTGAAAATGTTCGAAATATGTTATATTAAGAATCAGTGAGTAGCTTAGTAGACATATGAGCTACTGCAAAAGACAAATCAATCGTTATTCATGCCAATATGCTCTAACACCTTCTTTGCTCATTGTCAAAGGTCGTAAAAGGCCATAAAACATACTGTTCTCCTTCCCAATAGTCTTATTACTCTCTCAAAACATTGTTTTTGCTGTAAACATAGTTTTTTCCTTTTTTGAAAGAATAGAAAGAAAAATAAATTTTGAATTCCCGCACACACAATTATTTGTGTGCATACACCGCGTGAAGAAAATTTCGTTTCTTTTTTTTTGCTGTGCTCAAACATAAATTTTAGATAAAAAAAGTTGTTTTTTGATTGAGTAGAAAAAAGTAAAAATTAATTGCATAGGTGAGGAATCGAACCCTCGACCTCTCACATTATAACAAACGCCGAACCTGTGGAGCCACAGTGCCACATTTTTTCACGTGAAAATTTCATTTCAAATAATAGGTGAGAAAAATTTAATAAATTGCTTGATTAAAAAAAATGATTAAAAATCGGACGTTATTTAAATTAAACTTTTTAAAAATGATTAGTACCCTCAAAATAGTCAAACCCCCAAGGGAATTTTTACCGAAATTACCTCTCCATGACCTCCACAATGATTATCTGAGTATACTATATTTTAAGTGCTCTTTCTTTCAAACACAACTTGCTCATTCGTGCTACCCCCTCCTTTAAACTCTTTTTTGAACTCACCCATTCGATATCTTCATAGCCAGTAATGTTTACGATTGATTCACTAAATTGATCGTTCGCATTCAGAAGCTTATTTTCACTACTCATGATAGAAGTTTTGGTTTGATTGAGCTGCTGTCGAGAATTTCTGAGTATTGGGAAAAATCCTGAAATTAAAAAACCAACAAATTCGAAAATTTCACAAACCCAACCTTTAACAAGTTCATCCATGTTTTCTCCTTCGATCATTTCATATTTTGTGCCAATCGCTGCACCAATCAAAATAATCGATAACAGTATCAAAACTCCGAAAGGTATTGCTCGTGATAGTGATATTTTGCCGATTTGTTCACTTTTTGGTTTCAACTTTCGGCGATATACGAGAAGTAGGATTGAAGTAACGCAGCAAATTGAGAGAATGGATATTGCAATAGAAAATACAGACGACAACTTCATTTCGAAACAAAATCAAAAACTGATTTTTTGAAAAAGTGCCACATCCCATGGATAAACATTGCCACGTTCATGTCACGCTCAAAAATACTTCAATCTTCTTTTTTTCTATTGTGATTTACACTATTTCATAAAATCCGATAGGTACGGTTTCCATAAAACGTGAAATCTCATTTTTCGGGACAAAATGTCCTGAGCAGACCTGTCGTTCTGGGGCCCACCTGGAAGAAGCGGTGTTAAAAATTGAGAGAACTGACGGGAAAGTTCAACTTTTTCACCAAAATGATATGGGGGACATGGGAGAAGATCATTTTTCTTTTTTTAGCAGACCGTGTTACCTTTTGTTTTTCACGAAAATCAAAAAACAAACAAACAAACAAAGAAAAATAGCTTTCGCAACAAAAAGCCTTCATATCGGGCCGGGCTGAATCGCAGATTACAGCAATGGAAGCTAGATCATAAGAAGCTTTAGATTGTTTTTTGAACTTTAAAAGTTTATTGAGACAATTACAAATCATACTCGATTGAAACAGATAGATTTGGTTTACATCGATAAAAAATATTTGGATTACGCATTGAATTTGTTCTTGAATAAATGAAAACGATAACAGTTAAACGTATTTTCCATCTGTTTCAAAATTTTAAAGTATTACCTTTCGGACATCCACACTTTTCTCAATCTCACTTCTCCCCAATGTAGCCAGGCTGTTCTTGGCGAAAATTTCAATCAATTTTTTTTCGATTTTTTCGATGGCAACTTCGCTCACAACATCCTGCAATTGTTTGGTGGCGGTTTCCGCTTTACTGACTTGTCTCGAAATTTCCTTGGATCCAGATATAGTTTTCGATCCGCATAGTTTATTGTCATCAAGAACAGTTTCCAGAGGGTCGAGAACTTTGACAACATCTTTCATATTTGACATACACATTTTTAGATCCTGAAATTATTTATAACTTTGATTTTTTTTACAAAAAATTCTTTCGCAGCAATCCTCTTCAATTTTTCCTTTGAAATTATTCTGCTAAAATGGTCGCATTCGGTTCACTTTAGTTTTATGATTTTTTTTTGTTTCCTCGAAATTGATTCCGAACTTTACATTAGGACTGAAATTTGTTTTATTTTTTATTATCAATTGATGTAAAATTACGCTGAGAAATTAAAATATTTTATTTTTGTTTTGCTTTTTACAATTTTGAATGGAACACACTTGTTCGAATTCGGAAATCTGAATTGTTTTTGCGAGAAAAAATGGTTTCTAACTTTAAAAAAAATTTCGAATTTTCGGATTCTCTAAATTAATTTTCAAAAAAAAAATTCAATACATTTTTTCGGTAAATTTTCGCATAAATAATATTATTGTTCGTTTTCCGTATCCAATTTTTTTTTAAATTTCTTCGAAATTCAGACATTTGTGTATTTTTAACTTACAACGGTTAAACCTTCAATTCCTGTTGCAGCCGCGATCATTTCCGAAATTTCCGCCTTTGACATGTCGATTGGTTTGAACAGGTCGAGATTGGGCATCAATTCAAGACTTTCCCGAGTTCTTTCAACTGTCCTCGTCAACCCTGAGAAAATTCAATTATGGAGAAATATATGAATTGATTTTAACTCACCTCCAGATATATCGGTGAACGAATATTCAATGTTCTCCACGGCGATTTGGTCCGCAAACCACCACACATATACCATCATGTAATGAACGAAAACGTACGACCAGAATCCAAGAGGTACGTACACCTTCGGTTTGTCGGGCCAATGACGACGTGTCACTTGAAACTTGCCCATCATGTGCAGAATCATGCCAAATACTCCAACTATAATGGAGAAAACGGCCAGACCAAGCGAACTGATTTGAAAGATCTTCATTTTGTGTCGAAAGCTGGAACGACTCAACTTAAATATGAATCAATAATCGATGAAACGACAGATAAAGAATTTGCCACGTCACTCACGTGAATATTATTTAAAATCTAGGTCAAATTTCGTTCTTTTTGTTTGAACAAAAAATGTGGAAAAAAAGATTACTGTGATTCGATAAGATGTGTGCAAACACAATTTGAATGTTTTTGTTTTTTTTAGGCAGCAACAGATTTATGGGTTGAATTCGAGAGCAGAATAGATTGGGAGATACTGATATGCAAAGAATTGGCATTCGAGATGAGAAGAAATTCGCTGATGACAGTAAGTTGCTCCCAAAAAATGAAATGAAAAAAATCCTCGATTTTTTCAAATTTGTTGCCAAATTCCGCGACAGTCTGTTTGTTCAATCGCAAAAACCAGCGCATCCCACGAATTTACCGATTTTGCAGTTGGTTCTAGAAGCGAAAAAATGTGAGCTTTCACAATTTTTCGAGCAAAATCGCCGTTTTCAGGTGATAAATTTATTGAATTTTTCCATTTTTCTAAAAATATATCCTTTTTGCAATTGTAGCACACAGTTTTTTCACTAGAATTCAATTTTTCTTTCGTTTTCTTCTTGTGCCGGAAAACTGGGCAGAAGAGGTGCAATATTCTCAATTTTTTACGCCCAAAATTCCAAAATTTTGTGGTTGTTCTTGTTCAGGTTTTTTTTTCTGTTTTTTTGCTCTTGTCAAAGACCTTCACAATATTTCTCTGAGTATGATAAACATACACTCTTTCTCAGAAAGGTCACTGTGAAAAAACATCTCAATTTCTTGTCGTGCTTCCAAAATTATCGAGATATTAAATTGTTCGTGGAATAAAGTGTATAATAATGTGCGAGGAAAAGTGTTTACACCAACTGGTTACTGAACTTTTTTTTCTCATGGCAATGTTTGTGTGTTGCAAAACAACAAATGTTGTCCTATTGTTGTTGTTGTTGATAAACTGATAAATAATCACTTTCAGGATGAGCATAGAAAAAGGAATTGAAGATATAGCCCTTCAACGAGGACCGCGGTGACAATGTGAGTTTAAATACCAACAAAAAAATGTTAAAACAAAACTTGTTCAGATTTACCACAACGGACAAGTTGCTGATATTTGTGAATATGATTTTCTCACCAGCTACAATCCACCGAGAGGATTTCCGAGAGAAGAAGATTTAAAGTTGAATTTTCATATGATCGCCAATCTTACATGGTTAGTTTTGGTTTTTTGTTGAAAAAAAGCGGAAAATCCGTCAACATTTGAAGAAAAGTAGAATTTTCCCAGTTTTCGTGACAAGACCCAAAAATATAGAAAAAGTGTTCAGAAGGTATTTAAAGCTCGCAATGCGCCGGCGTTCGATTTTCTCGCCAAATGTCGCTGAAGTAAGTTTCTACGCAAAATTCTTCTCGAATTTCAAAGAACGCACTAAGTTTGAGATTCAATATGTGATTGAGTGTGAGAAGTTTTTGATGAGCTCCGAGGAGATTGCAACGGTTACCAAATTAGTGTGGGCTGATCAATATTATTTGGCCAAACTTCAGGTGATTTTTTGACTAAACTTTTTTACTCCAAAAAAAAAAACGATAAAATCAGCCTATCTAGCAACTTTTTCTGCGCAAGAAAACTTTTTCAAGCAATTCGCCTCAATTTTTGTCATTTTCACGAAAAAAAATCGTCAAAAACCAATAAAACAACGACACTCCGCACAATTACGTGAAGTTCATTTGCAAAAGTTGACAAACTCGACCGCGTTGCTTGGCCGCGACGTGGCCCTAAATTATTTGAGAAAACCAAAAATTGCATTTTCGAAATATGACAGAGTTTTTGCGGAGTGTCGTTGTTCTATTCAAAGCAAAGGTTTCCAAGGAAATATTGAAAAATCACGTTTTTCCAGGACATCTGCCTCCAAACCTTCAAAACTACCGACGAGTTGAAATCACTGAAGCATGCCGAAGAATACAAAAATCTGAGCCACACTTTTTTTTTTCAAATTTCTGGATTTTGCATGTATATAAATATTGATTTTTTCTCAAATTTTATTGATTTTTTTTTGTTGCATTACTCATTGGTTGTTTTATACCACTCTGAGATATCTGAAATTTTGTATTCGCCCCTATCAATTTTTGAACACAACGAAAAAGTGGTAATTATTTGCTTGTTATCATTTGTCTCCCTGACAACTAATCGTGTTTTTTTTTGGTTGTCATAATTTTATGGAAGCTGTAAAGAAAACTTTTTCTAGAGCTGTAAATTGATTATTATGTCAAGAAATTTTTTTCGAAAGTTTTCCGAAAAAAAGTACCTCCTAAACTATTGAGAAATTAAAAGTGATGTATCACTTTTCGCCCAAGCCCCGCCCACTTTTTTCTAAGTGTTATATAATCGTTTTGTTCGTCAATGATTCATTTTTGAGCCAAAAATTCCAAATTTTCAGAATGGTGCCCTATTGGGTGAAAAAATGGTTTCTCAACATATTGTTGAGACTTTCGGCCGTCTATTTTTGTGTGGTCCAATTCGTGTTCTGGATCTATTATGCGTTCTTCAAACAACGACAATACGTAACACCGCCGACTGATCGGCTTCTAATGATATCGGCGACGCAGGCCGTCAAAATGATTGCGAATCGAGAAATCTCGTCGACAGAGCTTGTCGAAGCCTATATTAATCGAATTGAGAAGGTTGGAAAATTTCATTCCAAATACTTGAAAAATGAAAAACACTTGAAAAACTAGATCAAATTTTTCCTAGGAATAGGAAAATTTTGCCAAGAAACCCTCAGAAAACTAGAGTGTTCTAGAAAGAGAGAGCGCAGAGAAGTGTGTGTACCGACATTTCGCGGGACGCGATTAGCTATAATTTTGATTATTTTGGCGTCAAAATGTGTCCAATTTTAGGGTACTGTAGTTTTCACAAAAAACTCTGGACCAGATTTTTTTCAATGAAGATAACTTTTAAAAATTGGTTTTTTTTCAAACTTCAGTAACCCAAAAATACAGTTTTCAGGTATTTTCCTTGGTAAAAAAAAAGAAAAAAAATGACCTTTCGAACTGCAAAAATCTCTGCGTCTCTTTTGGAGAACGTCATAAAATGCCGTGTCCTGCTACTTAAGTGGCTAGAATGAAGTTTGTGTACCTTAGTATGAGGTTTTTTTATCAATAACAGCAAAAAAATGATTGATAACAAGTGTTTTGTCAGATCAACGACACGATAAACGCGGTGGTTTTGAAACTATTCGATTCGGCGTTGGAAAAAGCGAAACAAGTGGACGACTATGTGCAAAGAAACGACGAACAGGCGATTGCGCAGCGAATTCGCGAACAACCGCTGTTCGGCGTGCCGTTCACCATGAAAGACGCGCTCGAAGTCGACGGCGAAATCATCACGTGCGGCATCTATCATCGAAAACAGCACAAATGCCAAAAGACCGCCGAAGCGGTGCGACGAATGCAATCGGCCGGCGCGATTCTGTTGGCGGTGACGAATGTGCCGGAAGTTTGCATGTGGGTCGAGTCGGTGAACACGGTTTATGGCCGGTCGAAAAATCCGTATGATACGAGACGGATGGTTGGTGGATCGAGTGGAGGGGAAGGAGCATTGTTGGGAGCGGCTGGATCGGTGGTAAGGGGTTTTTTTTTTTTGAGAAAAATTGACGAATTTTTAGGGATTTTTTCTTGAATAACTCGAAAAATGGCAAATTTTCAAGAGTTTTTCTTAAATTTTCCCAAAAATTATTGAATTTTCACGATTTTTTGTTTAAATTTTCAAAAAATTGACAAATTTTCATAATTTTTTGTTGAAATTTCCCAAAAATTGGCAAGTTTTCAGTATTTTTTTCTTGAAATTTCCCAAAAATTCCCAAATTTTCAGGATTTTTTGTTGAAATTTTCAAAAAATCTCTGTTTTTGTGTTTCAATTTTTGACCAGAATTCTGCAATTTTTGGCAACGCTGAAACTTCCAGAAAACTAGAGAGTGCTCTAGAAAGAGAGAGCGCAGAGGAGTCAATCAATTGTGTGTACCGACATCGCGCGGGACGCCATTAGGCATAATTTAGCCAGTTTTTCGAAAATTTCAAATCAAAAATTAGTTTTGACATGAGAAAAAATAGTGAGTGAAAATGAGAGAATCAGACATTATTTTTTGTCAGATCGGTCTTGGCAGTGACATTGGTGGCAGTATTCGAATGCCATCATTCTTCAACGGTATCTTCGGTCTGAAACCGTCGTCGGGTCTCGTTCCGCTCGCCGGACACGTTCCCGAACCGACCGGCTACAAAGAGCAAATGTTGCGCATCGGGCCAATGTGTCGATTCGCCGAAGATTTGCCGCTTCTGTTGCGAGTCGTCGCCGGCGACGAGAACGCGACGAAGAAGTTGATGTTGGACGAACCGGTGTCGCGCAAAAAGTTGCGCGTTTTTTATCTTGAAGGAATTTCCGATGTGCCGATTATTGAGCCGTTGAGTAATGATATGAGATATGCGTTGAAGCGGGTTAGTTTTGAGCCTACGACACTCCGCCTTGCCCCTTGTTTAGCGCGGGTGTAAAAGCGGAGTGTCGTTAGGTGGGAATTTAAATTGAAGTGTTTCAACCCCAATTATGATGGCGTAGAAACCTCAACAGAAATAGTGAGTAAAAATGAGAGAATTAGACATTATGTGAGAGATTTTGTGTTAGTTTCTCTCGCGCTCTCCCCTTTTTCTGTTGTCTCTCACAGACAGAGCTTACGACACTCCGCCTTGCCCATTGTTTAACAAAGCGTAAAAGCGGAGTGTCGTTAGGATTGAAATTAAAGTGTTTTAACCAAAAAAAAAAGCAAAATAGTTATTAAAAATGAGAGAATTAGACATGTTGTGTTAGTTCCTCTTCCGCTCTCCCCTTTTTGTGTTGTCTCTCACAAGTAGAGCATACAACACTCCGCCTTGCCCCATGTTTAGCGCGGATGAAAAAGCGGAGTGTTGTAAGATTGGAATAAAAATTGAATTGTTTTGATTCTAGGCCGTCAAACTTCTCGAACGTAAATACGACACGGTTGCGCAGAAAATCGAACTTCCACTCGCCAAAAATGTCATGGAATATTTCTCGCTTTCGATGAAACAGGATACTACTGATCCGGAGTTTAACAAAATGATGCTTTGCCTTCAAGGTGTGTTTTTTAGCCTGAAAAAACGCGCATTTTTCTCTAAACCTCTAAAATTTGCGCACTATTCAAGGTACAAAAGGAGAAGTGAACTGCTACACTGAAATGTTGAAATTTCTGCGCGGTCAATCGCAACACACACTGGCCGCCATCATCACCGGTATTCTCGACGCGCACGATCCGTTCAGCGAGCAGCAGAAAAAAGAGTTGCTTTACAAACGCGACCGCCTGCGTCGACAAATCAACGACCTGCTCGGCACCGACGGCGTCTTATTGTTCCCGAGTTGGCCGACAACCGCCAAATTTCACAACGAGCCAATTTTGGCGCCGTTTAATTTCTGCTACACGGCACTGTGGAATGTGCTAGCGGTGCCGGTTGTTCAGTGTCCGTTGGGTTTGGATCAACACGGTGTGCCGCTTGGTGTTCAGGTGGTTGGAAATCCGCTGACCGATCGCAATTTGATCGCCGTCGCACAGGATTTGGAGGAAGGTTTTAATGGATGGGTTCCGGCCGGTCCTCTTTGAGATCATCATGTAATTAGTCAATTCTGTTAAATATAAATGTACCTTTTTTTGACTTTTTTACAGAAAAGTTATTTTTGTCGATTTTTTTTAATTGAATAGATTATCTTGTAGAGCTTGAAACAGGCTTCAAAGATTTTCTGAAAATTTCGGAAAATTTGATATTCATAATCAGAGGGAGAGATAAAAATGAAGATGAAGGAATAACAGAAAATCAACAACACAAACAATAAACCAAAAACAATTGTCTAATAGGTAAAAAGTGCAATCGATCCATCCGCTCCGGCGGTCAACAACCACGGCTGAATCGGATGCCAAACCGCATGCAACATACACAAATCGTTAGCTCTCTCGTGCGCCTTTAATCGTTTCACCGGGTAGAGCTCGTTGTCTTTCGAGAAATCCGAATAGATTCTCGCATAGTAGATCATTGCACTACCGTCGTCGGAAACTGTAGCGAGCAGTGGATACTTTTTGTGATAGGCGACGCTGCGAATCGCCGACGTGTGATGTTTCAGTTTTTTCCACGGTTTGTTGCCCATTTGCAGGTCCATCCAGCCGAATCGTCGATCCAAGCCGCCGACGAACAAATTCTCACCAGCCGCGTCGGGAACGATACTCGAAATGTGTTTGATGCCGGTGATCAGTTTTTTGATCAACACACATCGCGCCAAATCGTACTCGCGAACGTGGATCTTGGTGGCGACGAAGAGACGAGCCTGAAATTTATGAAAAATTGACTTTTCTCCTGATATTTCAAGAAAAAACCTGTGTTGGATGAAAAACAACGGCTTGCACATGCCCTTTTCTCTTGGTGAACGGGCATTGTGATTTGGATTTTGTCATTTGGTGAACATACACACTTTTGGCGATATCATCCACTGATACTGTTGCCAGGTAATCTCCTTTGCCGTGCCATGTTACTTGTCGAACTTCCTGGAAAAAAATTAGTGAAAAAAATAGAAATTTTTGATTTTGGCAGTTTTGCAAAAATAACTCGGCCAAAAATGTGGAAAAATATGTAAAAATGTTGTTTTTTGAACTGTTCCCCGTGAAATTCCACGTTTTTGCCGAGTAAATCACAATTTTTCTCTTGTCTGGGTCCCGTCACGAAAACTAGCATGCTCCTTCAAAATAAGTCGAGCAACATTTTTTGAAATACAGATTTTCTGAGCCAAAAAAAAAGAAAAAAAATGTTCAGTTTTCGTGGCAAGACCTCGGACATTCTCGGATTTCACGCTGTTTTATTTAACGTTACACGTTGTCAGACGAGAGAAAGAGACCAAAAGAAATAAAAGAATAAAGGAGCAGACATTTTCAAAATAAATGTCTCGTTGCGATAATAAGAATTTTACAAGTTATTTCAAATTTTTGAAAAAAAAAACGCTAAAATATCCCAGGGGCAAATTTTTTAAAAAAGACCGGCGGAAGATCTCCCGACGCCCACAAGCAAGCGCACCCACTTGAACTTGAGGCAGGTCGGTCAAGCAATCAATCACCGGGGGATACGTATTAAGTCAGGAAACCAAACCCATGACGGCCACACAGTTCTTCGTGGGTCTTAACTTGGGGTGAAAGAGTTGCTCGCACCGACCCGGCCTCGAACCAGCATCGTTTGATTGTTAGTCTCACGCGCTAGCCACTCGGCCAAGTTGCTACATGTCTTCCCTCTCACCTTATCATCTTTATATAGAGAGTGCCTGGCGAAGAGAGCGACGGCCGTGTTTGTCGGTTACTAGGACATGATGAAAATCAATAAAACTCGTTTCTTTTGCGGAATTGAGCTTCGAAATGTTGTTCTACGGTTTCAGGGCATGCTGATTACTATGGAACAATCATTTGAAAAAAAAAACGGAAAAAAAACCCAAAAAACGTTACGAGAAATTTATTTCTGAAAATGTCTACGCGCCTTTTGGCTTTTGTATGCTCCTTTATTTGTTTATTTCTTTGTGTCTCTTTCTCTCGTTGTCACGCGTGAAACAGCGTGATTTTCAGAATAAAAAAAAAATGTTCTTCTGAAAACTCACATTTGGCATAGTCAAAGTAACCCGATCTTTCGATTTTCGCCAATGTACAACTGCTTTTTCATCTTGATCTTCTGTTGGAACCTGAAAAAAATCTAATTTTTCTCTATTTTTTCTAGCGGCGTGTACGACACTCCGCTTCGTCTCTTGTTTAACAAAAAAAAAATTTCTAGCGGTGTGTACGACACTCCGCTTTGCCTCTTGTTTAACAAAAAAAACCAGCGGTGTGTACGACACTCCGCTTTGCCTCTTGTTTAACGCAAAAATTGAAACGGTTAGCTCCTCCTCCTCAAATGAGAGGTATGGCGCATAACCCTGGCCAGTGTGGTGTCGGTCACTGAGATATGCTATATATTCATAGCACAAAAAACTCTGTTTTTTGTTAAAAACAAGAGAAACCTCCACAACTTTGGGCATTTTCATGATTTTTCCGTTGATTTTTTTACGAAAAACAAAAAATACCGCGTTTTTGAATACAAGTATAGTATAAATACTTCACCAAGTCATATTTTCTTGTTAAAAAAGTGAAAAAGTAGCCAAAAAAGAGATATTTTCTTCAGGATTTGCTCTAATTTCACCCACCTCACTAATAAACTGCTCCGTTTGCTGTACATGTAATCGATCTCCACACGCAGTGTTCAAAATCGCCACATGTTTACCTTCGTACGCAACGGCGAGAAGTGTGCGTTCGGCGAGCGGTGAGAACGCAACCGACGCAACCTCGCCGCCCATGTCGAATGTTCGAATGCAACGACCGGTGGCCAACATCCAGATTCGGACTGTGCCGTCTTCTCCGCCACTTGCCAACAATTCACCCTTCTCCGGCTCGATTGAAATGCAACGAACTTGTCCTGTGTGACCGCGCATGTACTGCAAGAAAATGGGTTTGGGTCTCGTTGCGAAAACTTTTTAGAAGCTTTTTTGGTCATCTTCTACAGTTTTTCAAGATTCATGAATCCTCTAAATTATAAAGGCGCAAGTCTATTTTATTTCAAAGAAAATTGAAAATCAAAAAGCCAAGTTTTTATCGTTTTTTTCCTGGTTTTTTGGTGGTCATTTGCAGATTTTCAAGCTTTTTCAATTCTCTTTTTCAAAGGCGCAAGCCTAAGTCTGGGTCTTGTCACGAAAGTTAAAAATTGAGCACCAAAAACAGGATAAAAAGTATGAAAAATCATTATTTTGTGTGAATTTTGAAGTTTTTAGCTCTTTTTTTTTTGGTTTTAAGGTTTTTTGAGAGCATTTTTTCCCGGTTTTTTTGATTTTTACAATTTTTAAAGCTTCCTAAATTCTCATTTTCGAAGGCACAAGCCTAATCATAAAAACCTAAGCCTGGGTCTTGTCACGAAAATCAAAAACTGAGCACTAAAAACAGGATTAAAAGTATGAAAAATCATTATTTTGTGTGAAAAAAAGCAAAAATATGCTATTTTTGAACTTATTTTGAAATTTCATGAGAATTTGAAAATATTTTTTCAGTACTTTTCAAGTATAACTCACGAAATCAAGTATGCTCTTTCGTTTCCACCTACTTTTGACATTAAAAATATTTTTTTTTAATTCGAAAAGCCATGTTTTAGCCCCTTTTTTCTCTACCCAGAAAATAGATTGACCGCGTTGCGTGTCTGCGACGCGGTTCTCTTTCCAAAAAAACTCACAAACGCCAAATTCGTCGGGAATGGTCGCAAATCATTGGGATTCGGCAAATCGGGTAGCAAATCAGTCGGATCGGCATGAATGCGCATTTTTCGCTGTCTCGGCGCCAAATACAAATCCAAACAACGCTCAAATCTCTCCGTGATGAATTTGTCGTATTGCGGAACTTTGCGCAACGCATCGAATTTGTCGGGCATGAAATTCATGACACGATCCTCCTTCTCCGTCTCCTCCCATTTCTTCTTCTCGTCCTCGTCGAACAGATATTCTTCGGCCGGATTGTAGGATTCGGCGTGTGTTGGCAGTGAGACTTTCGGCGCCGGCATGTGTACGCGCATACGGGAGAGTTGCGATTTGGTTAGATTGTCCATCGAGTCTTCCGACGCCCACAAATCGTACACTTTTTTGTCGTCCTTCTTCTCTTTCGGACCTTTTGCCCAGCCCATTCGAATCGCGTGAACCATTCGGCTGACCATTCGCATCTCATCTTTTGATGGAATGAATCGAGCTTTTGGTGCGGGGCTGAAAAATTTTTGTTATTTTTTGATTTTTTTTTCCAATAAATCAGTGTCGAAGTGTCTTGTTTCGAAATGTCTCATTTTGAAATGCCCCAGAGCCACTTCTTATAGGAAAACTTCTCACGAAAACTTAAAAACTTAGATTTTTCCTGGTTTTTTTCATTTTTTTTTCAGAAATTTCAAAACCCCTTAGTCCAGCTATGACCGAAAATCTCAAAAAATACATTTCCAGTGAGATTTTTTAGCTTTGATTGGTTAAAAACCAATTTTTCATCAAATTGAGCAAAAAAAACCAAAAAAAAGTGTATAGGTCTCGCCACGAAAACTTAAAAACTATGATTTTTCCTCAAATTTCTGCGGTTTTTGGTCGTCATTCACAATCAGAGAGGTTTTTCAGAAATTTTGAAACCCCCTTAGTCCAGCTATGACCGAAAATTTCGAAAAATACATTTTCAGCGAGATTTTTCATTGGTTAAAAATCGATTTTCCCAAATTCCAACAACATAAAAACTCACATGTTGTCAATTGGATGAATTTCTTTTTGCGACGAATAAATATCGAGGAACGGTTCGAACGGGTTATAGCCAATTGTTGGATATTTGCCCGACGCGATATTTTGCAATTTCTCCACCTGCTCATCGGTCAACTTGATATCCGTGCCCGATTGACGATCAAACACTTTACGCCAATAATCAGGATCCTCCATCTTTTCCAAAAACGTGTCGATTTCACCTTTTTTCGCCGGTTTTGCAATCTTCTCGCCGTGCTTATCATAGCCGATGTGTTCTTCATCGTCGTACCATTTGATGGGAATGTTGCCGATTGTGTTTCGCAAATCTTCCTCGTCCGACGAGTCGTAGTCGTATTCGTCGGCTGGTTTTGGTGGCGGCGGTTTCAAATCGATCGGCTCGCCGAAATCGTCTTTTTTCACAATTTTTCGTTTACCCTTTTTGGCAATTGGTTTGACGCTTGACGACATCTGCAAAAAAATCTTTAAATTTTTGAAATTTTCACTTTTCATTCTACAGAGCTTCACAGGAACTGCGAAAAGTAGGAAGTTTCGAAAAAAAAGCGGAAAAAAAGAAAAAGAAATAATCGAATGCAGCAAGTTTGCTCTATTGGAAAACACACAGTTACCGTACCCTAACCACACAATTTTAGGCCAAACAATTTTTCTATTTTTCTTTTTCGATTTTTTTTTTCAAAACTCTTGCTTGGTGACGTTATGCTGTTAGATTTTTCATTATTTTAAAATTATGAGCTTTATCTTTAGTGGTTCAGTGTTCGTGTTTTAGTCAACGTTTTATTAGTTTTTTTAGAGGAAAAGTTTTTTCTCAAAAGTGATTACGAAATAGCTAATTCTCTGCGATTCTCTTTCTAGATTTTGCAGAAAAAGAAACTTCAGCATGTTTAAACTTTTGAGGGATAAAAATCTGGCGTTGTAATTTTTCGTTTTGAAGCCTGAAATTTATTTATAAAATAATAGGTGACCCATTTTTGTATCATTTCTTAAGAATTTTCTCTTTTATACTTCTGATTTTTAAAACAAATTTTCATTTTTCAGGTAATCCAGTAAAAATGGCCAAGAGAACCAAGAAGGTCGGAATCGTCGGAAAGTACGGAACCCGTTATGGTGCTTCCCTCCGTAAAATGGCCAAGAAAATCGAGGTCGCACAACACTCCCGCTACACCTGCTCGTTCTGCGGAAAGGAAGCGATGAAGAGAAAGGCCGCCGGAATCTGGAACTGCGCCAAGTGCCACAAGACCGTCGCTGGAGGAGCCTACGTGTACGGAACAGTCACCGCCGCCACCGTCAGATCAACCATCAGACGTCTCCGCGATCTCAAGGAATAAGCGCCTTGTTTGTTGTTGATTTTTTACACATAAATTCTTTTATGTAACTCTGTTATAAAATGATAAATGTACCTTTCACATTGAACGTTATACCTACAAAATGAAATTCATGAATCAACTTTTCTCCTTCAGAATCATGGGAGTTCCCGCATTCTTCCGTTGGCTGTCTAAAAAATATCCAGCTATTGTTGTGAATGCCAACGAGGAGGGTCACCGACTAGAGAATGGAAAACGCGCACCAGTAGATTGTACACAGCCGAATCCAAACTTTCAAGAGTTTGACAATCTATATCTGGACATGAATGGTATTATTCATCCATGTACTCATCCAGAAGACAGGCCAGCGCCTAAGAATGAAGATGAAATGTTCGCACTAATTTTTGAATATATCGATAGAATGTTCCAAATTGTTCGACCGAGAAGAGTGAGTAAAATTTTAAATAATTTATTTAAATACAAATTTCCCCCGCACTTTAGCTTTTATACATGGCAATTGACGGCGTAGCACCACGCGCAAAAATGAATCAACAGCGAAGTCGTCGTTTTCGAGCGAGTAAAGAAGCGGCAGAGAAAGAGGCAAGTATTGAAGAACAACGACGGCGACTCGCCGCCGAAGGTATCGCACTTCCGCCAAAAAAAGAGAAAGGAGAACATTTCGATAGTAATTGTATTACACCGGGTACACCATTCATGGCCAGGTGAATAATTTTGAAAAATATTTGGAAGTCAAGTAGAGAAAATTGTAGGTTGGCTGACGCTCTTCGATATTATATTCACGATCGAGTTACTAACGACGCTGCTTGGGCTAACATTGAGGTGAGTTGTGATCGAAACCAGAATGAAAATAAATTCTCGTCAGAAAAAAAAAGAAAAAAGGTCACGAGTTTTTTTGTTGATTTATTCAAATAAATTTTCATAATTTTGGAGACCTAAAAATTAGATTTGAAATTAATAATATATTTTTTATTCTCTCAGATCATCTTATCTGACGCAAATGTGCCAGGAGAAGGAGAGCACAAAATCATGGATTACATTCGTAAACAGCGCGGAAATCCGTCACACGACCCCAATACAGTTCATTGTTTATGCGGAGCTGATGCCGATTTAATCATGTTGGGTCTCGCCACGCATGAGGCAAATTTCAATATTATTCGAGAGGAATTTACACCAAACGCCGAGAGAGCCTGCGATCTTTGCGGACAATACGGACATGAGTTGAAAAATTGTAGAGGGTAGGGTTTTTGAACCAAAAAAATTGGGATTTTAAAGAAAAAACATTGTAGAATGGAAAATGAGGCAGATCTCGGTGAGGATTATGCAAAACCAGAGATGCGCGAGACAAAATTCATCTTTCTACGAATCCCGGTTCTTCGAGAATACCTCGAAAAAGATCTGGCCATGCCAAATTTACCATTCAATTTCAATGTCGAACGAGCGATTGATGATTGGGTGTTTCTTTGTTTTTTCGTGGGAAACGATTTTCTGCCACATCTTCCGTCGCTGGAAATTCGCGAAGGAGCCATTGACCGGCTCATCAAGTTGTACAAAGAAATGGTTTATCAGATGAAGGGCTATTTGACAAAGGACGGAATTCCTGATTTGGAACGCGTCGAGATGATTATGAAAGGTCTCGGCAAGGTGGAGGACGAGATTTTCAAGCGACGTCAACAAAACGAGGAGCGATTCAAGGAGAATCGCAAGCGACAAAACTTGTCGAATCGCGGCGGTGGGCGAGGTCGCGGTCGCGGTGGACCGGTTTTTGTGCCCGATCGCGGTCTGATTGCACCAATGTCAACGCCTCAACATTACTCTGGCGAGCAGACGCGACAAATGGCGTCGGAGGCGCGAGTTGTCGCAATGAATTATAATAACGCGAACGAGGAGGCGGCTAGGAATTTGAAGGCGTTGTTGAACGTCAAAGGTGAACCATCACCGGCGGATGTGGAAAATTCGAGAAAGCGAAAAGCCGAAAAACCATTGATTAATCCGCACAACGAAGAGGAAGAAGAAGGTCCACCGGATGAGATTCGTCTCTTCGAATCTGGTTTTAAAGATCGATACTATCGCGCGAAATTCGATGTCAGTTCGGAAGATCATGATTTTAGATATCGAGTTGCTTGGGCATATGTTGAAGGATTGTGCTGGGTTTTGCGGTATTATTATCAGGTGAGAAAATTGGTTTTAAAAATTAGGAAAAATTTGATAATGTGCTTTCAGGGTTGTGCTAGTTGGGATTGGTATTTTCCGTATCACTACGCTCCGTTTGCAAGTGATTTCGAAACAGTTGGAAAATTCAAACCGGACTTTTCAAGAAAAACCTATCCATTCAACCCGTTGGAACAATTGATGAGTGTATTCCCAGCGGCATCAAAGTATGTTTTTCTGCTCAAAAAATTTTTCACTGCGAGAAAAAAGAAGACCGAAAAATTAGGATTCTAAAGATCTAAATTTCGTGGCGAGACCTATTAAACCACTATTTCAGACAACATTTACCAAGCGAGTGGCAAAAATTGATGATTGAAGATGACTCGCCGATTATTGATCTCTATCCAGCTGATTTTCGCATCGACTTGAACGGCAAAAAATTCGCGTGGCAAGGTGTTGCGCTTCTCCCGTTCGTCGACGAAGTTCGCCTGCTCGAAACGGTTAAAAGCGTCTATCCGTCGTTGACCGACGAGGAGAAGTTTCGAAATCAACGCGGTCCCAATCGGATATTCATCGGCTCGCGACATCCATCATTCCAATTCTTCAAACAACTCTACGAAGGTGATCAGTGCGACGAGATGATTGATTTGGATCCGAGTTTGTTGAACGGTGTCAGTGGACGAGTTCGCGCCGATAAGACGGTCACAATGCCGGGCGTGTGTTACGAGTCGCCGGTGAATCACGAGGATTGTCAGGCGATTCCGGTGAACGCCGGCATCTGTGTGATCTATGACGATCCGGAATATCCGGAAGACTACATCTTCCCGGCTGTTCGGCTAGAAGGAGCCAAGGAGCAGGAGAAGACGTTGAAGCCCGAAGATTGGAATCAGAGAAGAGACGGACAATATCGACCGCAAATTGGGTTTAACAGAAATGCGCCAAGAGCACAATTGGATCAGTCGGGTCATCGACACATTCAACATCATGTTCGACAAGCCGACAACAGTTGGGGTGGTGGTCATCGAGGTGGTGGAGGAGGCGGCGGCGGTTATAGAGACAGTTATCAGAGAAGAGACGGAGGAGGATATAACAACGATTTTGGTAGAGATTATGCGGGAAGAGATGGTTAGTTTTGAAATTTCTGTCTTTCTGTCATCATGTGCGCTCTATTGAACTCATACCTGTCACAAGCGATACCAGAAATTCTTTACAATTTTGTCACTGTGAATGTAGAGAAAAACGAAAAAATGAGTCAGAATACGTCTAAAAGTCACTGTCGCGAACTTTTTGTTACCGTAACATGTTTTTATTTTTTTAATTATCGTCCAATTGTCGATCAGTACCACTCGCTCTAATGATAACGCACGCAACGCAAAAACCGCGACGCACAAATGTAAGTGAACGACAATTTTTTTCCCCCTCTTTGTGCGATTGGGCGCATTTTATCGATTAGCAAACTATATAAGTTGTAAACATATGGCATAATAAAAGGTGTGATCTCCTCCCATTTTTGGGAAGGCCATCTGTTTACAACTTGTGTAGTTTGCTAATCGATAAATGCGCTCCACCGCAGTACAAAGATGGGAAAAGAAAAATTGTCGACACACTCATATTTGTGCGTCATCATTAGAGCGAGTGGGACAAATCGACAATTGGACGATCAGATCGCAGAAAAAATGCCTAAAACTACTGTAAATTTTCCCTAAAAGTAGAAAAAAAGAATTTTCACTTAAAAAAACTAACCTCTTTAAGGCGGCGGCCCACAACGACATCACCAACAACACCAACAACATTATCACCATAACCATCATCAAAATCAGCAATACGGTCAACAACACCAACAACAACATCGTGGCGGATACGGTAACAATTATCAACGCGGTGGTGGCGGTCCGCCAGGAAGAGGCTTCAATCGTGGCGGAGGCGGTCATCGAGGTTATCAAGGCAACAATTCTTGGCGATAAGTTTTTTCACATTACCTCTTCTGATCTCGGTTTTTAAAATTTTTTTGTGAAAGTTTTTGTTGCAATTTTTTATCTAATTTTTTTTTTTGGTGTATGCGTTCAACGCTCAATAAAAATGTTCAACTTTTTTTCCCTAGTCATATTGTCGATGTAAATCGATCAATAATTCATCCAACATTTCACGCCACGCCCACTTTTCGCCTTCCATTATTTCATCGATTAATTTCAAACTTCTTTGACAATAAGGGCGTGTTTTTATCTGGAAAAAATTTTTCTGTGGATTTTTAGATATCTTTCTAACCTCAAAACTTGGCACATCGCCAACAAATTCTGAACGTTGTGTAACGGTGATCAAAATTTCGATAATCAGGCGGAGCACAATTTTCAAGTTGGGAAGAAGAAGAAACGCTAGTTTCAGCAATTTTGGAACATCTTCTGAAAAAAACTTTTTTTGAAGAAATTTAGAAAAAATAAAAATACCTGAAACTTGTGAGAAAACTTCAACAAATCTCAAATTGTCATCATCATCAATCAAGTTTCGAAGAAAATGACAAATTTCTAGGTGTTCTTCAGGATTTTCGAAATTTGTCAAAATTCGAAAAATCGCAAATATCACGTTACTCTTCTCATCGGCCGAAATTAGCGATGGTTTTGTGATCGTCAGAAATTTCCCGATTTTTTGAACATGCGCCAATTTTGAGCGTGGCTTTGATGACGTGGAACAGAGGAGTCTGAAAATTTGGAGGGTTTTTTTGACAAAAAAAAAGAAGGAAAAAATTTACCGCGTCGAATTTTCAAAAATTTCTCCACGTGGCAATAGTTTTTCAACGCGACATCCTGCGGCGGCCGCAAGAAGACAGATGAAGTTTTCAAAATTTTGTGGATTTGGACGATTTTGTAGGAGATGAATGTAGAGGTCTGAAAAATTGTTGTTTTTTTTTTGGTTCTACAGTAATCTAGGTTTTGAAAAAAAGGCGAGAAATATTTTTTTTTGGAAAAAAAATTATTTTTGGTCCCAATTTTCGAGTTAAAGGTGGACTGCGAGATAATTGAGTGTTTCGCCTATAATATAGTTTGTGTGCCCCTGAAAAATGATGCGAAAACCAAAAAAACGCAAAAAAATTTGATACAGTGCCAGGAAAAAAACAAACACAAGCAATTCCGCCTTTCCGTCTTCACGACCATGTGCGCTCTATCGAACCATTATAAATTCAAAAAAGTACACACATTTTCGAAGAATTTCACTACACTATAAATGACGCAACATTGCACACCGTCTTTCTCAGATATATCGCAGTCCACCTTTAAAGGTTTTTTGGTGTCAAAATTTCAGGTCCAAAATAAAAAAATTTCGAAGTTGAAAATTTTTGGCGTCAAAATTTCAAGTGAAAAGAAAAAAAAATAATTTTTGGTTTTCAAAATTTACAAGCTTTAGAAATTCATTTTTTGGCGTCAAAAATAAAAAAATGGTTCTTGGGGTCAAACTTTTCATTTCAAAAAATTATTTTTTGGGGCCTAAATTTCGAATTTGAAAAGTTTTGGCGCCAAATTTACAAAATTCAAAAATTTTCTTTTTTTGGCGTCAAAATTTCAAGTCAAATATTAAAAAAATAAGTTTTGGCGTCAAATTTACGAAATTTAAAAATTATTTTTTTGGCGTCAAAATTCCCATTTCAAAATAATTTTTGGTGTCAAATTTACAAAATTCAAAAATTATTTTTTCCCGTCAAATTTTCAAGTCAAAAATAGAAAAAAATAATTTTTGGCGTCAAAATTCCCATTTCAAAAATTTATTTTTTTGGCGTCAAATTCACAAAATTCAAATAAATTTTTTGCCGCTAAAATTTCCAATTTCAAAAATTATTTTTTGTCGTCAAAATTCCAATTTAAAAAAAAAAATCAAAACTCACAATTATCCAACAAAAAATCATCATCAATACTAATCCAAAGTTCCAATTTTTCACAATATTCCCCAAAATCTTCCAATTTTTTGGGATCTGCAAAAAATTCAAAATTTCCCTAATTTTTTCACAACAAAAAATCACTCACAATTCTCACAACTTCCAATAAACTGGTCCATTTTTCTGGAAAAAAATAAATTTTCAAAAAAAAAAATTTTTTTAGTGAGATATTTTTGAAAATGTCTAAATTTCATGACAAAAAAAAACATTTTTCTCGGATAAAACGGTCAACAATTTTATAAAATAACAAAAAAACAACAAAAATAGGAATTTTTCATGATTTTTCAAGCGCTTCAACAAACAAAACTCGTCGTTCGGCAGTAATTTCAGTCATTTTCTGCAAAAAAAAATAAATTTTTTTCCCGCCAAAAATTTGACCTACCTTTAAAAGTTGAAAATCCGAACAAGCTCCACGTTGTCGACAACGAACAATTCTTTTTTCATTGCCAATGATCAGGGTTACTGTAGATTTGCACAATTTCGAAATTTCGTCATTTGGCGAAACGAGCAAAATCTCCGAGTTTTTTTGTTCGTCGTCTTTTGAGAATACGCCAAATGTGCAACTCATCAGAATTTCGTCAATTTCCAATGGATAGGTCTGGAAAAATGCCAAATTTTTGGAATTTCTCGAGGAAAAGAAAGCATGTGCCTTTAAATTTAGTTTTTTTTTCGAATTTTTATATTCCCACACAAGAAATATTGGTGCAAAATTTAAATTTTCAAAATTTCGGGGCAAAAAATAACACAAAATTCAAATTTTCAAACTTTCCTAGTTTTAAAAATTGGCGCAAAATCGAAACTTTCAATTTTTTGAATTTCAAAAAAATGGCGCCAAATTCAAATTTTCAAAATTCCAAGAAAAAACACAAAATTCGATATTTCAAGTTTTCAAAATTTCCTAATCTCAAAAAAATGGCGCTAAATTTAAATTTTCAAATTTTGCTAGTTTTAAAAATTTGCGCGAAATTCAAATTTCCAAAATTACAAGACAAAAAAATTCTTCAAAAAATTCAAATTTTCAAACTTTGCTAATTTCAAAAAAAAAATGGCGAAAAATTAAAATTTTCATAATTCCCTGTCAAAAAAACACACACACACAAAGCATAGCACCTGTCTTCCCCGTCTGTTGTCCGTCACAACTCAAAATTCAACAATAGAGCAAACTCGCTCCAATGATAATCTTTTTTCGGCGAAAAATTTAAAATTCAAAAAATCTTACCGTCTTATCCACCATAATCTGCGTCTTCTCAATGACCGATTCATCTTCAACCGCGTGATTCAAAACAATTGTGGGAAGTTTGACATTTTTCAAAGCGGCTCCAATGGCACACTGCAAAAATTTGCGCATAGCTTCCGCATCTCTGCCATTTTGAGCAGAAACAAGGCAAAAATGCTGAAAGTTTTCAGCAAATTTGCAAAGTTTCAGACCAAAATGGATAGTTTTTTCCATAAAATTTTGAAATTTTCGCTGTGAGACCAGGAATTTTCTTCAAAAAAACATGCTTTACCACGAAAATTTACCAAAAAAACAGTAAAATTTCAAAAATTAGAGGGAAAATCATAATTTTTGTGGTATTTTTCAAAATTTCTGCTATTTTGAACGCCTAAAAACGCAAATTTTCCAATACCCCAAAAAACCCTCACCACCACCGTATCCATCAAATCTCCATCCACACTCAAAACCTTGACAACAATCGTAAAAACCCAATCAAGCGGCAATTTTTCGCCACGCGAGTTGCGACACCTCATCGCGTCGCGTCGCACAAAAAACTCCTGTTCAAACATCGTCAACAACACGCTACAATATTCTTGCGCGATTTTTTCGTCGAGTTGTTGCGTTTCTGCGATTTCGACGCGGATAAGCGGCGCGTCAGACGTCAGCGAGATCGACGCTTCGATCGCGCACGACACTGTCACATTGCCCAGCGTGACAATCGACGAACCGACTCCACCGCATTCGCCTTGTTTGAACACTAATTTGTGGGCGGCGAGCAGCGGTCGCGCGTCGGTGGGAAAAATGCCGCGCTCGAAAAATTTGCCAAAATACCCACGCGGATCGATTGCACGTAAAACCTCTGAAGATGATGCCATCTTTTTGTCTGAAAATCGCTTGAACGAATTAATTAATTTCAGGTATACGCACAGACAATTTGAGATGGATCCATAAAGTACAAAAGTGAAAAATGGATTCGTAATGAATCCGAAAAGTATCCTTTTCTATGATTTTTGAGGATATGGATCCGTTAGTTGTCCTTTTTGGGTCCATTTTTGAGTGTTGTACTTTATGGATCCATTCCAAATTGTCTGTGCGGTATGCAACATATGCAAACACCGTGACGTAAAAATGCACAACAACTGTTTTTTTTTTTTAATCAGAATTTTTTTTTCCTCACTTTTCAACCTCTAATGCAACGTCCAACGCTGAAAAAACATGGGACAATGTGAATTTTTGATGAATTTGAATATTTTCGAATTGGCGGGTAGTTAGATGTGCAGGCTGGCTCTGCGCCAACTCGAATTTTACGTTTTTTGTTGCATAAAATCCAATCGAGTTTTCCGAAAAAAGTTATGTTTGTGTGCATTTTCATGTCACGGTGTGTGCACAGTTGCAAATCTGAAATCTGCAAAAAAGAAAAAAAATAAACCCGCGAAGAATACGCTTCAAACACATCTAATAAAAAAAATAATAAAAATCTTGTTATTATATACACTCTGGGGGCTAAAAATTTTCGAACAAAAAAAAAGAAGGTGTTTATACAGGAATTTCGCCGTTCAGTCGCGACAACGAATTGGTGATCTGATCAATGATTTGATCGATTCCCCAACCTGACGCCGCGTCGCATTGAAAAATTTGAAATTGAAACGAGCACGCGGAGAGTTGTGAGAGAAGTGCGTCGAGATGACCGTTCAATGGGGTTCCGCTGAAAATCACAAATTATTTTTGGATTACTGTCACATCATGTTCCTTTAAATCGAGCCTTGAAAAAAACCAACTATGATTAGAGCGAATTTGCCTTCTAGGGTCTACGACCGACATCAGACGGGATGAGCGATTGCTATGCTTTGTGTGCGTGTACGAAATAGTGCCCATACCTTGGAGATTTAGAGAAAAAAATATTCACAAAAAATTCAAAAATCGATTTTTTCCAACATTTTTGACGCCAAGAAAAACTTTTTTGAAATTTTGGAAATTTTACTTTTTTTTGTGAAATTTTTTGGAAAACAATTTGTGGTCTCACCACGAAAACTTGAAAAGTATGATTTTTCTTCAAATTTTTCGATTTTTGGGTCAATTTTTTCCAAAAAAAAGTATAGAAGATCCGAAATTTCAAAATTTAGAGAAAAAATCCGGGTCTCACCACGAAAACATGATTTTTCATCAAATTTTTCGATTTTTGGGTCAATTTTATCCAAAAAAATTCTCTAGAAGATCCAAAATTTCAAGAATCAGAGAAAAAATCCGGGTCTCGCCACGAAAACATGATTTTTCTTCAAATTTTTCCAAAAAAAGTCGAAAAAAAACCCACTCCTTCCTATTGATGCCAACAAAAACGGGACAAGTGCCCACCAACGGATCAGCCACCATTTTGGTCAACTCTCTCAACGACTCCGAATATCGTTCATAGGCGTGCCCATCGATTATGTACAAAATGAGTTGGGCGTTCGAATAGTAGTGTTTCCACAGGTGTCGCAATTTTGGCAACCCGCCAACATCCCACAGACTCAGCCGATAGTTTTTGTAGTGTATCATTTCGACGTTGAAACCGATCGTCGGATGGGGAGCCATCACGAGTTCGGGCCGTATTTTTTTGAGCCGCCGAACGATGCTCGTTTTGCCGGCGCCGTCGAGACCGACGATCACGATTCGCGCGTCGATGAAATCGCCAATGTGCAAGCGGCGATCGTTGGAGATTGAGAAGGCGATACGTGTTGTGAGTTGCGAGTCGTCTGCAGGAATGAAAAAACGGGTTAAAAATCGATATTTTTAGGTAAATTTTAGTCAAAAAACTATTTTCAACACAATTTTTGGGGTGAAAATCGACATTTTTTGGTGAATTTTGGTCAAAATCGATATTTTTAGGTAAATTTTAGACAAAAAACTATTTTCAACACAATTTTTGGGGTGAAAATCGACATTTTTTTGGTGAATTTTGGTCAAAATCGATATTTTTATGGAAATTTGAGTCAAAACCAACATTTCTAGGTCAAGAACTCATATTTTCAAGTCTAAAAAATCAAATTTTCCAGGTATTGCTGATCAAAAATGAGGTAAAAGATCAATTTTCTGACATTTTTGGGGGCAAAAATCGATATTTTCAGGTGAATTTTAGTCAAAAATCAAGCCTAAAACCCGTTTTCTGACATTTTTGATGTTACAATCGTTATTTTCAGGTAAATTTTGAGTCAAAATCAACATTTTTAGTACAAAAATCGAATGTTTCAGGTCAAAAAAACCATTTTCTGACATTTTCGGGGTGAAAAATCGATACTTTAGGTGAATTTTAGTCAAAAAATCAAATTTTCTCGGTATTTCGGGTCAAAAATCAAGCTTAAAACCCGATTTTCAGGTGAATTTCAGTTCAAAATCCGATATTTTACGGTCTAAATCCCGATTTTCTGACAATTTCAGGTCTAAAATCGATATTTTCAGGTGGAAATAACCCATTTTCAACATTTTTAGGGTGAAAAATCGATATTTTTAAAAATTTGGAGCAGTTTTTTGTTCTTTTTCAAAAAAAAAACCAACCCGGAATCATGGCCGGTTCTGCACTCGTCGACTCAGCCAACGCCAAAAGATCATCTTTGCGCTCCAACAACTTGCTCTTCTCCAATATCAGCCCTTTTTGCAGTTCGACACAAGTGCTGCCAATTTTGTTGGAAACCGCTGCCAGGCGATCGCGCTGCACATTCAGACCATCAACCCGCTCGGCGGCGAACGTCTCCAACTTTTCGATCGCCGCCGTCTCGTCGCGATCCAACGCGGCGCGAAGTTGTCGAAAATGCGCGCGAACCTCTTGTCGCGTCTCGACGAGTTCGCCATCCTCTTCGCGCGGCGACAATTCGCGAATCGCCGCGTCGACGCTGCGCAACGCCGCGTCAATCAGCGCGGTTTGTTTGGCGAGAATGTTGAGAAAATCGCGCAACTTTTCGCGCAAATCGTCCACCTCGTTTTCGATCAACACGTGTCGATGACCTTTGTGACGACCGTAGTCGCGACACATCAAGCACATTAGGCGACTCTCCGTGTCGCACGACTCCTCTTTACACACAAACTCGACGCAGTACGACGCGTGTAGTTTGCAGTGCACTAGAGGCGTCGGCTTTTCGGTCAACGGAACTTGTTTGTGTTTGGAGAGCACGTTTGTCGCGTGCGTCATTTCGGCGCAACGTTCGCACAGGTTACTGTCGCAAACGGTGCAATAGATGACGGCCAAATGGCAGCGATCCTCGTCGCATTCAATGTTCAACAGTCGCTCTTTCGAATATTTGTCGACGCAACGCGACTCGTCTTGTCGCCGCTCAATTATCGAACCATCTGAGATGCGTTCGAGCAATTCGAGAAGAGCAAAATTTTTTTTCAAATTTCGAATATCGCCTGAAACAGGAAAAAAATATTTTTTTGACACATTTCTCTGGGCGCTCTTTGTTTCGCACACTCTCTAGTTTTCTCTGTTTTTCTAGTAAAAATTATGAGAAAAACCCCTAAAATACAAAAAAAATTCGCGATTTCAAAATTTTCGTGGCGAGACCCAAATTCTTTTCAAAAAAAAAAAATCTTATTTAGAAATTTCTGGAATTTTTTCGGGAAAAAAACTTTTTTTGCAAAATTTTTTCAAAAAAATAAGTTTTTTCACTTTTTTTTTGACAATTTTTGGAGGAAAATAAAATTTTGCTGTTTTTCTCTGTGTGCTCTCTCTGTTTCGCACACTCTCTAGTTTTCTCTGTTTCTGTAGTAAAAAGTATGAGAAACCCCCTAAAATAGAAAAAAATTCGCGACTCCCAAATTTTCGTGGCGAGACCCAAATTTTTTTTCAAAACAATTGTCCAGTTTTTGTTGACAAATTTTGGAGTAAAATCATTTTTTCTAATTTTTCAAAAACAATGCCCAAAAAAAGCAGAGATTTTTCTGTTTTTCTCTGGGCCCTCTTCCTCTCTTTCCTCCTCGCACACTCTCTAGTTTTCTCTGTTTCTCTCAGCACTCTCTCCACCTCGCACACTCTCTAGAAAAAAATTATATAGGTCAAGCCACGAAAAAACTTCATTTTTTCTTGCAAAAATCAGGTCAGTCTAAAATCCAGTCCGTTTTTTAGCCAAATTGGGCTCAAAAATCGCGAAAAATTCAGATTTTTCTGTCAAAATTTCAGAAAAACGCCAAAAAATCGCGAAAAATTTTATTTTTTTCTCTCAAAATTTTCAGAAAAACGCCCACCTCCCGGCAAATGCGTTGAAATCCGATCAAACGGGCAAAAAATCGACGACGGTCGTCCGGTTTGCGCGATCGCAATCGCGCAACCCTGACATATCGTGTGTCCGCATCCCGTCAAAACTCGCGGACATTTCGATTCGTCGCTCGCCGAATATTCGTCGTCGCACACGTTGCAACCGTACTCGTTCATTTCTTCCTCTATTCTTTTAGCATTCCTGTCAGAATTTAATTGATTTTTAAAGGGAGGGGGCGGGGCTTAAGGTCAGATATTAAACAAGGTATGGGTGACCGTTTTTCAAGCAAAAAAAGCAAAAATATTAGAAATTTTTTTTGAAAATCAATAAATACACATTTCTCCTCATTCCAACGAGCTCGGCGATCGAAAATACGGATTATCCGGTGTCTAAAAAAAAATGAAAAATTTTGCGGATTTGAAAATGCGACGAAAAACCCACATTATCCTCCTCTATGCCATCATTTTGCAATTTTTTCGATTCTTCCAATTTATTCTCCAAATTTAGCGGTTGTTGAAGATAGGCTCTTCGTTCAAACGATGGTTTTAGGACTGGAAAAAAGTTTTAATAGTTTTAAAGTTTTCGTGACGAGACCCAAACACTTTTATCGAAAAATGTCCAATTTTTAAACACTAAAAATTATAAGGCTGTTCCCAAATTTTCAATTTTTCCGAAATTTTGAAGTTTCCGAGATCCAAATTTTTCAAAAATTTTTAATTTTCTAGAAAAAAAAACTTCTAATATGAAAAATATGGGAAAAATCACTTAAAATTGAAAAAAAAAACACCACAATTTCCGAATTTTCGTGGCGAGACCCGAGTTTTTCTGAAATTTTAAAGTTTTCGGGACCCAAATTAATCATAAATGTCAATTTTCAGAAAAAAAAACTTCTAATATGAAAAATATGGGAAAAATCACTTAAAATTGAAAAAAAAAACACCACAATTTCCGAATTTTCGTGGCGAGACCCGAGTTTTTCTGAAATTTTAAAGTTTTCGGGACCCAAATTAATCATAAATGTCAATTTTCAGAAAAAAAAAACTTCTAATATGAAAAATATGGGAAAAACCACTTAAAATTGAAAAAAAAAACGCAATTTCCAAATTTTCGTGGCGAGACCCAAAAAAATCAACTTTTCAGACCGGCCCAAATTTTCAAATTTTTTGTAAAAAATAGAGGAAAAATTGCAGAAAAAAAAATTCCCAATTTTTCGCGACGAGACCCAAAAAAAAAAAAATGCGATTTTTCCGAAATTTCAAAGTTTTCGTGGCGAGACCTAAAAAATTCGAATTTTTCGAAAAAAATAGAGGACAATTTGCAAAAACAATCGAAATTCCCAAATTTTCGCTCCGAGACTCAACAAAAAAAACTCACTATGCGACCATTCCGGTATATATTCAAGCGTAATTTTGCTCTGCAAAATTTTCATCTCATCAACATGTGGTCGATTCGTCAGGGACACGTCCATTTTACACGAATCCATTTCGATCAGTTCATCCAACATCTCATCAATATTTTGATCGTCTGAAAAAAAAAAATAATATTATGGAAAAATATCCTCAAAAACCTATAAACTTTAATTTTCAAAAAAATTCACCGAAAATTTGGCCCAGAAAAACTATAATTTTTCGAAAAAAAAAAGATTTTCAGAAATTGAGGTATTTTTTCGGGGTCACTGACTTTTGAACGGACGAAAAAACTTGATTTTTCAGGATTTTCCACTTTTCTTTTTGAAAATTTCGAATTTTTTGAAAAAATCCTTATTTCCATAAAAAAAGTTAGTGACCCTCCAAAAAATGTGAAAATTTCAGGAAAAAATGCCGCGGACAAAAATGGGCGGGGCTTATTTCACACTAAAGTTTGGAATATTTGTGAAATGAAGAATTTTCCAATAAAACTTGAAATTTTCAGAAAAAAAACCTGAAAATATACAATTTTTTGGTTAAAAGTTAGTGACCCTGAAATTTTTTCGATTTTTCTAAAAATTGACGGAAAACAATTTCCAAAGAGTCATTTCCTTCCAAGCCTGGTGTGTACTTCTCTCGGACAAGACCGGACAACTTACACGTATCAACAGCCGCCTCCAAACAATGAACTCGCGATGTTGTCGAGCTGACTTTGTCATTCACCTCGAGCTGAATTATCGTATCCGCCTCAACCTTCACCACATTTCCGGTCAAATCCAAAATTGTTCCATCTGAACACATACACGCCAACTCGACACCACTCTCAAGTTCCTGAAAAACCGAAAATTGACGGAAAAACCAAACAAAAATTGCAAAACCTTTTGCGTGATGAGACCCTTGTCCAGAAGAACTTTCGAGTTGTTAACAGGCGGTACCGAATCGAAATCTTTCGAATCCAACAAATCGCTGAATGACACAAACGCCTCTTCGAGCCGTTTTTCATTTCCCTCATTTTCAACCTGGAAAATTGAAATTTTGAAAAAAAAAAACAATTTTTCTTTGCGCTCTCTACTTCTCGCACACTTTTTTCCAAAAATTGAGGAAAATTAGAACTTTTCAAACAAAATTCATAATTTATCTCTGCGCTCTCTCCCCCTCGCACACTCTTCCGTGTTCTCTGTTTCTCTAACCACTCTCTCTCAGAAGTATACTATTTTTTAAATGTCCAGAAAATTGAGGAAATCATTTTTTCGCAAATGGCTAACTTTATAAAACCAGGTCAGTCTAAAAAAGTTGATTTTTTGAGAAAAAAAAGTTTTCGAGTCAGGAAAACTTGAAAATTAGAATTTTTATCATTTTTTCATCAATTAAAGGCGCATAGAAAGTTCCTGGGAATTTGAAATTTCATTAATTTTGGGTTCAAATAACTTTTGGCATACCTGACCTAAAAGGGGAAAACGTAACGTGACATTTTTTTGACCGAAAAATTCGAGGTCACGCCACGAAAATTTGAAAACTTGAAATTTTACAAAAATTTTGAATTTGAAAATTGGATTTTTTCTTCAAGTTTTACCATTTTTTCGTCAATTTTTCCATTTTTTTTTGTTTTTACTCATTTAAAGGCGCATAGAAAGTTTCTCGTTTTCAAAAACAACTTTCAAAATCTGGAAATTTTCCCAAATTTTTGCGGATTTTCAAGATTTTTCTCAATTTTTTTCCTGATTTTTCCTTCTTTTCTGACCTTAGCCCAAACTAACCATCTCTTTAACCTGCTTATGAATCAAATTCTCAAACGACGTGAACAAACAAAACGCCGGATACGTTCGAATCATATAATTGACCAGTGAGGTTACTCCATTTCTCTTCTTATGCGCCATCGCTTCACGAACCTTATCATACGACAAATCCGGCTCATTTGTCACCTAAATCAACACAAGAATGTTAGCGAAACAAGTCTGAAAGCCAAAAAAAAATTATGAAAAAATTGGCTATTCACCTGAATTTTGGGTAAAAAACCTCTAAAAAATCGAGAAAAACCTCAGAAAAATGGGGAATTCTCGACGAAAAATTTCTTGTGAATAAGCCTACCTCAGTTCGTATATAGGTATGTGTGTCAGGGAATGGTGGCATCCATTCATAGACATGTGGCGGAGGCTGTCGACTACTTCCCAATTGATATGATTGATTCTTCTGGTCGTGCGGCACAATTTCGGCTGGAAGTTTTTTTTTTGAAATCATACCTGTCCTAAGAGGGGAAAAAGCACCGTGTCGTTTTTTTTTTTGGTCGAAAATTCACAGCGACAATTTCAAGAAAAATCACAAATTTTGAGCTATTTTTTCTGTTTTTCGGTTTTTTGGTAGCTATTCACAATGAAAAAAAAACTTTCATTCCAAGATTTGCACAGTGAAAAAATTTTTGAGAAATTTTGGTACCCTCTTAGGTCAGGTATGTTTGAAATTTAAAAAAAATAGAAAATTTGAACATTTTTTTGCGTGTTTTCAGGTTTTTTCTGAAAATTTCAATTTTTATTTCATCATTTTACAAATATTTCAAACTTTAGCGTGAAATAAGCCCCGCCCATTTCTATCTGCGGCATGTTACTAACTTTCGACCATTTTTTTCCCTGAAATTTTCCAAAAAAAAAAATAAACCCACGAGAATGTATTGTAAGCTTCATCTTGTTCATTGTTTCCTCGAAGAATTTGGGAAGCTTTTCCACGTTTACGCCCATATTCAACAGACCGAACCAGGCATCGCCGGGTGTGACGATGGTCCGGCCGGACACTTCGCAAGCCAATCGAGATTGTTCGCCAGCTTGTTTGAAGACTGGAAAAATTGAAGGTTTTTTGGGCGAAAATTATGAGAATATCAATTTTTTTTTTTGAAAAATTATAGATTTTTTTTGGGATATTTTCCTTCTTGTTGAAAAATGTTTTGGGCCAAATTTTTATGTTTTTATTTTTTCAGGTGAAAATTTTCAGGTCTTTTGGAGATATTTTTAGCCATTTTTTAATTTTCTGGGTTGATTTTTCGGTGAAGTTTTTTGAAAATTAAAATTTATAGCTCTTTGCAGATATTTCTCGCGATTTTCCAAATTTTAAGGTTTTTTTTTCTCTTTTTTTTGTAAAACATTTTCTGGGCCAAATTTTTCTGTGCAACTTTTTTGAAAATATAAATTTCGAATTTTTTTTGACCAGTTCGAAATCTGTTTTCTAGAAAAAAAATTCTGACTCAATAAGATATGAAATTTTTTTCTCAAAAAATCAAAATTTACAGGGATAATTTTGCCAATTGTTCCCCTTTTCTCTGCGCTCTCTCTTTCTCGCAAACTCTTCAGTTTTCTATGTTTCTCTAACCACTCTCTCTACAAAAAACTATTTTTTTTTCTTAGAAAAATGACCTTCACATTTTTTTCGTCGAAAATTCGCAGTGAAATTTTCAAAAAATTAATAGGTCACGTCACGAAAATGTAAAAACTATGATTTTTTTTCGGATTTTCAGCTTTTTTTGGTCATTTCTGGCAAAATTTTTGAGAAACTTTGGTACCCTGTTATACCAGGTATGACTATTTTTACACTCCCAAAAACCCCCACTCACATCTATGAAAAACCACCATAAGCGTCTCCAACGCGCCCTCCTCAATATCATCAAATCCAATCGAATAACAAATCGCCGTGATCAACTGCTCCAACACATTATGATACGCCTCATTGATGACCGACGGCAAAAAATTGGCTCCAACTTGTTTGGCGGCTCTTGACGACGATGTCGTCGGCGTCTCTCCCCGTTTAGCTAGGCGAGATCTGCAAAAAAATGTGGATTTTTTAATCGCCTGGAAGTCGAATAAAAACACGTACACAGTTTGAACCGGCGCCGGGGGTTGTGTATATTGCGACGGGATCGTATACCCGTCGCGCATCATTAGCCGCTGATAGGGTACAGCAGGTTGACGAACATATTGGTACTGTGGATTCATACTGTAAGCAATATTTTGACCGCAAAAATACGGGGGTTAGATATATTTTCAAAATGCTGACAAACATTTTTTCAACAACAACAAAAAATTGGCAGAAAAAACATGAGAAACACTTTATAACAAATCAAAAAAAGTCGAAAAATACCCGTAAAATCACCAAAATCCTCTCTCTTCATCCTCATTGCGGACTTTCTTCATCACTGCTCGACGAGCTCGAACTATCCGAGCTCATTTGTTCGACGTTTCGAATTGGCGGCGGTGCCATACGCGTCGCCGCCGTCGACGCAAGACCCGTAATCTTCACCTTCATACTCGGCGACACCAGCGGACTTTGCGTCGGTTTCTTGTTGTTGAACGGCGACGTTGTTGTCGCGCCAGTGTTCGCGCCACCAGTCGCCGACGTCGCACCGCCGCCTCCCTGTCCGCCGGGCCACGATTGTCGTTGCATTCGATTCGGCGTCAACGTGCCACCTTTGCCAAGATCGACGAGCGGTGAGGTGGACGGAGGACCGTAGCCGGTTCGCGGGCTCCACACTTTTCCGTGTGTTGTCGTCTGATTTTGACTCGACGACGACGACATTGGCGATTGATTACGTCCGCTGCCGGCGGGCGGTGTTGAGACCTTCAAATTGGCGCGCGTTTTTTTTTGTGGTGGTTGGTGCGAAAAAAAATATGGGCACGCTAGTTTTTTTCTGTGCACACTCTTGCCTACAGTACCCATAAAAAGTGTTGTACACAAGAATTTAGGTGCTAAAATCAAATTGTCACGAGAGAGAAAAGTACCGTGACAAAATTTCACAAAATTTTAGACTCATTTTCCCGGTTTTCTCTACATTATGTTTTTTTTTATTTTTCAGTGACAAAATTTTTGAAAATTTTTAAGTACCCTCTTGTGACAGGTAGGTTCCAAAATCCGACTAAATTTAAAGGAACATGTTAGCTGCTCAGTTTTCGTGACGAGACCCAGACACATTTATCAAAAAAATGTCTAATTTTCATGCGCCTTTTAATAAAGGCCAGATTTTCTCAACAAAAAAAAATTCTGTCGAAAAATATGAGAAAAATCTCTAAAATCGAAATGAATTGACAATTTCCAAATTTTCGTGGCGAGACCCAAAAAAATTCTATTTCTCAGGCCGGCCCGAAAACTTTTGGGTTTCCAATTTCTAATGTAAAAATAGGGGAAATTTCTTTTTGAAAATCCCAATTTAGAAATCACTGGAAACTGAAAGAAAATCGAAATTTCCAGCTTTTGAACTTTCATTGTTCAATAAAATAATTCGGGTCTCACCGCGAAAACTTTGAGATAGAGCAATTTTGGGTGAAAAATCAACTTTCTGTCATTTTTGGATGAATCTAGATCATTTTTTTTTCCGAAAAAATGAAAAAAGTTAATTTTCCGCAATTTTTTTGGCCCCAAAACAAAAACTACTCACCAACGCGTTGGGCTGTTTGATAATCGGCTGAAGTGTGGACGCATTGCTCGACGACGACACCGGTTTCGGATTCAACAACCATCCGTTGCGGAATTCGGCCTCTTGCGGGAACGGTCTCGACGGATCGCCTTGTTGCCACGTCAACGGCGCCGACACCGAATAGCTTCGACTGATTTGGTGGGCGAGTTTGATGACCGTTTCACTGTTCACCGGTCGGATTTCGGCCTCGCGAACCGCTTTCAATTTTTGATTCGCCTGGAAATGTGTTTTTTTTTTGCTGGGTGAAAAAATGTAACCTATGGCATCGGAGAGAGTTAGAGATCTTACCAAAAATTGTGAAAATTTCAGAAAAAAAGGTTCGAAAATTGTTGGTCCTACATGCTGCAGACAAAAATGGGCGGGACTTGTTTTACGCTAAAGTTTGAACGCTTTTTGAAATAAAACATTTCTCAATAAAATAATACTTGGAATAATTGTGGACAATAATTAGCTCAAAGTTAAATTCTCCTAGTAGGGCACCCTCTATCAAAAAAAGAGAAAAAAAGCGATAAAAGTAAACGATACAAGAAAGAAAGAAAACAATAATGAATAAATGAATGAATGAATGAGCACAGGGAGACACAGAGATTGTTGACTCCGCCCCCTTTGTGCACGCGGCGTGGGTTGTAAAAGTGGGCGGAGTCTACAATCTCTGTGTCTTCCTGTGCTTATGCATTCATTCATTCTTCCCCTTTTTTCTCAGTTTTCTAAGTTGTCTTTTGTTCTGACTCTTTTTTCTTCTTGCTCCCCCTCTCCCATTAGTCAATTTGGCCAGGCTATCCCAAGTGAGAATAAAATTCGAAATTTTTACAGAAAAAAATCAGAAAAACCCTGGAAAATGCATTTTTTTTTTTGGTTAAAAAATTAGTGACCTCAAAAAATGTTCAAATTTTCTGAAAATTTGTTTTTCCGCTGTTTCGGGTCCATGAGTTTTCCCAAAAAAAAAACAAGAAAAAAAAACTAACCTGAAAAACAGCCGAAGTGAGAGCAACTTCACACGCTTTCAAACTAATCTCAACTTTCTGAATAACCTGATCTCGTTTCTTGACACATTCTCGAAGTTCGCCAATCAATTTTTCACGCTCTTGAAATTCCGGAACTGCAAAAAAACACTTTTTTCAACAAGATAGCGTTGTGTTCCTTTGAATAATATTACGGTATTTATGTGGTTTTCATACCTGACCTAACAATAAGAGGGGGAAAAGGATCGTGACATTTTTTGGTCAAAATTTAATGGGCTTATTCACAAGAAAAAAAATAATGTAAAAAAACACAAACAGTTTATTCACCTAATGTCGAAAAATGTCGAAAAACCCCCTTTTTTCGAGGTTTCTCGACATTTTTCAACATATTTTTACACACAAATGAGGTGAATAACCAATTTTTGTTTTTTATTGTTTTTTTACATTATTTTTTTTTCTTGTGAATATGCCCATAAAATCTATGTTTTTATCTCAAATTTTGAAGAATTTTTAGCTATTTTTCTCAAATTTTTCAGTGACAAAATTTTAGACAAATTTTGGTACCCTCTTAGGCCAGGTATGATGGGAAAAAAGCCAACCTCTCGCTAATAAACCACGAATATCCTCCTGTTTCGCATCGAACATTTTCACCATATTCGTCACCGTTTCACCGCCACTTCTCAACAGCGCATTTTTCTCTCGGTTCAAAAGCGCGTCAATAATCTGCTTGACCACCGAGTCCAAATCATCAACCGATTCCAACAATAAATCTCGTAAACTTCGATCATCTGCCATGCTAAAAAAAACCTATTTTTCTCTGCCAACAAAAAATTCAGATAACTTTGAGGTTCCATAACCTCTTTAAGATCAAAAAATTAAGAAAAACATTAACAATAAATATGAAATGTATTAATAATTATTTACAAGAAAAAAAAGAAAAAGAGATCACTGCTTCGAAACCTGGTATAAAATATCGCTCAAAGTTTGCTCGTATTGTTGTAACTCGCCGCGCAAACACATTGCATTCGCAAATTTTGGCATGTTTTTGAATTTCGGTCCAAAATTCACCGTAACTTTGGATTTGTGATACATTGAGACGGCCGGATAATAGCATCCCGCATAAATATCCTCAAACGCTGTACCACACGATTTACCATTGAAAAAGAATTCAATCTGAAATTGACAAAAATTAGCAAATTTTTTTGAAAATTATTTTTCTTACCCTGCTTCCCTCCAACGGTTGCAGCGTTTTCGCAACATCCGCCGGTTCTTCATGCGCTTCGAAAAACATATTATTCTTGAAATTGATGAGCGGATCGGCTTTGTGCGATTGTGGCAGGTATTGTTCTGACGACATTTTCGGATCATTCGGTAAATGTATCAAACATCCAAGTATATCACCCTCTTTGAAACCTTGTTTGAAATACGTTTTGCCACGTGCATCGTGAAATTTTGTTCCATGCTTACTACGCCAACCATAACTGTAAAAAATGAGGTGAGAATGTAGCCATATTTAGATGTTCCACTGATAATAATCAGGAGAATGATACCTATGGCATTGATTTTGCACTGAAATTGGAATTATGAACAATTTTATGAATTCATAATGAGATATTTCAGTGCATTTTTGGGAGAGATTTTTTGAAAACTTTGATTTTTCATTTCTACACGATTTAAAACAAAGAAAGGGACTAACATGATTATGGGTCTGGACCACTTTTCATCTTCTAAGTGTAAGGAGAAAACAAAAAAAAATGATAAAAAAGGAGAAAGAAACAAGAAGAGCAAAAAAAAACTGGAAAACTAAGAAAAATCTGAAGAATGAATGAATGAATAAATGAACACTGCGAGGTATAGAGAGAGAAGGAGAGAGAGATACCATCGCCCCGCCCCTTTTTTGCACCTGCCGCGTGCAAAAAATGGGCGGAGTCAACAATCTCTGTGCCTTCCTGTGCTTATTCATTCATTCATTCATTCTTCACCTTTTTCTTAGTTTTCTAATATTCTTCTTTTTTTCTTGTCTCGTTCTTTTAGATTCTTTTTTTGTTGTTTTGTCTTTACACTTATCAAAATGTACGTTCGTCCTCAATTTCATACCATTATTCATATTAGCCCTTTTTTATGCTTTTCATCCATTTTTCTTCGTTTTTTCGCCGTCATTCACAGAGATACAACTTTTTTTGGGAAACTTTGGTACCTTCTTTTGTAAAGGAGTCATTTTTGATTTTCGTGGCGTGACCTTTACATTTTTTTGAAATGTCACTGTGAATTTTCGACCAAACAAATGTCGAGATACTTTTTTTCTTTTTAGGTCCCTGTCTCAAAATTTGATTATTCTTCAAAATTAAAAAAAAAATTTGCGTATTTTCGCCGTGAAACTTTTTGAGAAAAAAATTCTTGATTTTCGGGCCAAATCGGGCATTTTAGGTGTTTTTCTTTGTTTTTTTTCCCAATTTTTACATGGTTTTTCTCAAAACTCGGCTCACCTAAACTTATTGTATCCTACACATGCTTGAAGCGGTGCATGCGTTTGACTCCAACCAATTCGAATATGCGACTCGTCGGGCTGTTCATCAAACTTCACCTCAAAATACCATGTGCCATTGGTGACACCATGCGAACATCGTGCCATCGAGTAGCCCTCATTTCCGGTCACAGTCCATGTCGTCGGGCTACTTTGCTCCAAATGCAATTGATAGGCTCGATCGTTCGAGCTGATCGAGACGATCGGATTGAGGACGAGGCGATAGGAATCGGATGGAATAACGATTGTGTCTTTGTTGGTCGTCAGATCATCCTGAATGTGGTGCGGATCTTTTTCGGTGAGAAAATATCGATAGGCATCTTTGGAGAACGGAAAATCTACTTGAGTTCCGGCAATTGCGGTGTGACAAGAGTCAGAAGCTCTGGAACAACCCAAAAAAATTAATAGCGAAGTGAAAAAGATCTACTCACAATTTCTGTTTCTTTCCCGGCGCAGCTCCTTCAGCATTTCTCCGCTTGCTGGCTCCTCTAGTTTTGGGCCCCTCGATTGGCGGTAGTTCAATCGGTGCTTTCTCCTCCTTCGGTGCTGCCGTAGTCACCTTCTTCCCGATCATCTTCACCGCCTCGTGAAGTGGTCCGAGAAGCGCGAGATTTTTCTCGGCCAGCGCGAAGAGATCGGCATTTGCCGAGTTTTGCACAAATAGATTTTTCTCCTTCATCAGTGTTGGCACCAGGTTTTGATACCATGTTGTTTTCTTTTTCACCGCCGTCAACATTTCCCAATTTGTGTCCATGTATTTGATAATATCCTCTTTTACACTCAGATAGGTGTAGTCGTTAGGCACATTTTCTGCAGAGAGTTGTTCTTTCTCTTTCAGTTTTTCAGCGGCTAGGTTGGCGAAAACTGTCACACACATGTGAACTAGATCTGCCTTTTTGACTTTCCATTCTTCTGACGCTGGACGACACTCTTTACATGTAAATGTGTAGCAAATCATAAATGGAATTCCATTTCTATAATTTATAATTTTCTTGGAATCTAACAATAAAAAAAATTAAACTCACAAGTCGTAAAACTCTTTCAAACATCTTGAATGAAACCATTTTAAACATTGTGAGCATACGATTTCAATTGTTCCCAACTCCCGAGCTCCATTGCAATAACAAACTGTTGTCGGGGCAGTTTTTGGAGCTGAACGACGAGATGTTTTCGAACTTCGCATGTCTGAAAATTCCAAAAATTAGATGCTTTATTCTTCAGAGGTTTTATTTCTGCCAAACGATTTGCAAACGCCAAAAAAAGAAATTCAAAAATAAAATGAAAACGAGTGTGCGCGGCAAACAGAGAGACGGTAGAGAAAAACAGATTTGGCAGGCAGCCAAAGTTGTTTGATGTGCAGGGTGAAGCCGCGACGCGAGTACGCGACACGCTATTTTCGAAAATATTTCGAAATTTTTGAAAAGCTCCTCCTCCCGCCACACTCAAGATCATTCCTATTTTTCGACAAGACGCTTCAATTTTCTCTGAATTTTTGATTTTTTCTTCGAAATTTTCGATTTTCTAAAACTCAATTATCAAAAATGATGCGAAATGTCAAGACTTTCAGCTCCGAAGTTGAGCAACTCCGCTCTTTTTTGGACGAAACCGAGGGCAACTATCCGTTCCTGAAAGAAGAGGATCCGGTAATTTTTCACAGCGCCGATTACGAACGAGATTTACTCATGGCGTATAATATGGATTTTGGTGAGTCGTCGCGTTCCGCGTCACCGACATCAACTTTGGTTGAACCAAAAGTCGAAATCGAACCATCGTGGCCGTCACCATCTGAATCGGAAGCTCACAAATCACCTGCCCCATCTTATCGATACAATCCATACAGTAGTGGACCGTTAATTAAGGTAAGATTTTTTATAACTTTCGGATTTTCACAATGTTTATTTTTGTTTCTCAATGTTTGTGGATTCCAAAAAAGTTTTTTAAAAAAATTATTGAAAAATTAGAAATTCAGAAAAAAAGGTCAAGAAAATTATTTGACCTACCAGAATTTTTTTTTCAAAAGATTGGAGACCTAAAATATTAGTTACTTAAATAGACACTGTGGTTTTTAGGTTCAAATGAAGGTGAGAAGTATCATAAGTTCTGATAAATTTATGATATGAATGTTTCAGGTATCCGAGCAACCAACAATCGTTCTACACCAACTGATGAACCGCGCGTTAACAACTAGTTTCTCTTAATCAAAGGGTCATGTACAGAGCTCGGCGAACTCGTTGATAATGAAGTTTTCAGAAAACTAAAATTTGATTCATTATTTCAAACTACATTTCACGAGAGCCGAGTTGTGTAATAAGGAGGTTTACCTATCCCCGGCAAAAAAATTATTCTAGGCGCAAATTCCCATACGCGATGATTTTTTTTTATCGGAACAGTAATTAACTTTTGTTTTACAGGAGCCAACACAATCAAAACGAGGAAGACCAAACAAGGCAACAAGCAACACGAAGATGGCAACGTATGCACGAAGTTATCGCGAGATGAAGAAGACCGAATTATCTGCAGCCTTGATGCAAGTGAAGGAACTCCAAGAAGAACTCAGACTGTGTAAAGAGGAAAAAGCTCGTCTTCATGCCGCTCTGACAAGATCAAATGATGAAGTGACGCAGCTCCGCAAGGTTATCGACCAAGATTCGCAGATTGCTACAGTTGTCGCTAGAATGAGTGATAGATCAATGTCACCATTCGAGAAAAACACTGGCGCTGGAGTATGTGTTCATTACGGTACCCGTGGAACAACAGTAGAGGTATGCAAACAGTGTGCAGATAATTCCAAAATGCGTCTGCAATCGAAATCAAAGTTGGAGGACATCGAACCGACGTTGGAGTTATTCAACGGCGATTTCTCTTCCATTGAACAGTTCATAAATGTCTGAAGTTTTATGATTAATTGAACTCCCAAATACGTGTATCTTCGCCTGGGAATCACGCGTTCTTGAGCATGATGAGGCTTAGTGGTTAGTTTTAACATTAATTGTCCCAGTGTATTTTCATTTTTCATTTCTTCAGTTGTATCAACGGAATGACCACTTTCGACATCTACTTGTTTGTTACTCATTATATCATTTGCATTGTTTCTATTGTTTAAGTTGTTAAAAACCCCATAAATCTTGTATAAAATTGGAATTTTTCACTTTGAAAACCGTAGTACGTACATTGACGTATTGTATATTTTTGGGGGAATCCCACTTTTAATCACACCATTTTTTTCAGTTAGCTGCTTCAACCGTTCGACTTGTGTAAAAAGGTTGGAAAATGTCGCAAGTGTTCATTGTTCAACTCGATGAAAGATGTTCACCGACGCCATCCACCTCCGGATCGTCGTCCTCGAGTGGCGCTGGAAGCCCGACAGGATCGGAAAGCTCTTCCTCTCCGGCAACGGGTGGAAGAACACACAAGAAAAAGTCGAGTGGCTTCTCGCGCTTTCTCGGGGAACGGCGGAGAGTGAGAAAAACCCCAGGTAATATTTTGCTGATTTTTCAAAAAATGGTAGCCCCAAGCCTAAAAGATTTAGTCAAAACTAGCCGTTCTAGTCTCACCTCACTCAAATTGTTTCCTTTTCAGCATGTAGAGTAAAGTACGCCAAGAAGCTTGCTTCTGCGTCGAAGATGCGATTGTGGAAAGAAAAGGTGGTTTAACTTTTTTCCTTTTTTTAGTAGACGAAATTTTCCAATGAGCAAGTCGTTTTTCAATTTCTTTTCAATCAATTCATGAAACTTGAATAGAAGCTTTCGTACGTTTTTCAATTGATCAATCTGTAGATTGAAAAAAAGCATCGCAAGCGAATGGAAGAGCATCTCGCTAACCTGCAAAGGTTAGAACGGAGACGAGAGATGTTGCACTCGGGCCAGAGTGAAATCGCAATCATTGTAAGTTTCGTTTCTTTCGTGCTTTTTTTTGTCCACAAATACCCATTTTTCAGTGCGACACTGTCACGGAAAATGCCCGCTCTCTCCGCGCCTCTTACGAAAGACAGCAGGCTGTCCTGTATCAATCCATCGTTTCTCGTGCGTTTTCCGAAACGCAATCCTCTCAATCTCGTCAACCACCATCTCAAACCTATTACTTCTTCTAGTTTTCATCCTCAACTAACTCTCAAAACCACAAAAAATCCAAACTCGTCTATTATTATTTCATCAGGTGGCGTGTTCTTGTTCGTGTACATAAGGCCAATTGTAAATTGTTAGGTGTTCAACTACTCTGGTAAGCTTAAACGGCTAGTTAAATTACTGATAGATTTTTCGGGAAAAGCTCCAGATACTGAACATCTAAGATTCAATTCTTGAGTATGAATCTTATTAGGCTTGGGGTTTCCATTTCTCAGCAAACAAACATTTGAAAATAATTTTATGAAGATTTTTAATAGGAACAGTTTTAATATCTAAAATATACGGATTGTTTCTCATTTTCTAATGTTAATTGCTTTTTTCTAATTTTCAACGAAATAAATTATTTTATGTGAAAAAAAATGTTTTTTTTTTATTCCACGATGACGTGGCAAGGTCACGTGACGTGGCAACACGTGTGATGTGTTGTGTGTTCATAAAGAATTCATTTGTTTTTGTTTTCGCGCTTTTTCCTCTGTTTTAGTAAAAATTTGTTTGTATAGGCCATGCATTCAACAACATCGTCGCAACAGCAAAAACAATCAGGTAATTCGTATGGCCTCTCGAAAAAGTCCTACAATAAATCATCGAAAAACAATGGACACGCCAAAAAATCCAACGGCAACCATCATAATCATCATCAATATTTGGCCACCGATATCACCACGTTGGACATGTTTGGAGCCAATGGTCAGCAACCACAACAACAACAACCCAAAAAACAGACAAGTAGCACGATTGGCGGTGGGTTGAAACGGTCGCAATTGTCAAGCGCCACCGCTGCTCATTATATATCGCAGGTTGGTGAAATTCCAAAATTTGGTGGATTCGCAAAAACCGCCGTGTTTCAGCAAAACTTTGGCCTCCAAAACCCATATTATCCATCGCCAACCTCATTCTATTCGACGTCGAATTTCGAGGATTTACTGCCAACCGAGTTGCCCTCATTGATGAGCGTCTCACCGTACAAAAACGATGTTTTTGACATGCATCAATTCGCCGACGATCTTCCAACATCGCGAATTTTCGGCGCCGGCGACATGCCGCATCATTATCCAAAATCGCCAACCTTTGCCGATATTCCGAAGATGGTCATGTCGAGAAGTTCAACATCTCATGGTGCGCGCAAGAATCGAATGGTCGAATTTCGCACAATTGACGATGGCACGTCGTGCCGCAACGTTGTCGTCGTCAGCGATCCGCAATCCGCCACCAACAATCGATCGACCGTCATGCCGGTTGTCAATCATCGCATGCAGGTGACTGTCAAGCATCAACCACTTTCCGCCGAACCGCTCTATTCGAGAAAGGTGTTTATTGGCGGACTGCCCATTGATGTGATCGAGGAGGAGGTTTGGACAACGTTCGGCGCGTTTGGCAAAGTTCTTGTCGACTGGCCAAGACGTCCAGAACATGGCCGTGGAGAGTTTTTGGATATGGATGGAGCAACTCGCAGAAATTGTAAGTTTTCTTGGTGAAAAAATTTCCGTTTTCGATTCGGCCCAAGCCAAATCGATTTTTTTCAGCTCGTTCTGTCTCCGGCTATGTTTTCCTCGTTTTCCACAACGAAAAATCCGTTCAACAACTTGTCAATAGTTGCGAGATTTATGAAAATAAGTGAGCTCCCCTCCTCGTTCTCGAAACTTCTCATTCCCCAACAAAATTCCAGATACTATCTCGAATTGTCGTCGCCAACAATGAACGACAAAGCTGTCCAAGTTCGCGCATGGCGTCTCTCCGACATTGACTATTTCGCCGACGACACCGCGCCGATCGATCATCGTCGCACCGTGTTCATTGGCGGTGTTCCGCGTCCGACACGCGCTTGCGATCTCGCTCGTTGTCTCGAATCGTTGTACGGTCCGGTCAGCTATGTCGGAATCGATATTGATCCCGAGTTGAAGTATCCGAAAGGAGCGGCTCGTGTCACTTTTGCGACTGCCAAGTCGTTTGTCGCCGCCATTTCTGGCCGATTTGTTCAAGTTGTTCATTCGGACACCAACAAAAGGGTAAGTTACATGCATTGAAAGAACGTCCGATTTTTACTCCATTTTTTTTGGTTCACGTTTGAATATTTTTCGAGCTCACGTTGCCCTCATTTTAGTTCGAATTTCATTATTTTCAAAGTTACTCACTCGCTCTAATGATAAGACACGCGACGCAAAAGCCGCGACGCGCACAAATATGAGCGCATCGACATTTTTTCTTTTCCCCACTTCGTGCAATGGGGCGCGTTTTATCGATCAATAACAAACTACACAAATTGGAAACATATGGCATAACATAAGGTGCGACATCCTCCCGTTTTTGGGAAGGCCATCTGTTTACAACTTGTGCAGTTTTCTAATCAATAAAACACGCCCAATCGCACAAAGAGAGGAAAAGAAAAATTGTCGACCATTCACATTTGTGCGCGTCGCGGCTTTTGCGTCGCGTGTGTTACCGATGGACAATTGGACGATAACAAAAAAATAAGCGAGAAAAATTCAAGAAAATCGGACGCTCTTTAAATTTCACACCGACACATCGCACTGGAATTTCATGCGGTTTCGAAATGTCTCATTTCCAGGTCGAAATCAAACCATACGTCATGGAAGATCAAATCTGCGACGAGTGCGAAGGCAAACTCTGCAAATTCAACTACGCGCCCTACTTTTGCGGCGATCCGTCATGCCTTCAATATTATTGCGAAGCCTGCTGGGATCGTATGCATTACGACGTGTCGGAGACGAAACACTCGCATCGTCCGATGGTTCGCACCGGCGATCAGACTCGCGTTCTCGTTCGCCCACCCCATCATCCGCACAATTCGCCATTCCCTCGCACCAATCAACCGCTCTCCAGTCTCAATCAATCAGTCCCACCACAACAACAAAACGAATCTGTGATCTCGAGAATTGTCAACGCCTCCAACCGCTTCAAACAATTTTCAGCGACTCCGACCATTTTTTAAATTGTGTTTGTTTGTTTTTTTTTTTTGCAAAAATTCAAGTTTTGGAAAGTTTTATTATTATTTATTAATTTTTTTATATTCAAATCTACACCTTTTCTTGGCCAACCCCCCGTACCATGTAATGTACTTAAATAATTAAAATTAATAGTAATTTTTATTAATTTGCCAACCGTACTATATCGCATGTATTGTCTTTCGTGTAAATTTTGAACGCCAATTTTTTGAAGAAAATTTATATTTTATGTAACGAGACTTCCTCCTTTTAGCCCTCCACATATCATATTCAATACTCGTTGTTTGTCTATTTTTGCCCGCAAAATAAATTTATTTTTTGACCGTATATAAACAATAATTGGGTATCATTGTCATTTTCTAATTTTAGTTAATTTTTGAGACTATAAAACATGGGAAATTTGAAAAATAAATTGTGTCAAAATGCCGATTTCCGAACTTGAAAAGGTTGGTTTTAAAGAAACTTCGGCTCATTTTTTTTGAATTTTAGAAATGGACTGGACTTACCTTCGAGACAGCAGCCGAAGAAATGCGACGAATCAAGGTTTGATAACATTTTCTCCTCAAAAACCAATAATCCTCCAATTTCAGGGAACACCCACCGAACGTGAAAAATTGAAATTGTACGGTCTTTACAAACAATCAATCCACGGCGACATTCCAAACGAAGACTACTATCGTGAGAACATTTTTAAATTAAATTTTTTTTTTCAATTTTCTGAGTTTTTTCAGCAATTCCCGCCGATGAATGGGGCATGAAAAAGTATGCGGCGTGGAAATCTCAAAAAGGCGCAAATTCTGATCGTTGCCGCGTTGAATATGTCAAAATTTCCGAGGAAATGATTCGAAAATATGGCAGAACAATCATCAGATGCAAATGGAACTCGGAAGTTTGGAGTGTTGACTACTAACTTTTTTGCCTAACTAATAAAGAATTATTCTAAAAAAAAGAATTGGTTTAGTTTCGAAAATGTCACAAATATACACATGGAATTATTTACAGAGATTCGGCTGTTTTTCTTTGTTTTGAAAGGTTATTCTTCTAGTGGTAAAAGTTGATTTTGATAGATATATTGGCTGAAACGTTTTTCTCGTAAATCTTCACGATCACAATGTTCTCGATAGGTCTTTGGGTATAAACTTTCACGAACTTCGTATAGGAAATAGTTGATCGCCTGGAAAATTCAAAATTTTGGAGTAGGATAATGGGAACTGTACCTGAAGACAGTAGGCGTTTTCACCTTTACATTTTGGGCAACGTATATCGGAGCAAACAATACATTGGAATCTGGAATATTGGACATTTTGAATTGGCGCAGAAAATGTTTTAGGATACTTTACCTAATCAAATTTGGAAAAACGCCAAAAAAACTGAGAAAAATAATGCTCATAACTAACTAATCTAGGATAGAGACAAAAAGAGGCGGGACTAAGAAATGTGTGCATTGTTTGCATAGGCTCCGCCCACATTTCTGTGCGTGGCGTTGTTTTTTGGGAAAGTGTCTTCCCCCCTTTTAGGGCAGAAAAAAACTCAAGAGAAAAAAGTGCTCAGAAAATGATTTGCGATAACTAACTAATCTAGGATAGAGACAAAAGGGGCGGGGCTAAGAAATAGGCTCCGCCCACATTTCTGTTCGGTGAAAAAACTCACGAAAATGCATCGTCATCATCTTCCTCATCGTCATGATTACATTTTGCTCTCCGTTTATTTTTAATATTCATCAAATTTCTGACAGCCGGACAGATTTTTTCTCTTTTTCTCTCGTCCAATTTTTCCAACGGTTTCACGTGTCGAAATTGTTTTGTTGAATTTCTAAACTTGTTTTAATTTATAAAAAAATCCGTTAAGAGCTTACGACACAAACGCTTGCGCAAACACCGCGCCCACATTTCCACGCAAATCCGACGACGCATTGGCCAGTTTACCGGGATTCATCAGACAAATGCAGAGAACACGCGTCAGAATTTTGTGATCAACTTTCGATTTGAGACCGGCGCCAAGAATGTTGATGAGTGTCGAACCGTCGAGTGCCAGGAAGTCGGTGTTCATTAGGAATCTCTCGCAATTTGTCTGAAAATAATTTTTGACATGCTTCGCCAAGGGAAAGCACTTTTGAATGCGCGGGGTCACTAACTTTTAAAAATCAATTTTTAGAAAATTCGAACATTTTTAGGCTCACTAATTTTTAACCAAAAATTACATGTTTTCATTCTGAAATGTTTAATTTTTATTGAAAAATTCCTCATTTCACAAATATTTCGAACTTTAGCATGAAATAAGCCCCGCCCATTTTTGTCTGTCCTCGTATAATTCGCTCTTTTATGATGTATGTTCTTTCCCTTTTACATAAATGTGTGTACCGACATCCCACTGGATGCGCCACACAGTAAGAAGTTGGAATTTCATGCAAAAAAATTGTGCTAAGAAAAACTTACCAACAACGGATCACATGGTACAAATTCGAGAATGTCCAAAATCGCAGAAATATTTGACATTGATATCGGCACAGGTTTCAGACCATACAACGATGGTAACGCCGATTCGAGAAATTTGTGAAAGTTTTCGGCGCGTACACCGGAACTTTTCGAAAATTCGATATGATCGTTTGAAAAATCCGGCAATTTCAAATTGAATCTTTTCGCCTCTTCCAAATCGACATAAAAGTTGACGAATTCTTCCTCAGTTTTCCATACTTTTATGAGGAAATTTCGAATCGCCGTTTTTTCATGATAATTTTGCCGTATTTTTTCGTCATAAACAGCTGCCGACGGTTCCGCTTTTTCGACCAACTCCAATTCCAGCGATTCTTCTTCACATTCTTTGCAATACATCTCAAATTTGCCTAGATTCAATAGCTCAGTTTTCAACAAAAAAAATTTAAAACAAAAAAATCGTTGTATTCAAATTGGCGGCAAACTGGTTACTGTAGCGTGACAAGACCCGATTCCTGTTCGTGTTCATGTTTCGTTCTCACAAGATATTTTCATTTCCCACTTTTTTCATTCACAAAATTCCTCGTTTTTCGCGAATTCGGGGTGGTTTTCCAGAGTACACATGCACTCTCTATCTCTTTCTTTCAATTTAGTTAGTTCATGCTAGCAAACACGCTCCATCGCCAATGCGTCGCGTATGTCTCCCTCTTTCTCTCATGACTATTCTCATTCACTCGTGGTTGTCCCCCATTTTACCCCAGCTGTTTCTTTCATCACGTGAATTATTTTTTTTTCTTCTCTTTCTTTATTGTTTGATATATCTTTTGTTCCTAGTTATTTGAATGACTCGGCAATACTACCATAAACATCACAATAACCATCAACAAAAACCTCAACAAAAAAAAGAAGACAGCGAAGAAGAATTTCGATATCATCGGAGAAAAGGTATTTTCTTTTTTTTTTTAATTAACAAATCAAGAAAATTTCTTCCTTCAGAAAACGGTCAAATTCAATTCAACCCATCAACATTCTACCCAATCAGTAATCGCGAACATGTTCCGGTGGGTTCAATTATCGATTGATTTGAAATGAGAACTATGTTGAAATATAATATAAACAATGACTAACCAACTGAATATAAACTATTTGCAGCGCCCCGGCGAACGAGATAATCGTCAGCAATTTGTTGTGATATGCCGAAACAACCCAACTCACATCATTTCACATCAGGGTATCAAGAAGCATCTTGAAGAGTGCGACGAGTTGATGTGGCGTCCCGAACAGTTCGTTCCGCCACCACCCGCATTATCCTAATTTTATTCCTTCCTTTCCCCAATATATTCTCGTCTATTTCAAATTTTATAATCCACTCTTCTTGTAAATATACTTTGTACATTCATTCATAATCTAATCATCAACATTTTTCGATTTTCCTCGAAATTCGGTTCAATTTTCCGTCTTATCTCTCTTCTTTTCTTACTGCCTTTCTGGTCAGTTTTTGTCAAAATATCGATTGATTTTACAGAACAAATGTCTGGAACACGAAAGAAGGCTCTTTTGAAGGTCATCATTTTGGGCGATTCAGGAGTTGGTAAGACTTCTCTAATGAATCAATATGTGAATAGAAGATTTAGCAATCAATACAAGGTTGGTTATAAAAAATGGTATTTTTGCTAGAAAAAAAAATCAATTTTTTAGGCAACAATTGGTGCCGATTTTTTGACAAGAGATGTACAAATTGATGACAGAACCGTAACTTTGCAGGTGAGCATTTTTTTGTGAAAAAAAATGCGTGTACCGACATCCCACGGGTTGCGAAATGATTCAGAAAATGTGTGGGTCTCGTCGCGATTTTTAAAGGTGCACTGCGAGATAATTAAGATAGTTCATGTGCTATTGAACCATTTCAAAATTCAAAAAAAAGTACACATATTTTCGAAGAATTTCACTACACTATAAATGACGCAACATTGCACACCGTCTTTCTCATAATTCGTGTACCGACATCTCGCGGGTTGTCTATACAAAATAGGGAAAAGAGAGCTTAGAGAAGAAAATTATAGATTTGGGACACGGCTGGCCAAGAGAGATTCCAATCTTTGGGCGTTGCTTTTTATCGCGGTGCAGATTGTTGTGTGTTGGCGTTCGATGTCACCAACGCCGCCTCGTTCAAATCACTCGATTCGTGGCGAGACGAGTTTTTGATTCAAGCAAGGTTTGATTTTCTATTTATTCTCCCGGCCTTTTTCGCAAATTCGCACTTTCAGCCCCCGCGATCCGGATCATTTCCCATTCGTGTTGCTCGGCAACAAGGTCGATCTCGAATTGCAACGCGCCGTCTCGTCGAAACGCGCTCAATCGTGGTGTCAGAGCAAGGGCAACATTCCGTACTATGAGGTGTCGGCGAAAGAGGCGTTGAATGTTGAGGCGGCGTTTTTGGCGATTGCTCGCGACGCGTTGGCTCGCGAATCGCAAGACACCAACGATTTTCCCGAATTTCCGGATCAGATTCGTCTCAACTCGAGTCAACAGGCCAACTCGTCAGGTTCCGGATGCAATTGCTAAACAATTTTTTCCCTTCAATTTTGTCTGCACAACAACAACAACCCAATGTATGTTTCCTTCCTCTTTCCGGATTACGGTTTTCTGACCGGTCTTCCTTCCAATTTTTTTTTGTTCTTTTCGTCCTCGCATTTTAGTCACCCTACTAGAACAACAATTTTTCTTCCAATTTCTCGAAACACCTTCTTCCAATTTTGCCATTTTATTCGATAAAGTTATATTGTACATATAACCCCAAAATATCACAGTTTTCGGTGGGGGGGGGGGGGGGATGCTGAATATTTCTAAGATTAGATGAATTCATACAAGAAGGGGGAGTCGATAACCGAATGACCCACAGCAACACCTCCCTGCAAAAAAGTTATAGATTCACAGCGAAAAAAAAGAAACAAATTGTACAATAAAATGTCATTGCGGACGTGGCCGAGTTTTTAACCCGCGGCACGAAAATATAGACTCCGCCCTTTTTTTGCACACCGAGGCACTGTTTTTTCCTCTTTTTTCTTTGAAAACAACAAACAAAAAACATAATAAACTGCGAACAGTCTGCAAAAAAGATGTGCGACGGTTTGCAAGTGGGCGGAGTCCCCCCGTAAATCGACACTGTGCATACACCACACAATGAGACAATTTGTTTCTTTTTTTTCGCTGTGTAGATTTGATTTTTTGTCGAGCTGCTCGCTCTAATGATAGCACACGCGACGCAAAAGCCGCGACGCACACAAATGTGAGTTCTCCTCTTTGTGCTGCGGTGGGGCGCGTTTTATCGATTGGCAAACTACACAAGTTGTAAACAGATGGCCTTCCCAAAAATGGGAGGATTTCACACCTTATGTTATGCCATATGTTTACAACTTGTGCAGTTTGCCAATCGATAAAACGCGCCCCACCGCAGCACAAAGAGGAGAAGTCACAGTTGTGCGCGTGTGTTATCATTAGAGCGAAGATCGACAATTGAATAATACACATACCTCGTTGACTGTCTCCCCTTTGGTTCGTAACAAATGTCCGGCTGTTTTCAATTCGGGTTCACCTCGATACCCAAACGCGTAGCCATAAATGCCCAACTCGCTGACCGCCTTCGATAAACCATACGGTTGATTGGCTCGGCACAAATAGTTTTCCACAAGAATCGGATTCAACTTCTCCATCAAAATGAACGCGCCACGTTCGTCGCCCTTCAACTCTGCGAGCATTTTCGCCATCTCTTCGCCGTAATAGTTACCGGCTCCGCCTTCTAGCTGCGGTTTGAGCACGAATCGATCGGTGTGAGCAATTGCGCCCTGATGAGAATGATGTGTGAGAAATGTTGCGAAATGCGAAATGCTTACCTTGACGATTTTTTCGGTGATCGGATCGGTTTTGTCGAGAGCCCAAAGTCCGGCGAATGTTGAGCGGATTGCGTTGGCCTCGCGTGGATTGCCGACAAATCGTTCCACAACTCCGTCTTCAGATAGAACCTGGAATTTTTTTCATACATTTTTAGGCTTAGGCCTAGTTTGGAAAAATGTGAAAAAAATTGCCGAATTTTTCTTGTCTCAAAAAAAAAAAACATTTTTTTGTCAAAAAAATTCACTGTTATGGGCTTATTCACAAGAAAAAAAATAATGTAAAAAAACAATAAAAAACACAAACAGTTTATTCACCTAATGTCGAAAAATGTCGAAAAACCCCCTTTTTTCGAGGTTTCTCGACATTTTTCGACGTTTTTCGACATACTTTTACACACAAATGAGGTGAATAACCAATTTTTGTTTTTTATTGTTTTTTTACATTATTTTTTTTCTTGTGAATATGCCCATTATTTTTTCAGATTTTTTTTTGAGAAAAATAAAAAAATTTTGAAGTATATTTATGGCCAAAAAAAACAGTTTTTTTTAAATTAGGTCTAGCCAAGAAAAATTTAGGAGAATGAAAAAATAAGAAAAAAAGTTTCTATCATTTTTCTCTAAAACTCAGTGCAATTTTTATAATTAAAAATTCAGGGTCTTGCCATGAAAATATTAAAATTCTGAAAATCGAAAAAATACAGTAATCTAGGCGGCTCAAAGAAAATTTTTTTCGAGGCATTTCGAACCTACAGTAACCCTAAAGTCTGATATTGTTGCTCACAAACTACAGTAACCTCAGAAATTCGAAAAAAAAAACGAGACAACAAAGAAAGAAAAAAAAACAATATTGGGAAAAAAAAAACTAAGAAAGCAATGAACAATAAAGGAATGAGCAGTTTTGGCTCCGCCCCCTTTTATGTGTCCATCATGCAAAAAGGGGCGGAGTCAACATAAGGTGTACCTTCCTATGCTCATTCATTCATTTATTCTTCACATTTTTCTTAGTTTTCCAATATATTTTTTTTCTTTTTTTGTTGTCTCGTTTTTTTTCGATTTTTCGAGGTTACTGTAGTTTGTGTGCAACAATTTCAGACTTTAGAGTTACTGTAGTTTCGAAATGTCTCGAAAAACATTTTCTTCGAGTCGCCTAGATTACTGTATTTTTTGAGATCCATTATTCCAAGTATGAACTTTTTCTCTTTCAATTTTGGATTTTCTGAAGTTCTGGGAGAATTTGAGAAATTTTTTGTTTGGGTCTCACCACGAAAACAGTTTTATTTTTTGTCATGAAAAATAAATTATTTACCTGCTGAGTTTTTTTCGTGTTCGCAATCTGAAGACCAATCCAAGGAGTCTTGATCGCCGCCGATAATTCCATTTTCAAGCGAGTGTCCCATTCTCAAAAAAACTTTTTTTTTTTTTAACTTTCCGGGGAAAATGGGAAGCTCACCATTTTGAGAGGAATAATGATCTGGCGAGTAGCCAGCGCGAAAATATACAATTGAAACGTGGCTGCCTTTATAGAGCAAATCTTTGTTTTCCGCCAGAGTTAGGCTATCTTTCAACTGTTCCAAACTTTGTCGAATAATTTGATCTGGCGGAACGCCAAGATTTTCGAGCGCATATTCGACGTGTCGCTGATCAATTTGATTTTGATTGATTTGCTCGACAACTACGAGAACTATCGAATCGGGGTTGTTGAAATGTTTCCAGGCTTTGTACAACGCTTCGGCGATCATTTGAATTGGCTGATTTTCTGGGATACATCGATCAATAAATTGTTTGGTATAGCCAAGATTGAAAAGTGTTCGACGATGAAGTTTTGTTAACCGTTCGGCGTGCGCTCCCATACTCGATGCGATGTTATTCACCTCGATTTGTTTCAAACCATACTCCGCGCTGAATGGATCTTTGTGGCACATATAATCGGATCGTTGAATCGCAAGGGTTAGCGGCTGCGCCAACCCGGCTTCCCTCACTTTTTTGTAAATATCAATCATGTTTCTAGTGAATTCATCCGTTTTTACCACATTTTCATGAAGATTGATGAGAAAATCGTAATCATATGCAATATCATGGTATAGGCTAGCGATTAACTAGAAAAAACTGGTAGAAATTTTTGTATTTTTTGGAAAAAACTCACATTTTGAACATTTACCGCTTTTTCAAACAGATTTTTCGGAAATGGTGACGGGAGAAGAGCAAACGGGGCTGATTGACACACATCGCTTTGCTCTTTCTGTTCGCGAGTTCGCATGACGAGACCGTTCGCGTGAGCATAGTCGTGCGACTCGGCGACAAGTTCTGCGACTCGTTCCGCGTCTAGTGGGAGTTTCGGGTAGTCGGCCAGCAGAATCGGTTGAGACATTCTACAAAAATATCGGAACATTTCTTGAAATGCAATAAATATTTCAAATATGAACGTGAAACGTTTAAACAAGCAAGAAAACAAAAAAATAATAAATATACGATTACTGTAGAAATCAAAGGCACACAATAGAGAAGCAAGGGTCTTGCAAAGAACTCTAGTTTTTGTCAAAGGGAGGTTGTTAAAACTAGTTTGGTCATGAAAAGAAACACGTTTTTCGGACATCTCGAGAAGAAGAAGAAAAACAAAACGTTTTTTTTTCATTTTCAAAGTTCAAAGAACAGCAAAACTCAAGAAATGTGTCAGTTGTCGCTATGTTGGCGCGTTTGTGTATAGCGCCTATTTATTTATTTATTTTCGTTTTTTTAACGCTTTTACTTCTAGAGCCATGGGTGCGGCACAGAGTGGTGATCAAGCAGCGCCGGAAGTTGTGAGAATTGAGAGAAGTGAAATTCCCGAAGAGTACAAGTTAGTTCTAACGCTAAAAATGTGAGTTGTCATTTATTTTGTGTTTTAGAAGTGTCGGAGTATCATCTGACGTTGTAAAACGTGTAAATGCCACCAAAACATCTACCGCGCCAACAAACGACGCGGAAAATCAAAAATTGAAAAAGGAGTTGCAAAAAGAGCGCGACGAGAAGGCTAAACTTCGTGAAGACATGGCAAAATTGTCGCAATTGCAACAAAGAAAAGTGTGTTTTTCCTATAGAATGTTTTTTTTTCAAATTTTTCGAAAAAAACAATTTTAGGACAACAATACGATTTTGCCGCCATCAATTGGTGGAATTGGTTCAGATTTGGAGGAGAGAAAGAAGATTTTCGATGAGACTGTAGATCGTGTACAGAAGAGATTTTTCGATTATCATCGGGAAAATGTTTGTCAAGATAATGAGACGGTAAGTGAACTCTAAAAAAAGAAAGAAAAAACAAAACGAAAAATGGTGACAATTCAAGTGAGCCAAAAATGATGACAAATCAAAAATGTACATTTCCAGGAAATCATTAAATGCCTCCAATCCAATCAGGGTCGTGTGTTGAAGTGCGCTCCATTGACAGAGGTATTTTTCTCTAAATTTTGCCTAAAAAAAAGTTTTTTAGGCTTACGAAAAATGTGTTGGTCAATTCAGACAACAAGTCCTCAAGGGCAATTAAACTTTTTTTTTCGATCACGATTTTTTCTAGGTGTAAAGAAATGAAGAAGATTTATTATGCGGGGTTATTATTATTATTCAAAAGTCGCGCTCATTCGCCAAAAACATGAAAAAATTCGCGAAATAAAAAGAGAATCGCGAAATTTTGTGGATGCTCATCGAATGCGTGTGAAAACTGTTGAAAACGAAGAGAAACGTCGCGAAAAATCCTGCGAAATTCGCAAGAGCTCGCAGATTTTTCGCTCGTCGCGACGTTCCTGCGAACGAGGTGATTAGAAGGAGATGCGAGGAGAAGTGCAGAAAAATGATGAGACTCTGCAATTTTTCCAATTTTCCTTGTTTTTCGAAAAAAAAATAGGAAACTCACTAAAAATGGTATGGCCACAATTAAATCTTGCAAAATTATCAAAAACCCTAAAAACGAGACAATTGTCCAGACAATGCTAGATTTTGTCTTATAAAATTTCAGATTTGTCAGATTTTTGTAGGTGTAAAAATAGAGAATATTCGACAAAGATTGAAGAACGGCTGGGAGGGGTACTGTAGTACGATGATTTGACTGGGTATACATACTTGCCGCCGAGAGAACGAAGACAATTATTGTCACGTTGCGAATTCTACAAAAATTTTGTTTGCAACCGCGACGCACACGCAACGCGCGTCTCATGAAAAATTACCGTTCTTCCATTTTTGATTTGATCGTCATTCCGATCAACACCAAAATTGGTACAATCATCAGCATTTTTGAGTTTTTCTCAAATCCCAATGTCTCCAGATATGTCAGAAATACAGCACCCGCATAGAACAGTGCTTTGAGCATTTTCTGAAAACCTAAAAATTCAAAAAAATCTGAAATAAGGTGAGATTTGAGATAGATAAGGTGAGATTTAAGACTCGTGGGGAAAAAAACAAAAAAATGTATAAAAAATCAAAAAAATAATTTATTGCGTTTTCGCGGCGGTTCTAGCGGCAAGATTGCCGAAGAGAATTAGAAATTGTGCAAGATAATAGGTGGAGAGGACCAGCTCATTACTGTAGAAGGTCCAAATTCCAACATGTGACAAAATGATGAACGAGTCAGAGATGTAGAAGAGCGCGAAACCAATAGCGCGATGAATTGATGCCTGCAAACAGGAAGAGATAGCGCAGCAGGGTAGATTGTTGACTAGCACGCGCGGGGTCACAGGTTCGATTCCCCATTCGGGTCAACTTTTTTTCTTTTTTTCAAAACTCACTGTTTTATTCAACGTTTTTGATGGGTTTAGATGTTGTGAGACGGCGATCAGTGTGACACGAGAAAGAGCCAATGAGTAGAGCGAGAAAACGGCCACAGGAATTTTGTGCTCAGGTAAAAGTGGTAGGTAACAATATTTGACGACGAAAATTGCCCAGAGAATCATGAGAAGTTGAAATGGGTTATGAATTCGTGTTTGGTGTTGAGCAAGGATTTTCATATACAAAAAGTGTCCGGCGGCAAACGCAAAAGCGCCGAAAATAATTCCATCCGCACGAATGCCGATGATCCAATCGCCGATTGCGCCGAAAATGAGAGCATAGCCGCCGAGTTTTTCGCCGCTCAAAAATGCGACCAAAACGAGAAGAGCGATTGGAGTCACCTTCCTGAAATGTTACTTAAATTTGTCAAAAAAGTTCGGGCCGGTCTGAAAAATGTCAGACGTCAATTTTTCTGAAAAAAATTGTTTCATTTTAAACTGGCCCGAAATTTCAATCAAGAAAAAAAAAATTTCGGGCCGAAAAAAAAGTTTTCCGGGATAATTTTTTTTTTGAAAAATTTTCAATTTTGTGAAAACTCTAATTTTGGTATTTTTCGGGCCGACCCAAAATTCTCAAAATTTGAAATGTGTCCAGAAATTAATTTTCCGAGATAATTTTTTTCGAAAAATTTCCAGTTTTGTGAAAACTCTAATTTTGATATTTTTCGGGCCGGTCTGAAAAATCTCAATTTCCAAAAAAAAAATTCCGGGCCGGCCTGAAACTCTCAGAACTCACTTTTTGTCCAAAAAATGAGTTTTCCGGATTTTTTTTTTTGAAAAATTTCAATTTTGTGAAAATTCTAGTTTTGAAATTTTTGAGGCCGGCCCGAAATTCTCAGAACTTGAATTTTGTTAAAAAGTAAGTTTTTTTGTGTACTTTTTTTCTAATTTTTAAATTTTCTGGGCCAACTTTGAAACTTGTCGGGCCGGCCCAAAAATCATCAAACCAAAAAAAACACCTCATGCCCCTTAAACTACAGTAACCTTTCCCCAAAAAACCCACCAAAAACTATACGAAAACGTGTGATGATCATTAAACCAATTGGATTGATAATAAAAATTGAGGACTAGAAACAAATAGACGATTCCAACCACTTTTGCGCTCATTTCTTCTTGTTGTCTGAAAAAAAAACAACGAAAACTAATTTATATTTTCTGTGCTTCTGATAACAACAAAACTCTTGTCTTCTCAATTCTTTGCTTGATAACAACATTTCAAAGAAAAAGAGCTCTTGGCCAAAAAAAAAAGGGGGAAAAGCGACAAAAAAAAAACTTTTGAGGAGCGCGACAATTCAATTGAATTGTTGGCAAAACGTTTTTTCCTGATTTTTTCAATGAACAATTATTTTTTTTTCGAGTGGCGCAGAGAAAAAACAGGTTTCTGTTATATAATATTATAATTATCACCTTTTTTCTGTAGAATTTATAATTAGACACGCAAAAAACACAATAATTGAAAAAGGACCACGCGGTGAACTGGTTAACAAGTCTGACTAACGCGCATTTTGTCAGAGGTTCGAGTCCGCGAGCCGGCGAAATTTTTTTTTTTTTTGAGAAAAAGAAGAGTCTAAAAAAACACTCGTTAGAAATTGTATAGTTTCTTATCTCAAGTTCTTTTTTTCTTCTCCCTTTGCTCTTTTTTTCGGCTAGACTACAATTCAAACTCACCAATGCTTATCTCCTCGATTGTCCGCATTTTCTGAAAATTTTAAGAATTTCATTTTCATGAGAAAAAATTTTTGAGATGAACAATCAATTACTAAGTTGATAAGGTGAACAGAACAAAAAAAACAAAAAATTTTCGAAAATAAACAGAAGAAAAGTCAGCGATCTAGCGTGTTCCACGGTCTGCCAAAAAATACAAACACAATGAAAAATTTTCATCGCGTACAAAAACAACACCGCACACTAGTAGAGGCGGAGGAAGTGTGTGCAACAGTGCCGCACACTTTTTTTCTCTTTATTTTCGATTGTTTCTCGAGAAAAAAATAGCTTTACCAAAGTATTTATGTGAAATTTTTATGAAGAATCATTTGTGAGTGAACTCTTCATGCCATAAATACAAAATTATCAACAAAACTATCGAAAAATTTCAAATTTTGAGATACCGCCGAAATTAATTAAATTTTGGGTACTGTATCCACAAAAGTGTGCAATGATGATTTTTGTAATTTATGGCAGACCGTGTGTTCCTTTAAGTACAATACTTATTTTTCAATAAAAAAATGTATCTAGCGTGTTCCTTTAAGTACAATACTTATTTTTCAATTTTTTTTTTCAAAAAAAAACAATCTAGCGTGTTCCTTTAATAACAGTACTTATTTTTCCAAAATTTTTTCAAAAAAAATCTAGCGTGTTCCTTTAAGTACAGTATTTATTTTTCCAAAACTTTTTCAAAAAAAAAAAAGAATCTAGCGTGTACCTTTAAGTACAGTACTTATTTTTCCAAAATATATAGCGTGTTCCTTCAAAAACAGTACTCAATTTTCCAAAATTTTTTCTCAAAAAAACGTGACCCCTTCCAATCTTCAAAATTACCCTCAAAAATTGTCATTTCTAGAAAAAACTCGATTCAAATAAAAAATGATAATATTTTGTATTTTCATTCTAGTAGCTATCAATATATCAATTCTAATTTCATGCGGAAAACAACAGCAGGTAAATCATCAAAAAACCAAAAATTCAAAAATTATCGAAAAAATAACGAAGAGTTATCCTCCTTTTCTGCCAAGCAAATACGCATATGAGAGGAATACATAGAGAGAGTGAGAGAGTGAGAGACGCAGACAACAAGACAGCAAGCATATTTTTGCAGGACACTAATCTTCAAAACAAAACGTTGAAGGAGAGCAAAAGCGACAACAACGCCGAGAAGAAGGTGAGGGTTGGGTCTCGTCGCGAAGAAACGTGTTCCTTTAAATTTTTCCCTGAAATTTTCTCTAGGAACGCGATTTGTATCACGAGTTGGCCGCCCGCAATTTGGCGTTTCCTGCCAGCAGTCGATGTCGAAATCATGATGATGTTTGGAGGGTCAGGGTTACTGTAGTTCTTCTATTCTTACTGTATTTTGGGTTACTGCAGAGGTGCTAAAACAAGAATTTTGGAATTAAAAAAAAATCAAGAACTTTGTACAGAACTCTTAGGGTTACTGTAGTTTGGAAGTAGCGTTTTTTTTGGTTTCTTCAAAGAAAAAAACCACACAATTTTTAGAAAAAATTTATCATAATTTCTTGACCTACAGTAACCCATACAGTACTCTTTTTTCTCCAAAAAAAAATCGCCGATTTCCAGATTTTGGCCCTTTATCTAGACCTCATACGAACTGTAAATCCGGAAGACTTTGTCAAATATCAATGTAAGTGTTTTTGGGGCCGGCCCGAAAATTTTTAAAAACTACAGTACTCGACAGTGGAATGGCGGTATTACACGACATTCAACAATTCATCAAAATCGATCAAACTATATACAATAATGAGACAATTGCATTGGCGATCGTCTATTTTTTGATCAACTACAATCGTGTTCAAGTGAAGCTTGGCGATGAGACAAGAGCCTGGTATACGGTGAGTGCCCTAGACATTATGTTGTGTCAAGGGTTGGAGTCTTTGACATCATGTTGTGTCAAGGCTTGGCCTCCTTGTCACAACCTAAGCGTCTAGTGTTGGCCTCCTTGACAGATCATAAATCGAGCTGTCAAGCTGGAAGACCTTCAAAACATTTGCCAACAAATCGAGCATGGTCTAATCGGTGGCGGGGTCAATGATAAATCATATATTCGAATGAAGCCAAGGTATCTGCTCCAATTTTTCCCAACCCAAAATTTTCGTAACTTCTTCCAGAAACACTGCCGAAACTGTGACAAAAGTCTAGAAACACCTTTGTTCATAAATGATTATTGTTTTACACCCTATACATTCGTCTGTGTCCTTTTTTGGACCCTCTAGTCGTCTCGCCACTCTGGATAATAGTGCGATTTGATGCGATCCAAATATTTTCGAACTCGCGGATAGTCGTCTTCGAGAAGATCGGTGATTTTTTGACGATACGGTAGATAGGCGACAGCGGCGAGTTGGCCAAAAACTGCGCAATCAGTCTGGAGAGGAAACTCAATTGCAAACATTTGCCTGGTTTTTTGTGTGTGTGGTGATAGGCTCCGCCCACTTTCTCCTGTTTTTTTCTCGATTTTTTGGTCGACAAAATGTTTGTTAGGCCAGGTATGATTGCAAACATCTGCCTGGTTTTTTTTGTGTGGTGTTAGGCTCCGCCCACTTTTCTCTTGTTTTTTTTTTGCATTTTTTCTCTCAAAAAAATGTTTGCCTACTGTACCATTTTTCTTACTGTGATTGAGAGATACTGTAGCGAACATTCTTCTAGTTAGTTTTTGACTTACAGTACCCCCTACAGTACTGTTTTTCGGAAAAAAAAACCATCTTTCTTACTGTAGTTGAGAGATACTGTAGCAAACACTTTCTAGGTCAGAGTTTTTCCAATTTTTCGACAAAAAACCGTAGTTTTTGACCTACAGTACCCCTAACAGTACTATTTTTCTCGGAAAACAACTCACCGACGTGATACGATCACCAAAAAGGAATTTCTTATCACCCAGAACATCGTCAATCGCCTCAACATCTCGTCGCAACAACTCCCGCATCTCATCCTTGTCCAATTTTCCCAACACGGCGTTGACACGTTTCGAGATCTACAAAAAATGGGTACTGTAGTTTTCATTTTTTCATTAATTTTTTGCAACCTACCGTCTGACTAAACCCCTTGGCAAGATAGTTGGTAAGAAACGCTGGAATTGGCGCGTTGCTGACCTGGCGGCTTAGAAGGAGATGAGCATTGTTGACGGATTTGTCGACGAGGAGAGCGCTGAGAAAAAAAGGTCAAAAATGTGTGAAAAAATAGTGAAGACTAACTAATTCGTCGAAACATCAATCATTCGCTCGACAGCTCGAGCAATTCCACGTTCTCGATCTTCGAGTTCGTCCTGAAAAAAAAATTTGTTTTTTTTTTTCAAAAAAATTGATTTTTTTAAAATTTCTCAAAAAAAAACTTTTCCAGTTCTAAAAAGTGGAAATACAAGGTCTGGACCACTTTTCCAGTTCTAAAAAGTGGAAATACAAGGTCTGGACCACTTTTCCAGTTCTAAAAAGTGGAAATACAAGGTCTGGACCACTTTTCCAGTTCTAAAAAGTGGAAATACAAGGTCTGGACCACTTTTCCAGTTCTAAAAAGTGGAAATACAAGGTCTGGACCACTTTTCCAGTTCTAAAAAGTGGAAATACAAGGTCTGGACCACTTTTCCAGTTCTAAAAAGTGGAAATACAAGGTCTGGACCACTTTTCCAGTTCTAAAAAGTGGAAATACAAGGTCTGGACCACTTTTCCTTTTCTAAAAAATTTCCACTCACCTTCAATCCAAAATGTTTCTGCAATTTCCAAACAATCACTTGCGAATCGCAAATCTGTTGCCCATTCAACTCGACAAACGGCAACAATCCTTTCGGCGATTGTCTCAACGTCAACCACGTTCCGACGACTTCGTGTTTGATGTGATTCGCGCGAAGAAACGTCTCGATTTTCAAACAGAACGGCGATAGATTCGGCTGTCGATTGGCCGGCCGCGGAAATTGATACAAATACACGACGTCGGGTTTCCAGTTCGATTTGAGCGGACCGCTACCCTGCAGACTTGTGCTGGCACCGCGCCGGAATTGTTGATGTCGCGCAACGTTGCCGATCAAATTCGCCACCACTTTCATGGCCTGCAAAAAAAACCTATTAGCCAAAAAAAGAAACAAAAAACTAGTGGAAATATATGAAAAATGGTAATTTCTACCATTCCAAAAACAACAACAAAAAAATTCTGAGAAATCCTAAAACAAATTTATTATCTCTAAGAGTTAGCCGTTTTATATTCTTCATATCGTTTTTTCTGCAACTCATATTCTTCCATATTTGCGTGTTGTTGAATGGCGTTTAATCGATATTTGACACCTTCCTGTCGTCGTTCACGTTGCCTTCGTTCATCCCACAAGACGGCAGCTGCAAGAGAAAATGTGACCTCTATTTTATTCGTCGGAAAAATTTGGGGTTTTGTTTTCTTCAGAAAAACTACAGTAACCCACACAACTGATTGTTGTTGTTTTTGGAGAGCGGTTTGTTTTCAAGGCACACATATTTGTGGGCGGAGCTAAAAAAAAATAGCGTTCAGTGAAAGAGAGAATGTTATTTTTAGGGCCCTATTTTTTTTTTTCGCAAAACTACAGTAACCCGCTCAACAAAATACTCAATATTTCCGGGCCGGCTCGAAAAAATGTCGAGTTGGCTCCAAAATGAGGAAAAAAAACTACAGTAATATTTTTTTTGCTCACATTTTTTTTCCAAAATCTTCCGGAATTCTAGAAAAAGACTACAGTAACCCCAAAAAAAAACTCCCAATACTCACCAATCGTCACTGTCGTAAATATACAAGACGCGACAAATACCCGAAAGCCGAAACGATGTTTCGGCGGTGCCGCGCTCAACATCTGCAACATTTTTTTTTTTGATTTTAAGTTTTTTTCAGGGCAAATAAATATAAATCTTGGTCAAAAAACCAAGTTTTCCAATAAAAAATGATAAATTAAACCCACTTTATTCAAGTTAAACTGAAATTTTGTTTTTTTAGTTATTTTTGCAAGAAGAAATACAGCTGATCACAGATAATAAAGCGCCCATCATAAGAATTCCAAGAAAACAAAGGTTACCTGTCAATACAAAAAGCAACAACAAAAAGAGACTAGTGTGCCAAGAAAAAAAGCTCTAAAATATGCGTGTCTAATCGTTTTCCGAGCCAAACAACGACTTGCTCCACTCGCTGTCGTTCAACGTTCGCTTGTTGTGATCGTACAGCTGTTTTGCTCGCATCATTTTGTCTGATAACCGACGTGCCACCTCGATTCGACTACACCAAATGTGAAGTTGACGGAGACGTGTGTCTTCCATGTCTAGGGCGACTTCTGCAAAGTTTGGGCGGGGGTTTTTGAGGGGAAATTTCTGATTTTTTCCGTCAAAAATTTTCGATAAAATAATTTCAGAGTTTTCAGACACTTTCTGGCTAAAAATTTCCGGGTTTTCGAAACATTTTTGGGATTTCAAATATTTTCAGAAATTCCCGATTTTTCGAATTTCAAACTTTCCGCTGATAAAACTTCAGACTTTCAAAAAAACTAACCTATACTCGAAAACGTGTTCTCTAATGGCGGTTTGGCTTGAACACTTTTCAAAAATTTATAGGCAATTCGTTGGATGACGATTGAATTCTCCCCGTTTATCTGGGAAAAAAAAAACATTGAAAACTACAGTAACCAGAGAAAAAAGCTCTCAGAGTTTCAGGCCTATCAGCTTTTCGGGCCCAGGCTTTCAAGAAAACAAACCTGTCGACACACATAACACTGTTTCGTCGAGATTAGTACATACTGTCTGACAATTCGATCAATATTCGCCGCGTCAACATGCTCCAAACACGTTTCAACGTCCAACAGTCGCTCTTTTTGCGCGAATCCATTGATTCGCAACAGTTCGAGTTGCGCTCGCGCCAAATTCGCATTGTACGACGGTAGCAAGTGATAGAGATTGCGACATAGTCGCGGCGCTCGCACACGAGTCGTCGCCGCTTGTCGTCGCGACACAGCGGTCGCCGGCATTGCCAGCTCTTTCATCGCCGACGCCGTACCTTCGACAAAGTCGAAGACACCTTGAACTGGCTTGGTGACGGTGTCGACGACGCCTGTCGCGACGCCGCGAATCATTCCGCGAAATATTCCGTTTTTGCGACTCTCCGTCGCCACACTCGTTATCATTGCGGTCGCGCCGCCGAGCACACCGACGCCGAGACCTTTGACACCCGAATAGAGATGTGTGAGCGGGGTGGAGGTGGAGCTGTGCGATCGGATCATGTTGTGTCGTCGTTTGAGTTCGTGCTCTTGATCGAACGTCAGCGAGCCGACACCCGACGCCATTGAGGAGGCGACTTTCGACACGCTGTTCGATAGACCGTAGCCGAGTCCGGCTACGAAGCGTTGAACGTCGCCCTCGATGAACAGACCTTGGAATGAGTCTTTGAGATCGGTGACCAGGCCGAGCGGGTTGCCGAACGCGTCGAGTGTCACAATGATGCTCAACGTTTGTTTTTGCAATTCGGCTGAAAAAAATATCGTCATCCGCGCTGCGTGTCCGCGAGCGGTCGCTTTTTCTTTTCCCTCTCCACTTTTCTCTATGTCTTTTCGAAATAAGATTTTAAAACTTTCTATATAATTTTTGCCACCTGTTTGCAACTTGATAATATTGATTTTTTCCTAACTTCCCAAAACAACAGGTGGTATGGTGACCTAAATAGTACGCACATTTCCATGAGAAGAGGGGGGCGAAAAAGACACAAACAAAACTAGAGAGTATACGCGAAGGAGAGAGCGCAGAGAAGCAAAATGATCAATACTAAATAGATGTGTGAGCTAGATAAAATGGGGGATTTTTTCTAGGCCCCAAAACTACAGTACCCCTCTCCCACCAACCTGTATAAAACTTTTGCAACGACTCGAGCAAAAACGACGACGTCTCGAAATAATGATATTGTCGGAAGGGTGGCAGTGCAACGCTGGCATTCTCAAACGAGATCAATTTGACGTTGAACTGATGTTTGAGGTGTCGAAGATCGGCGGGCAGACCAGATTTGGCAACCGTTACAACTAGAAAAAACTGTGGGGTTCAAAAATTTGTCGTGCAAAAAAAAAAACCGTACCGCTCAACGCAACATGACCCATTTCAAGATCCAACGTTCCAAAATACCATCGACGTGTTCGTAAAGGATCATGACGTTCGAGTCTGCAAAAAAATACCCTTTTGAAAAATCCGCGAGAAAAAATAGCGCTTACTCGGTGTTCGGCGGTAGATTCAGCGCAGTTTGTTGAACCGATGTTGACGCGTCGGACGACTGTGCCATTTGCACAATTTTCCAGCATAACAGCTCGTCTAGTTGCACACTCATGTCACAAACTTTTAAACGGAAACACTGGAAAAAATTCAAAATTTTTGTAGAATCACAATTTTCCGAGTTTTCAGACTTTGAAATTTTCCGAAAGTTCTGCGACCCGAAATTTTTGAAAAATCAAAATTTTCGAGGCGACTTCAAAACTACAGTACTCTACTCAAAACGAGAGTTTTTTGAACGGGTTACTGTAATTTTTGTTTTTTTTTCTGATTTCTGAAACTGCTATTATATCAACTTTTTCAATCCAAAAAAATACGGTGGTTTCTATTTTTCGAGCCGGTCCGAAACTCTAGTTTTGGTGAGAAAATCTCATGTTTTCAAAACTACAGTACCCCTCCCCATTAAAGCTTCATTTTCTTTCTATCTTTCTCTAAATCTCTCACTCACATCAAACGAATCATAATGTTTCATCGGCGTACAATTCATCTCCAACTTCAACGCCTGTCGTCCGGTCGTCGCGACACCCGTCGGCACCACGCTGCCGCCGCCCTCCATCATCATCTCCTCATCATAGGCGCCGCCGCCGCCAGCGTCCGGTTGACAATACAACACTTGCCAACGATCCGACGACAACAGTTGATTGTCGATCTGAATGACGTCGACGCTGGCCGTCATCTCGTAGGTTTGTTCGACGCGTCGCGCGCTGACAAAAATTCCCGAAAAATGGGCGTAGATCAGCTCTTCGTGTAGGCCGTTGATGACGGATAGGCCGATGCCACCGCGCATTGTTAGGCTAACGTCGAGAATGTCTGAAAAATCCGGGGTTTACGTGGCCTAGAAAACCAACAACTCGGCCAGATATTTTCTTTTGAAAATTGGTGGTTTAGAAATTGTCTTTCAATAGAGCAGAGATGCTCTTTTTTCAAAAAAAAAAAAAAAAGAAAAAAAACCCACCCAACTTCTTAACCGCCGCCGCAATCATCGGCTCGGACAGCGCACGCGTCTGCGTCTCTCGATCAACAATCCGTATCACGACCGTCGGACCGCTGTGCAAAAACTCCACACCCAACTGCCCACTTCCGGGACGTTGTCGTTGAACTCGCCACACTTGCGTCACACCGATGCCGTCTTCGCCGCGTTGCGCGACCGTGTCCGCCTCGGCGACACAAACCTCTTGTCGCAGCAGAGAGGCGGTGATCATCAACGCGGGCGCGTCCTGCAAACACATTCGACCGTCGGGCATCAGTGTCCAACGTTGCCAACGATTGCGTCGCGTGTCGCGTGCCATCATCATTAGGCGACCGCCGGTTTTGTCGAGCACGTCGAGGACGAGTCGTGTGTCGCCGAGATTGCGATGATTCATGCCGACGTTTTCGATGCAACCGTCTTTGCACAATTTCCACAATTGATTACCCATGCTGGAAAGAGAGGAAAATAGCTTTTTTTTCACATTGGATGATCTGGCTGGACTGACAATAAAAGTCGGAAAAATTTTCACTCACTTCCCATCCGTTCGATTCTGCTTGTTCAACATCACTTTACCCTTCTGCATTGTTTCGAGCACAAGTTCTTGCTCATCGGTTCGCGCCGCGTTTTTCTGTTTCGGCGCGTTGAACGAATGCGTCAGCTGAATGAACGAGTTGTTCTCATAGACCAACGGCTCAGCCGGTCCGGGCATTGCGATTTCATACGATTTACTGCGATTCTCGAAAACCTGCAGCACCATCTTCTTCGTCCCATACAAATCGTCCCACGCGTAATCGACCACACTTTTCGCCTTGCAAATCGTTCGCAAGTGTCGTCGCGCCGGCGTGTTACTCTCCTGCTGATACAGCACCGGTACATCTGTGAGATTTTCGATGCGAATTGGCGGCGGATAGAAGTCGGCGTTGGTGAAGGTGATTTGAAAGACGGCCGACGTGAGGATGATTTCGACGCGAATGAATCGCGGCGTTTCGTCGGCGTCGCGATTCGTCACGTGAAAACTGCCGACGCGATCGATGAGAAACGGACAGCTCCAGTGTTTGACGTCGGCGCGACGAACGCACAGCATACGGCGACCCGCGTAGTTCTCGTTCCACGTTGTTGATGATTGTGCGGCCAGATGGACGTGATCTTTAGGACTCTGGAAATTTTACATATACATCATATCGACAAGCCCCGCCCATTCTTGTCTGCATTTTTTCCTGACTGCCCAAAACAACAGGTGGTATGGTGACCTAGATAGTACGCAAATTTCTGTGGGGAGAGGGGGGGGGCGAAAAAAACACAGAGAAAACTAGAGAGTATGTGCGAAGGAGAGAGCGCAGAGAAGCAAAATGAACAATAGTAAATGTGTCTCACAAGCTTTTTTCTAGCCTCAAAACTACAGTACCCCCTCGTATGGTTTTCAATTTTTTTTAAAAAAGAATTTTCGTTGCGCAATGCGAAATCTAGATTTCGAGGTTTTTCAAACAAGATTTTTCAAAATTTGAGCCTAATTTCAGTTTTCTGCCTGGAGCTCAAAAATTAGCTACGAGATTTAGATGTTGCCTAGTGAGACAGTGTGAGAAGAGGAGAGACGCAGACAAGCAGCGAAAAAAACTCACATCAACCAAATCGTGATGACAAACCGACAGCGCGACAGACGATTGATTTTGAAGTAAAAATCGCGACGTGAGAAGAACCACCTGGGTATCTTTATATCTCCCGGTTCCGGCTCGAACCTCAACTCCCAGGTTGTAATAAATCGTCGGCAACGTTTTGTGTTCCACCTTTAGTTTGAGCGCCTGAACACCGGGTGTCAATGTGAACTTTTCGCTGAGCGCCGGCAAATATCCCGGCTCTCGAATAAACTCCTTCCCGACACGAACACGACACGATTTGGGACAATTGTCGTCGGCGAACGAGAACATCAACGGATGACGATCTTTGGCCTTCTCGTGTTCGTCCATTTGTCCGGCCGCCTCGTCTTTCGCCGCGTCTTGTTGAATGATCAGCGGCAGGCCGGATTTGTTGACAATCCAGTAGGGCACCCAGAGGGCGACGGAGATCGCGTGCGCGACACCGATGCGAACGTGACAATACATGTCGAGTAGGTGTCCTTTTGCGTCGCTCATCTTCGTCGACAACAATTGACCTTCGCGCACATCGGACTTGACGATTTGTAGCGGGTGTTGCGATGTCAACCGATCTGTCGTCACCGTCATCGACAGTTCTTTGGTGATGTCGACCGATGTGATTTGCATCGATTTACCGGCGCTGATCGCGAATACATTGTTCTGAATCGTAATCTCGACATCGATTGGTAGCAGATTTTGAAGTGACAACGGCGCGACGAGATGAATTGAATGACCTGGCAGAGATTCGAACTCGTGTTCGGGGTAGTATTCTCGTCGAATCGCCGTGCAAACCCAATAGTATTTCGGGGTGTTCAGGTCGGAACGTGTTTTGAGCCGTTGCGTTTGATTGAACACTCCGCCGGAGATTTTCACATTTTTCCATTGGAGTTCGGCCTACAAATGGGATGATAAAATGGAATCTATGAGAGTTTTTTCTTGAGAGAGACCCAGAGAAACAGCAAAAAATAAATTCACAGTGAAAATTCGAAACTCAGGCATGAAAAATTTTGGAAACTCAGGGCCGGGCTTTTTTTTGACCTACCGAAAAACAAAAAAGCCCGGCCCGGCCTGTTTTTTTCGGGCCTGGATCTCGGGCTCCGGGCGCCTCTGACATTTTTTCTTGTCAAAATTCGGTTTTTTTCTCACCCGCTCAATAACTTGAACCGGTCCAACCGGATACGCCGTCACCGTACAATGCGCATATTCCAACGGTATCGACACACAACCATTCGGCTCAACCGACATCATTTGACCTTCTGCAATTTTTTTTCTCATTTATTTTCTCATCGGAGAATTCTCACTTTCTCCTTCGGTTTGCACCGCAATCGGGTGTGGCAAATGATTGGTGACGTCGATCGACGATTTCAACGTCACCACCTTTTTGCCGTCCTTCTCCATTGTCACACTGATCAGGAGGCGGGCGTTTTTGAGTTCCGGTCGAATGGCTTTCACGACGCGAAAGTACGTTCCACACGAGTCGACGTTGACGGGCGAGATTTCGTCCCAACCAGCGACACGGACAATCAACTGACGTGGCGGTTCACGTTCGAGATGCTGAAATTGAAATTGGAAACGGGTCTTGTGACGAAAACGCCACACTTCGAAAAAAAAAACGCACCGAATACAACAACAATCTGGCGGGAAATTCGAAATTCTTCTCCTGACCCCTTCCCACGCTCATCCATCGTATACTCGATTTTCGTTGCTCACTTCGCGCCGACAGAACATCCTCAACCGCTGTCGTGAACGAAATCTCGCCACCCGTCGCGTTTTTCATCACGTATGGCAGATGATCGGTGCTCGAGCGTGAGCATTGATTGCGCAAGTCGTCACGTTCGAACGACGCCATGATGGCGGGTAGTTTGGCGTTCCATTGGATCGATTGTTGGATGAGTTGTTCGGTGATGTTGATGTTTAGGGTGCTTTTTGTTTCGGCGACAAGTTCGACGGTTTGTTTGTGATTGTTTTTGATGTTGGAGACGAAGCGTAGGATGCGCCACTGCTCGATGACCGGCTCCCAGCCAAAGATTCGTTGATTGAAATAGTCCAGCGATACGTGGAACGCTGATTTGATGCGATCTCCACATTTTTCAACGTTCAAATCTGAAGAAAAAACCAAAATTTTTCACTCAAAAAGTATTTTTTTCCTCTCTCTCTGTATGTCTGCGTCTCTCCTCTTCTCACACTATTTTACAAACTCACTTGACACGGAAAATCTCAACAAAGGAATCGAATTCGACTGCAGATCATCAAGAATCCAAAAATCGGCATGCTCAGTTCTCGCCACAAATCTACCAATATCGATTGCTAAAAAAGAAAAAAAAATAAATTTTCACCTAAACCCAAAGTCTCACGTTTCGGCGGTGGCGGTGGCACAATTTCGGGGATTAGCGATTTTTTCGTCTCGGCCAACTGTTTCGAGTAGGCCATGATGATGGCTTTGAGCGCGCGTACGTCTTTGTAGGACAGGCGACAAATCATTTTGACAACATCGATCTGAACATTGTTTTTTTGTAGGCATAGCTTTTTGATGCGACGGGGTCACTAATTTTTGAAAATCAATTTCTAGAAAATTTGAACATTTTTTTTGCATGTTTTTTTTTCTGAAAATTTCAATTTTTATTGAGAAATTCATCATTTCACATTTTTCAAATTTTAGCGTGAAATAAGCCCCGCCCATTTTTGTCTGCGGCATGTAGGGTCACTAACTTTTGAACATTTTTTCCTGAAATTTTTACAACTTTTTGTAGGGTCTTTAACTTTCCAGAAAGAGTGATGCGCCTTTTTATGATGTATGGTTTTTTCGGGACATTTCGAAACCGCATAAAATTTTGAAAAATTTCTCAGTTTTTTTCACAACAAAAAAAGATTTTTTTCGCCTTTTTCAATTTGTCGCGACATCCTACGGGTTTCGGGATACACCTTGAAAAAAAGCGAAAAAAACAAAATTTGTTGTGAAAAAACTGGGAAATTTTTCAAAATTCTATGCGGTTTTGAAATGTCGTGGTTTCGAAATGTCGCGATTCCGAAATGTCGCGATTTCGAAATGTCGCGGTTTCGAAATGTCACAAATTCGAAAAGTCCCGGAGCCGTTTTTCCTCATTTTTGACCCCCTCTTCTTCCAATTTTCCCCAAAAAAAAAATCCTCGAATAAAAAAGAAGAGAAACAACCCAAAATTTGCACTTTTTGGTACAACTCTCGCATACCAACTAACCTCCAAAGTGTGTCGTGTTGGTGGGGTCAACAACATTCCGGTGCTATTTTTTTGTTGTTGTTTCTCCGTCGCTCTTTCGACAGCTAATCCAATCGTCACCGAAAATTCGTTTGAGCACAAATTCTTCGTTTGTCGCTCGTGTTGCATTGAGCACCACGCAAATTTGATACTCTGAATCTCCAGATTCGCCATGATGTGTCCCGACTGATCGTTCATGTTGAGCACGGCGGTGGTTGAGGCGATTAGTGCGAAACTGTTCTTCATGTGACAATTCTCCAAAATGTACAAATCCGAGTCGCGCAGCGTGATTTTGACGGAGAATGTGTGTTGTTGAGCGGATCCGTTGTTTTGTTGAACCGGTTTTCGATCCACAATTGCTCCGTCGTTGAGTTTTGAGAATTTTGTTGTGTTGTTGATGTTGAAAGGAACTTCATCACTATCTGTAAATTGTAGTTTTGAAAAATTGGTAAAACTTGTGAACCCTAAAAATCACGAAATTTCTAAACGCCCCGGAGCCTAAAAATCCAGATGTTTTTTCAAATTTTTTTGCACATTTTCCCGCCAATTTTTCAAAATCCATTCACTCACACTTTGGCACAAAATCCGTGTAGAGTAGCAAAAATTGTTTGAGATCATCCATCCAATCGTAGGCCATCAAAACTCTCGCGTTACACAACACCAATGTCAAGACCGGCGGATCGTCGCGTTTCATCATCAAATGCGCTTCCAACATCAATCCGTTTTGTGTCGGTCTAGAATTGAATGGGTTTTCAACAAAAAATTTGATTTTTTACCCTGACAAGCTGCATTTCTTGGTATTTCTAGTACTTTTTTTTGGTCGGGACATTTCGAAACCGCATGAAATTTTTGTTTGAAAAAATTGGAAAAAGTTGAAAAATTAATTTTCCGTGTGGTTTTTGATAGTTTTTGAAATGTCGCGGTTTCGAAATGTCGCGGTTTTGAAATGTCGCGATTTCGGAGAGTCCTAGTTTCGAACTGTCGCGGTATCGAAATGTCTTAGTTTCACCAGATTACTTCTAGTAAAACCAGATTACTTCAAATTTGAAGGAGAAAATTGAGATTTTTTGCTCGAAACTTAGTCAATTTTTGAACCTCACAGATGAGTTTCGCAAATTCTGACAAGCCGCGCCCCAAACTCACGTAACTCTCCCACCATCTCGATGCTGCAAAATCGTCGCAAAATGATTCGTCGCATGCGTTGCGGTGTGTCGCGTATCAATCATCTCAACCTTATCACAAATCAAATCCAATTCCGATTGTCCGTCAACAAACGCGTCAAACGAGACGCGCGCAATTGCCAATTTGATATTGGCAAACGGCTGCCACTCTTTACATCCTGGCACTAGGCGGCGATTCGAATCGAGAATTTTCGGAACCTCACAATTTAGTTCAACATCTTCGAAGATCATGCGAAATGAAAGAGTTGCATATTTGTTTTGCACATGTACAACTTCCTAGAAAAACAAATTTCGTCAAACTTTTCAAGAAAAATTGCTCACTTTCACATCGGTGGGAAGTTGCAAAATCTCAATCGGAATCGTTTCGGCCACCGGAATGAGTGGCTCGCCGAAATTCTTCTCCAAAACACCTCTCATCAGCACGTAGAAACTCGTCGTCATTCGCCAATTCAGCCCACTAATTCGGGTGATTATCGACATGTCGGGCGCTGCAAAAATTATCGATTTTTCTTGGACTTTAAAATCCTCTAACCATTGTGCGATTGGAACGAGTCCAAGTTTCTCAAAAACTTGTTGTTGAGATCGAATCGTCGGGAGAAAACGTTGGCACTTGTCAGAATGAACGAGCAAAAGTTGAACGCTTTTTCACCGATGCATTGGCCGTTTTTCGGGCGATGAAGTCGATCGACTAGACGAGCTTCGTGAGCTCGAACATTTTCCAAAATCATGTCACCATAGTCGAGAAGACAGTCGATTCCACTATCTGGAATATGGTGATTTTGTGCTCAATTATAGCTCCGCGACATTTCGAAACCGCAGTTTTTTTTCACAAAAAATAAAGTTTTTTTCGTCGTTTTTCAATAAATGTTTGTGTCGACATTGTCGCGACAGTTCACGGGTTTCGGGACAGTAACCCTGGAATTTTGACATTTTTTGGTCGAAAAATACTTCTAAATTTTGGGACCACCAAAACTACAGTACCCCGAAAAATGGGTACCATTCAAACCCGTGAGATGTCGGCACAAACATTTATTGAAAAAACGGCGAAAAACTATTTTTTTGTGAAAAAACTGCGATTTTTTTCAAAAATTTTTTGGGCTTTCGAAATTGAGTGTAAAAATGGTTTTGGGCAAGATTTTTTTAGGCAAAAAATATTTTTCGACAGATATTTTGGTGTGAAAATTTCCATGTTTTTCAATCACAAAAATCGAGTCTTTGATTTATTTTTGTAATCAAAAATTCAAAATTTCGGTTCGGCCCAAAAATTTCAAAAAAAAAGCAGAGCTCATTTTTTTGGGCTCTGGGACATTTCGAAATCGCATGAAAATCCAACGAAAGGGAAGAAAAGTGTTAATTTGTCTTACTGTATGGCGTATCCAGTGGGATGTCGGTGCACAAAGTTTCGAAATGTCCCGGAGCCGTTTTTTGGTCGAAAAATGTGATTTTTCAAACTTTTTTAGTCCCTTTTTCCCACATTTTCCAACTCACCAAACCCATAATCAGTCTCAATGGAGAATTTCTCAAAAACCGTGCTTTTCAACTTGGACAATTTTTCGAAACAATTGATCATTGTCATCGAGTCAGCCTGCCATATCAGCAACTCCATCGACATTTGATTCATCGGCATCATAATCGTCGTCGAACACTTCACATCAATATTCAGCGCCACTTTCGACTTCGCATTCTCCTCAACCATCAACCGTTTACTTTTCGTCACCAAATTCATCAGCTCGTTAAAATGCATCCAAAAATCCATGAGAGCGCAGAAAAACCGATGCGTATGCACATAGTAGAATCGATGATTGGCGGGAACTTGAAATTCGATTTTCGTGTCAAATTCACGATTCGCATCTTCGCCCAAATATTTGATCACGTTGATCACAATTCGTTTCGCATCGTCTAGTCGCTTTTTAACAACTGGCCCGGCTCCTGCAAAAAAACACTCCATTTTTCTCGAAATTTTTAATTTGAAAAAAATATCGCCTCCCACTTGACAAAAGAATTACATTCTCCAAACACGCTATCCATTTTCATTTTCAATTTCAATTTCATTCATTTTTTTTCGTAATATCTATATTTTTGTCAATTTTCATTTTTTTGAAAAATATTAAAACTCTCACCAAAATGTGTGTTCGCATGTTCATGCAGCTCGTCAATGATGATGAGACGTTCTTGATACATTTCTGCAAGAATTTCGTTTTCGTTTTTTTGTGTGAAAATTAGTTGTAAATACCTGAATACAGCGGTGTGGCATCGTCGATACGAACACCATCGATTGAAAGTGACATTGAAATTGTGTTTGATGCATCGTTTAGAGTTACCTGAAAATTCTTTTTGAGAAAAAATTCCTACTTTGACTAATGGGAAGGGGGAGGGAGTATAACTTAACTTAGAAAAAATAGCTCTTCAAAAAATTTGAAAAATCTACAGAAACAGGTTGTGGTTTACTGGCGATTCAGCACATTTTTAAACGTGGTTTCCCGAATTTTTAGGTAACAAAACTTAGCGAAATACAATCTTCAAACGCGCAAAGTTTAAAAAAAAAGTGGCCCAGAAAAACTTACACAAACTTGTCACTGTGACAAATGATTTATACCAACCAGCAAGCCCACAATCCATCAATATTTACGCGAATAAACAAGGAAAAATGGGCTAATACCGTACCATCTGATGATGAGTGCAAGGACGAAACAAGAAAAAACAAGAATCAAAACGAACGAGACAAGAAAGAAAGAAAACTAAGAAAAAACTAAATAATTAATAAATAAATGAGCACCGCACGGTATAGAGAGAGATCGTTGGCCCCGCCCCTTTTTTGCACCTGCCGCGTGCAAAAAGTGGGCGGAGTCAACGCTCTCTCTCTATACCACGCGGTGTTCATTCACTCATTCATTCTTCACCTTTTGCTTCGTTTTCTGATATTTATTCTTTTTTTCTTGTCTCGTTAGTTTTGATTCTTGTTTTTTTTGTTTCGTCCTTGCATTCATCATCAAATGATAGGGCTTGCTACAATTCCAGATCATTTCCATACTTTTCAGCCATTTTTCTTTGTTTTTCGCGTAACTTTTGATAGAGTGTGGACCACTAATGTTGGATTACCTGCCATTTTCATCGATTTTTCAAAATCTAAAAATTTTGCTTTTTTTCCAGGCCTTTTTATTTACCTCTCTAAAAGTCACAATGCTGCTTATTTTCCGACTCCGTCCTTTTCACAAGGGATTAATTTCACGATTCATCCAAAAACATTATTTTTCTCCAAAATTTTGTAGTTTTGATAAAAATAGTTTTTTTGCTCGTTTAGCTCAGACCTTTTGATCTACTAGATACAAATTTTCGTATTCTTTCACGTCATTGAAAAAAATGGCAAAAATTAAATTCGCAAAGAAAATTATGTTTTTAGATGCGCTGCGGCGCGTTGCGTGCGGTTTATAAGAGACGGCAGAGAAAAAACATGGCTCTCAAATTCGAAGCAAAAAAACTCACAACAGATTCAATTTCAGCATTTGTCATCAACACATTTCCAAGTTTCGTTCGATTCCTCGGGTACGGCATGCCAATCCTCCAACATTTTGTGCGCATAACACACGCGAGACGAAACGGCGGAGCTGCGGACACATGCCGCGACGGCGGCGTCATCTCATGCTCATCGTCGCCCAACAATCCGGCCATTTCGAGCATCGCCACCCATGTTCTTCGATTCATTTGCATTTCCATCTCATCCATGTCGATCTCGATCGAGCAGTTTCGCTGGAAACCACACTTTTTTTTAGTTGTTTGGTTGACCATGTCAGATCCGCTATAGTATCTAGTTTCATCGCTCGTGCCCCCAAAAATAGAAACAACTTTTTTTTCGCTCATCTTCTTGTCTCAAAATTAAATTGTAAAGATTCCAAGAAAAATTTGCCTTGACGATTGCTACAAGTACACATGTTTTCGAAACACCCCTCCTGTTGTTGTTATTTTGTTTTTCTTCACAACTTGAGGGGAAGAGTCGTCGAGAAAAGTGCAAAAGCTTTCGATTCTAGACTTCAAGGTCGTTTCGTGTCATCATTATTAATTCCATTGTTGTCTTCGAGAAGCTTTTGCCAGAAAATAGTGATATTTTGTCGAAAAATCATACATTTTGGTGTAAAAATTCATATTTTCGAAAGTATGATTATTCAAACTATTTTTGAATATTGATATAATTTGAAAATGAGAAATTCTGACAAAAAATCACGGTAAACTCTCAAAATTTTTTGGAGTTTCTCTTGTCAATAATTACATACTTTTGATGTCAAAGAGTAAAAAAGTATTTACAAGAAAAACTCCAAAAAATGTTTAAAATTTTCCGTGATTTTTTTTTTCTGAATTTATCATTTTAAAATTCAACAATTTTATTTTTCAAAATTCCACACCCTCTCAAAAAACTCCCTGTCATTTTTCCTTGGCTGGGTCTTTCCCATTCCGGGCCTGAAACGTCCCACGCCAAAACTACAGTACTCCTTCTCCACACCAGAATAGTGTGCTAGTACTCCAAACCTTGACATCACCACCAGGCTTGAAACTCCGCCCACTTTTTTCTATTTTCTTCTTCGAGCCTCCTCCTTCTCGAAAATCTCACCTAGCTCCACCCCTCTTTTTTTCCAGCTCTCTTTTCATTTCGGTTTTCTTGGCCAAGCACAACTGTCGTCGACGATGAACACATTTCTGACAACACTATTCGCCCTAATTTTCGCAATTCTATTCACATCGACACAGGTTTTTTTGTTTTTTTGAAATTTCCCAACAAAACATTTTTCTAGGTGTCCGCACAAGATCGCCCAATATTCATGAATCGACGAGAGGATTCATTCGGCGACATTTTGACAGAGTTGAAAGGCAAAGGACTTGGCGGACGAATGAGGTATGCATTTTAAATCAGATATTTTTTAACGATTTTTTTAAACACACAGATTCGGAAAACGATCAGCTCCCGAATTTTACGACGCCTATCGATCCGTCTACGAACCGCGCGTTGAACTGGTCGGACTTTAAAACAATCCATCTCGTTTTGTGTAGTTTTTCCCTATCTGTGATTCTTTTTTTCCTTCGGTCTCATTTTTTCCAACTTCAAAAAATCTACATAAATTCACCATCGACCACTTTTCAACATTCCCCTATTTTTCCTTATCGATCACAAGTCTCTCTCTCTCTCTGTTTATTATGTGTAAATGAAGCTATTGTTGCAGTTTATCACGTTGGGTCTCGCAACGAAAATGTTTCTTTTTTTTTTTGATTTTCTGATGGGCCAGCAAGGTGGTACCACAAATCGAGGTTAGGCTTGGAAAATAAATAAAAAACGTGAATTTTTTTGTCTAAAAGGCTTGAAACTCTGAGAATTTGCAGTGAAATTTTTGTTTTTTGAAAAAACCAGAGCTCTTTAAGTTACGGTACTTCGGATTTTTTGAAAAATCGAAAATTTCATGCGGATAATGTTTTGTGTAATTTTTTTTCATCTGAAATTTTTCGAGCTGGGCCGAAAAAAAAAGAAAAAAAAAGTATATTTTTCGCGGAATAAAATTTCGGGTCAAAACTACTTTCTCAAACCAGTCCCGGGCCGCAAATTTCTAACAAACTTAACAATTTCATTTTTTCATTTTTTTTTTCAAAATCTGTGACAAAGTTCGATGTTTAATTCGTGTATATGAACGACAAAATGAACCAAACTTTTTCATTTCAAAAACGACAAATTCGTTCAAGTGGAAACTATTCGAGAAGAAATTATTCACACTACCAACAAACCTTTTTCCCATTCTATTAAACTCTATTTTCCAGGAAGGAGAAAAAAAAAAGAAAAATAACACAAAAATTCAGATCCGAGACAAGCGTTTTGAACTTTTTCAGTGCTTGTTTGTGTGTTTTCGACAATGATAATTCTTGGAATCGGTGCGGATTATTCGATGATCAAAACGTATATCGGTGATGCGTTGCTCGAGAAAAAAAAGTAACAAACATCCGCTGATATACCTCCCCCTCCCCACTACTATAACTTTCGGAAATTAACTTTTTTTCCTTTCGTCATTCCAAATCGGAAACTACCGTAATCCCCCGTTTCTATGATGCTGATGAGATTGATCGAAGCCACTGCATAGCTTGGCCAAAAAAGAATGGGAAATTTTTGGCGTTTTTTCTGACACCCAATTTTTCAGTTGAATTTGACAGCATTTCAAATTTTTTTCAAAAAAAGATGGATAGGAGAAAGTGGGTTTTTGGTTTTTTGGCAGGAATGTGATTTTTTTAGACCTCTGGCGGTAAGCCTAGCGAAACTGTCAGAAACGGTTAAAAAAGGGCTATATTTTCAGATAAATGTGCCTGGGTCTCGTTACGAAACCTGCACGTTTTATGTATTTATAGCAAAACCTGCTTCACCGTCTTGTTTGTTGACAGGTTGTGCTACAATTCAATTTTCCAATGAAAAAACTACGTGTTCCTTTAAATTGGTACTGTATTTGTTTTTTCGAATTAGGACGCCACGTTCATTTTGAATGATTTTGGCATTTTTCCCGTTCTAACAATTTTAACTGCGCGTTAAACAAGGGTCAAAGAGGAGTGTCGTACACATTGTCTGTGAGGCTTATCTTCTCTCTGTCTTCTGGGAAATAGAGCCGCGACGCATTCATGTGTATGCGATGCGGTTCTCTATCCCAAAGTGTATCGTCCAATTATCGATCGGCACCACTCGCACAAATGTGAGTGGTCGACACTTTTTCTTTTCCCTTCTTTGTGCGGTGGGGCGCATTTTATCGATTAGCAAACTACACAAGTTGTAAACATATGGCATCAACAAAATGTGCGACATCCTCCCATTTTTAGGAAGGCCATATGTTTACAATTTGTGTGATTTGCTAATCGATAAAACGCACCCTAAAAGATGGAGAGAAGAGGAGAAGAGACCGTTGATTTCAGTCTTTTCCGGAGATTTTTCAGATATTTTTCGCTCAACTTCAAAACCCAACCAACCTTCTTATATTTCCTCTCAAACATCTCGTGTTGTCGATCAACATAGGTCAACTTGATGACCACTTCCGATTTCGTCGATGTGGATCCATTCGTATTCGCCGCCGAAGAGGGCACAAAACCGGTTGGTGACGTCGGCGGTCCGGTCATCGAGCTAGTGTCAATCGAGGCGACCGATGTTATCGTCGACAAGTTCAACGGTCTGATCGGATCGATCATTGATTCCGACGGAACCGATGCCGATAGGAACAAATCTTCCGATTTTGACGGCCTGGTTGGGATCGAAACCGGCGGAGCTGAACAAGTTGGCGGGTTTTGTAAATCGGGGCAGGAATTCGACAAGGTTTTCTGGAAGAAATAGAAGATCAGAAACCGATAAAAACCAATCTTACATTCATTCCACTTTGTGAAAAAGTTGTGAACAACGGATAAGACGTGTTCTCAATCATATCCCTCATTTCAACATGTCCAATGACGAGTTTCAACTGAAAATGAAAACAAACTTTCAACAAAACAACAAAAAATCTCTCACATTGGTCAGATGTTGCTCCTTCGACACAACATTGAACTGCATACGTTCGACGTTGAAGCATGCGATCGACTCTCCGGGCTCCCAAATTGTGGTGGGTCGAAGTTCGCGTTTTGTGAAGCCACGACCACGAACCTCCATTCGAATGAGCGGAACTTGAAGATTCACATAGACGTGCGATTCGATCATCGAGATTTCTTCGCGAATGTCAACAAGATCCTCTTTTGATCCATTGAGTTTGCTCTGAAAAATTTCGGGTTACTGTAGTTTTTTGAGAATAAAAATTTTGTCAGTTTTTGACGGCCTGAGAGTATCAGAGAGAGTGCAAAAATAAGAGATTTAGAGAAAAAAGCAAAATTTGCCAAGAAAACTTCGAAAATAAATTTTTCTCAAAATTTTTTCTAGAATTTTTTTGACTGCAGTATTTTTCGGCTAATCAACTTCGGAAATCATAATTTTTCGGTTTTTTAAACTAAAAAACTCGGCCAATTTTTGACGGCCTAAACATATCAGAGAGAGTGTAAGCCTAAGAGATTTAGAGAAAAAAATCGGATTTTTTCTAGAGACTAAAAATGTATGGGTCTCGCCACGAGAACTCTTAAAATTCAATTTTTCTTCAGTCAAAAAAATGAGAAAAAATACCTGCAAATCATTGAAAATCTCCGGATCATCAGTGAACAACGTCGACAATCCATCCAACGCTCCCTCCTCATACACAATATTCACAGGTCTCAATCGACAATTGACGACGTGTCGCACGACGAGACGCGGCGACCGGCGACTATAGTGCATGCTGAACATTGGCATGCGAGTCGCCGTCGCGTCTTCGTCGTCGCGTCCGATGGTGAGCAGCATTTTTGTCGACTCGGCCGTCGAGTAGAGCAACGATTCGGAGAGTTCGGCCAGCTTGCTTTTCGGTCGTTGGTGGCCGGAGCGAAGGCGTTGAACGCTCATGTCGTTGACTGTCAGATCGACAGAGAGGCTGTGTTGTTTCGGACTGATCTCCATTCTTGTGGAAACGCCGGATAGTTCGAGTGCGAGTACTCGTTGTTGCTCTATTCCGTCGAGAGTCTGGAATTTTCTCATGTTTTTTTTTGGGGATTTAGAAAAATATTCTTTTCATACCCTGTCAGAAGAGCTCCGCATTAAGTTTTGGAAAAATTTTTTTTTTTGTTGTTTTTGATAAATGTGTATGCCAACATGTCGCGACATCTCACGGGTTTCGAGAGAGAGGGAAAACCCGTGAGATGTCGCGACATGTTGGCATACACATTTATCAAAAACAACAAAAAAACATTTTTTTTTTCGAAAACTTAATGCGGAGCTCTTCTGACAGGGTATGAAAAGAATAACAAAACTCACATAACTGTCAACAAATCGCAACGTCAAATGTTCCAACCTTAGCGCAATCTGCGCAAGGAGCGCATCTCTGCGAAGAAGCGTCGAATCATCCCACGATTCGTGTAACACATCCAATATTTCATCTTCCATCTCTTTGACATTGATCTCCTTCAGCTCGCCGACGTCAACGTTTCCGAAATCGAATTTATCCTCTTGTTTCTCATTCTCGGCCGGTTGTGCGAAAAATCCCGTTATCCAACTGTACAGACCGCCGCCTGCCGGATCAACGTTCGTCGTCGTCGTCGTATCATCGACGATGACCTCTTCAGCTGGTGGTGGTTCGAGATTTTCAAAAGTGTCTTCGGTTGGCGAGCCGCCGACATTGTTGACAGCGCTGATGCCGAGCTCCTTCTCCTTCTCGCGAATCAGACGACGAAACACGGTTTCGCGAAAAATTTGCAGCTCGTGAAACGTGTATTGCGAGTCGCGCTCGATTTGTTTCATGATGGTTTTGTCGTCGAGCGAAGGTGATTGGAGAAGCGTCGTCGAGGGCGATGTGGATTGGGAGGTGGTGGCAATTGTGGTGATTTGGTTGGCAGCGGCGGGATCAATGACGGATTCTTTTCTGGAATGCAACAATTTCATAGCTGTCACAAGAGGTACTTAATTTTTGAGTAAATTTCCCCATACTTGGGATAGCCTGGCAAAATGACTACAGGGGGTATGAAAATTTTCCTTGCATTGTACATTTGTCTTTAATTTTATTTAGATCATAATTCATTTTTTGCTTTTTTGACTTTGAGCTCGTTCTCACAACTAGGGATTTCCACGTTTTTACCAAAGTATGCCGTCATAGCGATTTTCCGAAAACCTGAGAAATATACGCTTACTATCTTTTTTTTTTGGAGTTCCTAGTAGCCGGGCTGTAGCCGTTTTCTAGGTCACCATATGGCTAATTAGATTGCACACCTTTTGATGTTATCTATAAAATATGGCATACCTGTTGTTATGAGCAATAAATAACAACACATGGTGACCTAGAAAAAGTCAACAGGAAATATGTGTGAATAGGAAGGGAGGGCTAAATGTAATGAGGGACCAGGAGAAATGTGACCAAAGGGTTCGGAAAAAACTGGTAATTTTGTCCGAGAGAAATACAAAAGCATTCTTGGGTCGAAAATGACCCTTAGGAATTTTTTTCCGATTTTTAAACTCGGAAATTTTCCGAAAAAAAAAGTTCCGGTTTTTTTTCCGAAAAACGTCCAACATCATGGAAAGTTGAGTTTTTCGCTGGAAATGAAAAAATGGAACGAAAATCATATTTTGCGTTTTTTCCGGTTTACCGAAAAATTTTAGGAAGTCTCGAAAATAGTTTAAATATTCCGGAACTTGGGAAATTTCAGGCTTTGGTTAGAACAACTTTGCGAAGAAATTCTCAAAATTTTTCCAACTCACACCGCTGTCGGATTCGCCAACAATGCAATCAACCGTCTATAATACGCTCGACAGTACTGATTCAAAATTTTGGCACGATTCGCCGCAAACTCCCACGTTCGATTCGAATTTGTCCGGCGGCTATCATCCATGATCCGATTGTACGCAAAATGCCACCACGTTCGAGCGCTAAACACTTTTTCTTATGATTTTTATATGAAAAAAAAAAGAAAAAACCAACTCTTCTCCAACCGAGCACAACGGTCTCCATTTTCTGTGCTGTCTTGCTCGCTCGAATCGAACCCATTCTCGATTCAACGCTTTCAGCTCGGTCATTTGATGTCGCGTCAACTCGCAAACAATCAATTCGGGTTTTAGGAAAAACTACACATAGAAAAATCAGTATTTTGTTTGGGTGGAGGGGAGATATGGACTACCTTGAATCGCGGAATATTTTGTCGAAGCGGAAATTTGCTCGAGTTCTTCTCCATGCGCATTTCTCCACTGCATGGTTGAATGATATAGGCGTTTGATGATGTTTCAGGTGCTAATATGTCCTGGAAAAATTGGGTCTCAAAGCGAAAACTCTAAAAACATGAATTTTTGGTATTTTTCAGTGGATTTTTTTTTTCATTTTTCTGGTACTTTTTTAAAGATTTTCCAATTTTTTGCAAAAAAAAAAAAAAAAGACTCAATTTTTCACACTCTCAGTCGAATTTTTAAAAAATTACCATTTTTTACGAAATTTTTAAAGTTGAACTTTGAAAAAAAAACGATAACTAAAATAGGTCTCGCCACGAAAACTAAAAGACTATGAAATCACGTAATTTTTCACATTTTTAGCCGATTTTTCTTAGATTTTTATCAAATTTTCTATTTTTTTAGCTAGACTTTTGAGATTCACAATGAAAAACATACTTTCAATTGTTTCGGCGTTTCAATATTCTTTGTCATAGTTGCTTTCGAATTCCAATAAATACTAAAACCAATCAAATCCAATTTTTTGAAAATATTCACTCCTTTCTGATTCTCCGCAAATCCTGGCTTCCATTTCGAGTTGGTTGTCTGCATGGTCATTTTTTGAATACGAATTCCACAATTAAACGTCTGACCGGTGATGGTTGTATCGTCCTCATATCGAATGTGCACATTGTTCAGAATTAACTGAATATTGTTCAAAACTGTCGAGATCAACGACGCACCCCACCAAGAGTCTTGCGAATCCGGCACTTGGATGCCCATCAGGTCGAACAGCGCAGTTTTGTGCTTATTTTCGAGTTCTTCAAGTAGTTGCTCTTTTCGCTGTTGTTCAACTTGCTCGACAGCTTCGACATCGTAGCGTTTCTCACCGGATAGAGGTCCCACTATTATTAACACATCGCTCAGCTAAATTCGTTGTTTTTCATGATAATTTCAAGTTTTTAGAATTACCTGCAACGTCCAGGGTTCACTTCTCAAATGGGTAATTGGAACTGATAGTGTCAACTTTCCAAGTAGACCGGATCTAACTTCCAATGGTAGATCTAATTTCCGAAGAGCTGTCTTTTTGAGTGGCACATTTTCAAGTTCAACTTGCCCTTAAGAATAATAAATCTAGAAATGAACAAGTATTTTGAAAAAAAAACGAACTTTTTTCAAAAAAAAAATTCAACACGCAACAATTAAAAAAAACACCAACCTGATAAAAGTGCAACTGACAATTGATCAGTGTTCAGATCTTCTAAATATTCTCCAATATAATTATTGAGCACCCATGCTACTATATTCTCCAACATATTTTACTTTAAAAAATAATTGTTTTAAAGTAACAATATTATATCACTTACATTCTGTACAATTCATACATCTACTTACACGTGGAAATCTGAAATTTTTTCAAAAATTAGTCTTTTTGTTGTTGAGAAGTTGAGAAAAAGCACATTTTGCTTGAGGGATTTTGTTTCAAAAAAAAAAAAATAATAAATTCTAATGGCCTGCTTGTGCCACGACTTCGGCCACGGGTGCAAAAGTTCGGCCATTACAATTTTGAGAGGTCGAAAAGGGCGGTTTGGAATGAAATTTGTCTAAACAAAATTGAAATACTGAATGAACGCAGAGAACGAAAATAAATGAATGCTTGGAGAAAAATCAACGTCAATTTTTATTCGTCAAAAAAAACTTCGATTATTTACACTACAGAAAATTAAAAAATAAAATTGAACATCTATAAAAAACGGAAAATCAAAACAATCGGGACTACTTAAGAAGTACGCAAGGTTGAATTGCAGACACAAATTTTGAGAAATGTGAAGAGCTGAAAATTGAATTTTTTTTAAATAAAAAATAAATAAACTCACCAATCCAATTTACTGCGCATAGTGTCCGTGTTGTTCGTATTGATCTCTCAAACGAAGAACATGCCATCTCGAGTAATCAACCCAGGCGGACGAGACTGGTTGATAGCTCCAACCTTTGTAATCCCATCGTTCACCTTCTAAATGTTTGACACGTTGCTCGATTTGTCTCCAACGAGCAAGAATTCCTTGCTTTTCATAATAAGCAAGATTTCTTTCGTGATGCTCGACATCTGAGACACCGAACCATTTAGCCCACCATTGTCGAACGGCGGTACGCTCGAATTGCCAATGATGAGGTGGAGGTCCCTGAATTCGAAATTTTTTTAGGTCTTCAAAGTTGGTAAAATTTTTCATGCTAGGTCAAAATAATTTTCGTGATCTTCTCGCTGAGTATCTCATTTTCAAATTATAGTTCTTCGGTTTAGACCACTCCCACAAAACTGTGTGCGAAGCGAAAACAATGAAACGTAGAACATTTCACCCACCTCAGTTGGATAATCTTTCAATTCGCAAGTTCCGTAAACAATGTGATTGTAAGCCAAAGCAAAAAGAACTGGCAAAAATCCAATACCAATGAAATAGAAGTGACACACATCCTAAACAATCGATAAAACATTGCAAAACTGGAATAATTACCTTAATACGATTGACAATCAATTGACCAGGACGTCTTCTGAAAACGGCAGCATGTGAACTTCTAACAGCCGGCGCCATGGTGGTTATTGGTTTCAAAAGTCCTGCCCGACAGCAATTCGCGGCTGCCGGAGCCATCTTACTCATCAACGCCATTGTTTGACAGATGAAACTACCTGAAAAACACGTTTTTTGCTGGCAAAAAAAAAAGAAAAAAAAAGAAAAATAATTCAACGCGGCGCAGTTGTTGTGGGCGGGGCTTGGGGAGCAAGGCGCTTCGCACACTTTTTTGATGTTTTTTAATTAAATAAAAAATATTATTTTTTATTTTTTTCAAGCAAGATGTTTCGAAAACCGTTCAATGTGAAGAAAAATACAAATTTGAGAAATTCAGATACGTAAGTGAATTAATCATAAAAACCATGAAACCTTGCAATTCCAGCCGGAAGCTGTACAACCGGTTAGCCGAAGAAATCGGGAATGAAACCGAAACAACAATAGACAAAAAATCACAAGTTGCTCAAGTCAAACTTGTCACATTTCAAGGCGACGCGATGAACGTTTATCTCTCAGACAAAATTCCAATTTTATTCGATTTTTTTGAAACTGGCAATGTCTATCCTACCGTATTTTTTATGTGGAGCAATCCGTTAGCGTATCCGGTTGTTTTGGTGCATGAACAAGTTTTGCAATATTTAGAGAATGGCGCTGATCTTATGCTTCCGGGTTGGGAGAAAATCTAGGGAATAGGTTTAAAAATGTGCCCTGTGTTTAGGAGTGATACGAAGTGACAAGTATACATTTCCAACAATTCGAAAAGGCGGCCCTGTTGCTATTGCTCTTTACAACTCTTCCCAAAATGAGGTGATCGGTCCGGTGGCTGTTGGATGTAGCATGATGTCTTCCGAAGAAATGTTCAAGTGCGGGTTTCAAGGAAAAGGTGTTCAGCTGTTACATGTCTTTAGGGATAGTTTGTGGTGAGGATTTTTTATTGAAATTTTGCGAAAAGGTTTTTTTTCTGAATTAGGGAATTTGGACCAAGAGGTCAACCACCTTCAATAAGTCTAGACGAATTCAACGGGCTCAAAACTCCGATAGAAAATAGGGAAATTGCTAGCGAAGTTGTGGAAAACGAAAATGCTCCAGAACCTGAAAAAATTGAAGAAAAAGAAGAAGAACCTTCGGAATCCATGGAATCTTTAGTTAGTTTATTTTAGGAAGTTAGAAAAAATCATTATTTTTTCCCCATATTTCAGTTGGAGAGATGTTTCCTGGCTGGTATTAAACATCGTCTCAAAAAATCCGGCGAACTTCCCATGGACATTGGCCAATTCTACACGCAATGCGTTCTCTCATGCGTTCCACCCGGTCGAAAATTGGACATGAAAAAGACAAAGTTCAAAAAATTCGGAACATTTATCCAACAAATCAATGAGCGGTCAACAGAACTTGTCAAAATCAACAAGAAAAACAAGGGCGCTGAAACAATTGCCGAGATCAATTGGGCACATGAGTTGTTGCGAACTTTCGAACTTGCCGATGAAAAAATCGTTGACGAAGCTCCGCCGTCTGACGACAAATTCGAACCGCCTGTAATTTTGGAATTTTGCGCGGTCACTGAACCAGTCTTGCCAGTGTTGGGAAAATGTGCAAAAGGCGATTTTTTGACAGTGCCCGAGCTGCGAGAACGCCTCACAAAATATGTCAAAGATAATGTACCTTTTCCAATACTTTTGAGGGGAAGGAAAATCAAAAATTTCAGAATTTATCCGCCTCTAAATCGGTTAAACTTGACCCGGTTTTATCGCAAGTTAGCCGCATAAAAACGGAAACTACTGACTGGAACACGTTGATTCAAACTATTCAATCAAACATGACCAAAACTTGGGTTATACGTTGGGCTGATGGAAGAGAGTTCGTGAGGAAGATCAATCCGCCAAAAGTGGAATTTAAGGTAGTTCACAAGAAAAAAATAATGTTAAAAAACAAAAACTGGTTTTTCACCTGATTTGTAAGTGAGAAATGTCGAAAAATGGGAGTTTCTCGACATTTTTCCACATTAGATGAATAAGCTGTTTTTGTTTTTTAATTTTCGAAGCGTGACCTTTCCACATTTTTGTCATTTCAGGTCGAAAATCGTTCGGGTAACAAAAAAGTGACATTAATCAATAATTTGGCGGTTTTCGGTGTTGATATCAAAACGATATGTCATCAAATTCAAGTGGGTTTTATGGTTTTTTTTCATAAGAGAAAAATAATGTGAAAAAAACACAAACATTTTATTCACCTAATGTCGAGAAATTCCCATTTTTCGAGTTTTCTCGACATATTTTTTGACTCAAATCAGATGAATAACCAATTTTTGTTTTTTTTAGATTATTTTTTTCTTGTGAACAAGCCTAAATTTCAATCCGGGCCGGCCCAAACTTTTTTTATTTTTCAGACGGGTGTAGCCACAAGTGTTACAAGTCAAGCCGAAGCGGTGTGTTGTGAAGGTGCTCAAGTTATCGTACAGGGAAATCAGATTCACTTCATTTCTCAACTTATTCTCCAAACCTATGGGATTGATAAAAAGTTTATTGTTGGCATGGAATTGGCGCCGAAAAGAAAACGATGATTTTTTCTTACTTTTTTTGTTGGAATTTTTTCTGCGAGACGTTTGATCGTTCAAATATCTAGATTTTTTAGCACCAAATTTATATAATTTTTGAAGAAAATGTCTGGAAAATATATCAAAATCGCCAATGATATGATCAAAATCTATGGGCGAAAAGGACAATTTGGTGCGCATACAGGGGCTGGAAATGTGGGTTTTTCTTTTTCAAAAAAAAATTTTTTTAATTTTTGATCTTTCAGTTCAAAGCGATTCAAGCAGATGAGGGAAGATTGAAAGTGGAGTTCAAGGTTGAGCAAGAAATGACGAATCATTTCGGAACTTTGCACGGCGGTTGCACTGCGACACTTATCGATTGTTTCACCACCGCCGCATTGACCTGTACGGAACGTGCGCAATCCGGAGTGTCGGTTGATTTGCATGTGACGTAAGGAGAAAAAAAAAGAAAAAAATCGCGTCGGAGAGGAGTCGAACCCTTGACCTCTTGACTTGTAGTCAACTCTCTAACCTGTTGAGCTACCACGCCACATTTTAGAAGTGGAAAATTTGATAAGAACTGTTTTGCAGATATCAAGCATCTGCTGCTGTTGGAGAAACATTAATCCTTGATTCAATTGTCACTAAACAAGGTAGAACTTTGGCTTTTACCAAGGTATTTTCCAATAATTTTTAAAACCAAAATTTTTACAAAAAAATTCCAGGCCGATCTCTACAGAAAATCCGACAACAAACTAATCGCCACCGGCGTTCATACCAAAGCCTTTCCACCTGGAACAAGACAACTCAAAGTTGAAGAATAAAAAAAAATAATTCAATTTTTTTTGCTGGTCAAATAGAATCCACGTTTCAAAACTATGTATTATGAACAATTTAGTGTTTTGTGTTCATTGTTCAAACAAAGAAAACGGGTGGGCGGATCTTGGCGATAAGAGTTGTAGAATTACGCAGAGAACGAGAGAGTGTGTGAAATGAGGAGACGACGAGCGCAAGCAGAATGCAAATTTGAATTCAGGTTTGTATATTTAATATTATTATACATTTCATTTGTGTGTGTGTGTTTTCACTTTTCGTGCGAAATAATTTTTTCTTGTCAGTTTGACAATTTTTAGGTTGAAGTTACTGTGTTTAAAGGCACACAAAAATATTTATCATTAGAAAAACATGTGTACCTTTAAGGCATCGTAGTTTTCATTTTTTGAAAAAATGCAAGGTGAAAATGAGTATTTAAAGGTGCATCCAAAAATAAATCGTTATTTTTCAATGCTAAAAACGACGTGTACCTTTAAGAAACCGTAGTTTTCATTTTTTGAAAAAATGCAAAGTGAAAATGAGGAAAACTACTTTTTCAATGCCTAAAACAACGTGTACCTTTAAAATAAAGTATTCATTTTTCTCTGCGTCTCTCTTCCTCTCTCTCTCATCTCATTTTACTAAATTTCGTGTGTATGCCTACGGCGGCCGAAAATATTGCGCAATTTTCGATTCGCTCAGCTGTTTCCTCTTTCTCTGCGTCTCCTCGTTTCACACACACTCACACCCTCTTGGTCATTCAGTGAAAAGAGAAAAGCTGCCCATTTCGTTTTTCATTTTGAAGAGGAAGGAAAAAGAAGACAACTTTTTGTATAGTTGGTTGCTGGCAGATATATATATACACATTTTGTTGTTGTTTTTCAGTTTTTCTTTTTTTTTTCTCTTGCGAAAAAAAAACTAGTAAAATATCATACTGTACATTTTTTTGTTTGCAGATTTTCTCTTGAACTTGGTGTGATTCAATGGTCGGTGATGTCGAGGCTTAGGCCTAAGCCTAACCTTGATGCTCAACCGCCGCGCGGAAAAATGACTCGATGACAAAAATCGGCGCCCGCCCTAGATGATGACGTCATCTTGTCGACCAATCAATTTCTCTGGCAAACTATGGACTTTTTTTTTGTTGGTTTTTTTGTAACTTTTTTGAATATAGGTTAGTTTTGGGGGTATAGATTTTTGGGCCGCGAAGTTTTAGGCCCTAATTTTGAGAACATTACGAAATGTCGCGAATTCAAAATCTTGCGATTTCGAAATGTCGCGGTTTCGAAATGTCTGGTTTCGAAATGTCGCGATTTCGAAAAGTCGCGGTTTCGAAATATCGCGGTTTCGAAGTGTCGCGCCTATATTTTTGGACCAAAAATTTTCGGGCCAAACCAAAAAAAAGCCATTTTTCTCAGATATTACACCGTCGTGAATGTCGCGCCCGGTGATTTTGTACAGCGCCCAACCCCTCTCAACTTCCCACCCTCAAAACTTCTACTCGATGTCGCAATTCGCACAACAACTTCGTAAATAACCCCCGGTCTACTATTTTTTTTTTCAATTTTCTGCTCCCATTTTTCCCCCCCCCCCCCCCCCCCCCCAGTCTTTCAGGTGTTCTCAACACACCGTTCCCCCCGATATTTTTGGTACAAGTGTCATAGTCCAAATTTTGTCAGAGCCAGAGAAAACGTCGACGATGTTTGTGATGTGTTCTTTTAGAGCTGCTCCTTTTTTTTGTCATGATCAATGTTTGCCCGCCAAAATGTCTTTCAAGTAGAGTTATTTTGAAATAAAAATATTTTTTATAGAATTTATTTTTGTGCCTAGAACAAGGTAATTATCACATCACAATAGGTAACCGCATGCAAAACCATGAGAGTATTCAACCTGACATCTGCAAGAACAAAAAAAATTACTTTTCCGGGTCTCCCACACTTTTGTGGGCGGGGCCAAAAGTCGACAACAATCTCAAAAATCTGCCGAAAAATATGTGGCTTACAATTAGAGAGAGAGAGAGAGAGAGAGACATTATTGATATGAGAGATTTAGAGAGAAATAGGTCCCCAACGTTGAGGCACACTTTTGTGGGCGGGGCCAAAAGTAGAGCAGAGAGAGATAGACACTATTTTGAGAGATTTAGAGAAAAAGAGAGAGAATATTGATAGGAGAGATTTAGAGAAAGTACAGTAACCCTACCAAGTACGAAGCAGATTTTTGAAGTTTACTAATACATTGTGACATGGTTAGTGTACTGTAGTTCATACATCCCGTTGTGTTAAGCGGCTCGGCGTTCATTAAAATCACTGTTGAAAATACTGCGGGGACTAGGAGTAGTGGAATGGGAGTTAACATTCTGAAAATCTGAAGGCTTAGCTTAAGCCTAAGCCTCAGGTTTTTTTGAATGAGAGATTTTGAGTAGCTCAGAAATCAAAAAAAAAGACACGAAATTTTTGTAATAAAAATGTTCAAAATTTTTTTATAATGGAGTTACCATTGGTGACAAACAAGAATGATTGATCGCGTTTCAGAAAAAAACAACATATTTCGCCTAAAAAATTAATTATCACAACAGGTAACCGCACACAACACCATTAGCGTATTCATTCAAGCATCTGCAATAAATGAAGGATTTTCGAGACAAGGTAGGGCACACTTTTGTGGGCGTGGCCTCACAACCTACGAGGCGGCTGAAATCGTCGAATTTGTGCCCATCCGCAAACATCGAACCATGCCGAGATTTGTTGAGCGAAAGCTTGGCTCATTTGGTGCGAACGTGTAGCCATTAAAGGCCTTCAAGTTTGGATCATCAAAAGTCCAACCGGAGGGGAAGACACACGCCGATTTTGTGGCGGATTTTGCTGTCATACATCCGGTGGTACGCCAACCGACAACCCAGATTGTTGCGTTTTGCGCGTCTTGCGATGCGGATAAGAGTTGAGCTGGAAAAAATCGCGCGAAATTTTTGAATTCAAAAAATTCGCGCCAGAAACACGGGATTCGAAAAAGTTAAGCGCGAAATTTTTGAATTTGAAAAACGAGTTTTTGAACTCAAAATTTTCGCGCCAAAATAGAGGTTTGAAAAATTGGCGCGATATTCTGCGGCTCTCTATCTCATAGCAATGTGATATTGAAAAAAAGTAACCGAAACAATTTCCGGGTTTTCTCTGCGTCTCTCTCTCTCTCTCTCTCTTCTCTACAACTCATGCCGTGCAGTGAAATTGAGAGTGTGAGAGACGCAGAGATTGTTACCTGTCGCATATTCTCGTTCTGCATCTGTCTCAAACCCGGTGATCGTACCCGAACCACAATCTTTACGCCAGGCTGTTTGTAACACTTTCTTGGTTGTGTAAACGACCTGAACTTTTTTTGTTGCTAGACAGAAAAAATGCGACCTACTTTGATACAAAACAGCCCGGCAGTTCTTGTGAATTGTGTCCAACCGGGAGCACACGTCTTCTCCAAAATCCACGTATTGTCAGTGTAGCTGGTGGTATAGTTGACACCGCTGATAGTGGTCAAAGGAGATGTGGGACATTCGGTGTTGTTGGTTTTGATGGCGAACAATGTGACAACATCGGGAGCTGTTTGAAACGACTTGAGCCATGTGCAAAATGTGCAATTGTCATCGTTTCCATAGACAAACTATTTGTTTTTTTAATTTTTCGCGGAAAAAAAAGTACAGTAACCCTACCAAGTATGAAGCAGATTTTTGAAGTTTATCAATACATTGTGACATGGTTAGCGTACTGTAGTTTACACACCCGGTTGTGTTAAGCGGCTCGGCGTTCATCAAAATCACTGTTGAAAAAACTGCGGGGACTAGGAGTAGGGGAATGGGGATTAACATTCTGAAAATGTAAGGTTTAGCTTAAGCCTAGGCCTAAGCCTCAGTTTTTTCAAACTCAAGATTGGCGGAAAAATAGCATTCGAAAATGAGAGAATTAGAGAGAAAGATTTTTCCCCAAAATCAAAAGCTCAGAAATCAAAAAAATCTCAAAAAAGGTTTGCCAAAAACCACGTAGGAAAAAAAAAATTGTGAAAAAAATGCTCATGTTTCTTGATCGAGTTACTACTGACAACAAAATTTTCCGGAAAAAATTTATAGTCCCCGGAACTATGAGGTTTTAGCCTTTTTTTTTGCTGAAAAAAATTGGGTCCTGACGTTTTTCACGTCACTTTTTGAAGACAACATGTTTGGGTTACTGTAGTTTGAGATTTTTGCAGAATTCGCCTTCATTTTTGCAAAAACAATTTTCCCCCAAATTTTCGGATAACTTTCGCATCGTTCACACTCAACTTTGACCAATTTTCTTCTTCTCGAGAAAAAAAAAACAAAGAGCAGTCATCTTTTCTCTCTCTCTCTCTCTCACATTTTCAAGAGTTTACCTTTGCTCCTTCTTCTTCTTCTTCTCACGAGAAGCCTTTTCTCCCTGTGTAAAATCCTCTGCATCTCTGTGTCTCGTCATCTCTCAACATCTGTGCCGATAGCAGAAATCTTTGTCATTGTTTTTTTTTTTGCTGTTTTTTGCTCAAATGGTTAAATCATTATTGAACCTGTGTCTATCGGCAATATGCCAACACGAATTGAATGATGATATTTCTTTTATTCCTGTGGAGTGTAAGCAAAAGTTGCTGGAATTTTTTTCAAGTCATGATCAGGTGAGTGAAAAAATAAAAAAAAATATTGCCCGCATGGGGCTTCGAACCTGCATAGTTTTCTTAAAGCGCGCACGCACAACCACCTGCGCTATAACTGCTTGTGCGAAAATTTATTGCCATGCACGTAATATTATTTCGCCCTCAAAAAAAAAAAAACAAGACTTGTTTATTTGTTTTCTTCAGCTCTCCGCATCAGATTGCTCAACATTAGTGTCCTCCAAATTTTTTGGATTCAACATACCATTTTTGTCATTCTACCTATCGACAGAGCTCAACGATGAGATGCTCAAATCACTAACAAGTAACAATAAGCTGGTGGAGAAGATTACGTTGGTTGATTGTCCAAATGTATCAGATGCGGTGAGTTTGGAAAAAAAAACTTTGAAAAATGTTTTTCCTCAAGGGTGCCAAAACTGTGACATCAGGTCAAATACTTTTGCGACAATTGGAGTTTCGAGCGATGCATCAGTTGACGGATGATGCTCTCGAGCACATTTACAGTCCGTTTTTGTATTCGGTCGATTTGTCGGGTTGCGGGAAGATAACGAGTTCGGGAGTTCGAGTGTTGTTGGAGAACAATCCGTCGATATGTTGTTTGTATCTGAATCATTGTCGCAGTTTGGATGATCAGGTTTTGTATGATATTGCGCATTTTGTTGGTGAACGGTTGCATGTGAGTGTTTTTTTTCTCAAAACACGGCATGATTTTTTAAACGTTTCCCCACTGCTACGTAAAACGCGAAATAGTCAAAAAGAACAGCTCATCGTTGCGAGACCATGTCTGCGTCTCTTCTTTTTCTATTGTCTTTTTCCTTTTTTTCTCTGTTTCTCTCATAAATTCCGCGAACAGGAGAACGTAAAGAAAATCATGCCGTGAAAAAAAAAAAAAAAAAAAAAAAGGAACACCGTACCCTTCCTTTCAAAGGGACATAATGAGTTCGCAGCGAACAAAAGACAGTGCAGAGAACGAGGAGAGCGTAGTCAGTTAGACAGTTTTTTTTTTAAATTTTTTTCTTTAAACTCGGTAGTTTTTTTCGTTTTTGGGCGCCGCATAAAAACTTTTCTGGCGCGAATTTTCGAAAATTTGCAATTTTTCCCGCCAAAAATTTAATTTTTGAAAAATATAAATGTGAAATTTTTCCCGCCAAAAATCGATTTTGTTTTGGCGCCAATTTTCGAGAAAATTAGACATTTTTTCCCGGCAAAAAATTGGTTTCTGAAAATTATTGAAATTCGGATTTTTCCCGCCAAAAAATCTTTTTTTCAGCGCGAATTTTCGAGAAAAGTTCAAATTTTGACCCATTTTTCTCTCACTTTTCCACACTATTTTTTGTTGTTTCAATTTCCGGCCCTAGTTTCACCCCTAACACACAACATTCTCACCGGATATCCCGCTGAGACGAAAATTTTCAGCAAAGTGAGAATATGAGAACATCTTGTTCACACCATGGTGAACATTTTGGCGGGCGGTTTTTTGAAAATTCCGTGTATTGCAAACATCTCCCGGGCTGGTTTATTTCTCTATCTCGAGGGAGAGAGAGGGGGGAAAACGCGCTCCATTGAGAACAGAGCGAAAAATTCCAGATTTTTTGCAGACGCTTGAATTGGACTTTCCCACCTCATTATCCGACCCGGCATCTGGTTTACAATATTTGTCCTCACAATGTCCTAACGTCTCACAGCTGTCTCTGGCACGATTTTTTCACGAGGTACTTTTATTTTTTGGGGAATTTCAAAACAAAATGTTTCTCACATTAGAGCATCGAAGATGGTGTCGAAAATAGTCGCTTTATCATCGATGGCATAAATTTGCGAAACGTCGATCTCTACGGCAACTATTTTCTGCAAATCCCCCAACTTCCACCAACCGTCCAATCAATACGTCTATCCGTATCGGGTGATGAGGATGCGGAGCAGTTGGTTGATACACTTTTGGAGCAACCACATCTCAACTCGATCAATTTAATCGTCTCAGTTCGTGAGGCAAATATTGTGAGTTTCCTCTCGCTGAAACAACGCCGGTGACAGCTCACCTGGTTACGCGCGCGCGTTATAGTCAAGCTATGCAGGTTCGAATCCCCTGGCGCGCAAAATTTTTTTGTTTTTTCCAGCAAGCAGTTGATAATGCAAACGCGTTGCTCTCCACAATAATTCCGCTACTTGGCGCGAAAATTACAAAAATTCAAATTTCCGTTCCTCGACTTTTCGACGAACCTCTTCGCCTTGTCACCGAAGGTCTACCCAATTTATCACACCTGTCATTGGAGGTTAACCATCTCAACACTCATATTCTACAAAAATATTTTGCGGGTATCACAAAAAAAAAAGAAAACTCTGGAAAGTATTTTCAATTTTCAGGGGGTTTGAAATCGAACGCATCGAGATTAAAGAGTTTGAAAATTTGTCGAATGCGTATGACGTATCGGGTGCTGTTTGCGATTGCGAGAGGCGCAAGAAATCTTGTGGTGAGTAAATACAGTAGAAACTACAGTACCCCAAAAATATGTTTTTTTTTTCGTAGGATCTCGAAACATCGCACATGTCGTCCGTCGACGATCGTTTCCTCTGCCTTCTCGGCGGTAATTGTCGTCAACTTCGCTGTCTGAACATCAACGGTTGTCGTTACGTCAGCGACAAAGGTCTCGCAGTGTTGGCGCGACGTTGCCCGCTGCGCGAAGTTCGCATCCGCGGCACCGCGTGCACCGACAAATCCATCTACATTCTCGCGCAATTCTGCCCCGAACTCGAATGGATCTCCTACGCCGACTATTCCGGACGTCCCAAGTTTTCCGACGCCGCGTTGCAGTGCTTGCGCGACTCTTGTATACAACGTGTTATTTGTTGAGAATATTTATTTTTCCACTTTATTCTGTACATAAAATAAATTCTTTGAAAATCGTGGCCTGGTGGTACAGCTGGGAAGATGTTTGACTGGCGCGCAGGGGGTCATGAGTTCAGTTCCCCGTGCTGCCGAATTTTTTTTCGTTTTTCCTTTTTTTTGTTGTAAATAAAAATAAAACTACCGTATCGATTTCAATCTCACTCGTCCAAACAAATTGGGCAGAAGAAGACGAACCTCATAAATATCATCATCATTACACGTGTTGTTTTAGATCTGGCCGCGCTCGCGCGCGACGAGAAAAACGAACATAAATCTCATTTCCATTTGAATGCAGGGGGGAGAATGACCTTCATTAAAATGTTGCGATTTTTTGCGATGAGAAGTACTGTAGTTTTCATTGATTTTTGGTTTTGGAGAGCATTTGAAGCTACAGTAGGTTGGCACACAGGATTTTTAGAAACTACAGTAATCTGCAAATTCTCAAAAATTTCAGGATTTTTAAAAACTACAGTACTCCAAACCAAAATCTCAAAAACTACAGTAACTGTCCAAGTAAGGTACGGTAATCTTTTTTTTCAGAAAATCGGAAATTTCAGAATTTCCCCCTTCTTATTTTTCACAAAAAAATTGTTGTTGTTTTTTCCCCGAACTTGGGCACTTTGGTGTGAACAAGAAAATCACCGACACCCCGCGGCTCAGCGGGATATCCGGTGAGAAACTTTTTTTTGGGGCGAAAAAACGCCCCGGGAAAAGTTCAGGCCTGGCCTGAGAAATTGGGCCAACTCTGAGGTATCGCTAAATTTTGGGCCCCTTTTTTTTGAACCCTGGTCCAACCGGTATAACACAAACTTATCAAACAACTTTCCCACGAGACCGCTTATCAGATCGAGCAATTAGTACAACTACAGTACTCCTCCCCCCTTGAAACACTCTTCTTCTCTCTAATTAATAATATTGACGGAAAGAAGATGGTTATCTCTAAACAAGAGGAACAGTGGTGTTTTGGTAAGGCGGTAAGGTGTAAAAGGGGCATAGATGTGTTTCTCAGATTCACGCCAGGTTGACAACTCGCTGGGGGTCCAGGGGTGACGGAAAATTGAAATTTTAGGATTTGAAATTTTTACTGTTTCAAAATATAATGAAGAGTTATTGAGGAAAGTGTTCAACAATATTACCCTTTTTTTTTATTCAAAAAATCCGAGCCAAAAAATGAAAATTTTGAGTGTTTCAAAATCTTATGAAAAATAGGAGACCAACACTAGGCCGGCCCGAAAAATCCTGGAAATTCCAAAAAAAAAAAAAAAATTGAAAAAAAAATTATTTTTTTTTTGAAAATTTTTACTGTTTCAAAATATAATGAAAAGTGATTGAGAAAATTGTTCAACAATCCATTCGTTCAAAAGTAGGAAAAATTATAAATTTTTTTTGCAGACTAACTCTAGGCCGGCCCGAAAAAGCCTGGAAATTCCAAAATTTTTACTCTCCACCCCGGAAATCCGACATGGTTATTTTGTTTTCGCTCCAAAAACACCGAACGGTTTCGTGTCGACCTTTGATGATTATCTTGAGTGTGTGTGTCAAAAAGTGCCGACGACCCTCAACACACACATTATGTGATATCCGTCGCGCGCGCGCACGAACGAACGAACGTGTGTCTGTCATTAAAAAATTGTCGCGCGGCAAGATTATCATAAAACATCCCTCCATAACAATTTCGTTTTGCCAGAAAAAACACATTTTAATGTAATTGCACTTTCCCAGGTGTCCAACCCATCCGGCCAGTGGTTTTTTTTGTTGTTAGTTAGCCGCGCGCGCCTCCATCAATTATGCACACATCATTTGTAGGCGCAATTGGGTCACGCTTTGTCGGTAGGAAAAGCATATGTGCAACAATTTTTTTTAACGTTTTGCGAAGAAGCAAAAAAAAATATTCGCAGACAGCAGGATTCGAACCTACGCGGGCAAAGCCCATTTGATTTCGAGTCAAACCACAGGCAAATTCCTAGACACATGTGGCAGGTGTGCGGCAGCGATGTTTTGCTGGCAGACGTCAGGCATGTATGTCGCATCGATGCCGCAGCTCTGGACCCGATTCCGGTATTCATGCAGCAGGCCTACGGCAGGGATGCCGGAATCGGTCCAGAACTGCGGCATCGATGCGACATACATGCCTGACGTCTGCCAGCAAAACATCGCTGCCGCACACCTGCCACATGTGTCCAGGAATTTGCCTGTGACTCCTTAACCACTCGGACATGTCTGCATGCCTGTCGCTGGCGCCTCATTCTCGAGAAATGTTTGTGTGTATTCGCCGGCAAAGAGGGGAAAAACCCCCATTTTTGAAAGATACTCGTCAATTTTTTTTCGGTTTTCGGAGGGTTAGTAGTAATTGTCGGCGAGATGAGAAGAAGCCTAGTGCGCGATGATGATACACAATTGTTCTTCCTCATTCAACACGTCGTGCCGTCTCTTCAATTTCAATTGTCTCTAATTCTGACAACCGATTGGACATTGATAAATTAGTATGGGAAAATCAGAATGAGCAAATTGTTCCTGGAAAATAACAATAGGTCCGTTGAGGAGTACTGTAGTTTTCAAAATTGTTCTTATCTCGACACCTATTAGTACCAATTAATTGCATAATCGTGCGTGTTGTTGATACAACTAGCAAAAAGACACGAGCTCGTAAAACATGTTTGAATTTTTATCTAGATTTCGGGCCGGATATTCTGGATTCCTGTAGCACGCTTTTTCCCCAAGTTTGTTTATGAAAGTGTACTTCGCACATTTGGAAAAGCTTGACACTTTAAATTGATGTGATTAAAATGTGTCATTTTGGAAACTTTGGGAAAAATAAATATTTTTTTCTAAACGAAGAATATCCTCGAATTGAAAACAAAGCGAAAACGTGAATGAATAGTGTAGTGGGGAACGCTTTTGCGAGAAGCCGCAGGGTCAGAGGTTCGAGTCCACCTGCGGGCGTATTTTTTTTTGTAATTTTGCAAAAATATTTTCTCCTCTGAACTTCTCCCTGGGACTCTCTCACAATGTCGGATATTCTCATCACTTTCGGGTTCTATTGATGTTGCTTAACACCTTTTGAAGTTGGAAAAAACAAAGATCAACACATTGATGATAATTGGGTGAGTCTAGGGAAAGCGGAAGCGGCTCTGGGATTTTGGATATTTTGAGGGGAAAATTTTGAAATTTTCCCAAAGGCATCTAATATGACATTGTATAACAACACTTGCCATGCTTACTTTATGATTGACAACATTTTTGTTTTTTTGAATTTTTACAATGTGTCAAGATGGTTAGGGGGTGAAGGAGTACTGTAGATTGGAGAAAATCTCTTGGAAGAGATGAAAATTTTCATTGTTTTAAAATCTGAAAATTCCAAAAAAATATTGTTTTTCAAAATTTTACTGTTTCAAACCTTTTCATATTTTTTCAAAATTTTTTCCGATTTTTGTGAGATTTTTATGAATAGAGATTTTTCTCTATTCCAAAGACACCTGAATGGCCATACAAACCCATTCAAAATTGAAATTTCACTTTCTTTCTCTCAATTTTTGTTATAATTAGCACTGTTTTGTTAGATAGGCGGCATCTTTGATCTCAAAAATATCTTAACACCTCTAGTCTACAACTTGGAAAAGTTTTGCAAAATTTTCGAGTTTCAATTTTTTGATTTTCAATTTTCTCAGAAACCCTTCCAAAATTCTACACCTTGTCCAACACGTGGCCAATGTCAACATTTCTCATGAATCCTTATGAGAATGTTATACGGTTCTCATGTAACACCAAAGTGTGAGATTGTTGAAGAAATTTGAAAAGAATTTCATCTGGAAATTGGAATTTTTGAGAGTCAACGAGACGCAGAGAAAACATATCTTCTTCAAGGAAAAAGCTATATGATTAACTGAAAATTTTAGACTTCTACATGATAGCTATTTGAAACAGTAAATTTTTGAAAAACTTGTGAATTTTCCTCATCACATCTAGGAGGTGTATAGAAAAAAAAAAGACAGAATTTTCTGAATTTCACAATTTTTTTATTTTTCATTTTCCAATTTTTTCCAACACCTGTTTGAACACGTGCAACATGTCGGGATGAGAATGTTATAAAGTTCTCATCAACACCAAAGTGACAAGATGAAAAATTTCGGAAATGTGTGAAAATGAGGTTCATGGAGAATCTCAACAATTTTTTGAGAAGAAATCTCCTAGAAGTTTTCAAAAACAAATTCCTGACAGTTTGTAAACACACTTCACACTCTACAAATTTGTCAATCATGAGATTTTGATAAGCTGTCAGATGTATCAACCTGACAGGTTCTGCATCAAAATTGGGAAAGTTGCATGACAGGGGAAATGTTTAGGACTGGAAGACTTGTTTGGCCCTGAATCCTAGAGTACAGTACGCCCAAGGTGTGATCAAGTCGGAAACTTTGATCTCGTACATTCACTTCCGACCAGATTTGACACCTCTGTGTAAGCTTGGTCGACGGGGAAAGCCTTGAAAATATATTCAGGTTAAATCACGTGTAACCTGTCAGAATATTCTCATAGTCAAACATGAGAACCTTTGAATATTCTCATCGACACTTGGGTGTTTTTTTGGGGGGAACCCTCAGTCTGACAGAGATGAAAAAAGGAAGTCATCAACTTCATACTGAAAAGTTCAGGCTTCTTTTTATGACCAAGAATATCCTTGAAATAAACAAGTTCGGTAAACGTGAACAAATAGTGTAGTGGTGAACGCTTTTGCCGCGAAGCCGCAGGGTCAGAGGTTCGAGTCCACATGCGGGCGTATTTTTTTTTTAATTTTGCAAAAATATTTTCTTCTCTGAAATTCTCCCTGGGACACTCTCACAATGTCAGATATTCTCATCGCTTTCGGGTTCTATTGATGTTGCTTAACACCTTTTGAAGTTGGAAAAAACAAAGAGCAACACATTGATGATAATTGGGTGAGTCTAGGGAAAGCGGAAACGGCTCTGGGATTTTGGATATTTTGGGGAGAAAATTTGAAATTTGAAATTTTCCCAAAATCATCTACTATCACATTGTAAAACAACACTTGCCATGCTTGCTTTATGATTGACAACATTTTTGGTTTTTTGAATTTTACAATGTGTCAAGAATGGTTAGGGGGTGAAGGAGTACTGTAGATTGGAGACAAGTTATTTTTTGAAAATGTTACTGTTTAACAGACAAAATATCTTTAAAGGGATGGAATTGGAAAAAAAAATAATTTTCAAAAAATTTTACTGTTTCAAATTCTCCTCTTTTGAAAAAAGACACCTGGCCGTTCAGATAACAATACAAACTACCCTATTCAAAGCAGAATATGAAGGTTGTGCAATTTGTTAAGAAATATTTTTCTGACCTTCAAATTCGATTCAGAGTGGAAAAAATTGTGACTTTTTCCTAGAAAACTACACATTTATTTTTCCTCGCATAAAAACGCAACAACACAAAATGCGCGTAAAATTAATCGAAATTCAAAATCTCATCTTTCAAATCTACCGTATCCTCTCCCCCCCCCCTCTCGTAAATCACCCCCGGATGGGCGTGGCCTAAAATGTACGGTTGTCGGCAAGAAGGTGTGTGTGGGAAGAAGAAGAATGGGGGCGGGCAATGTGGACACACCCATCCATCCACCACAATCATCATTATTAGTTTAATCGGTTCACCAAGTTTGGTCGGGTTTTGAAAAAAAACTTGACATTTTTGCTCTACACTTTTTTTGGGTTATAGCCAGAAAAATATGATTTTTAAAAAATCTCTGAATTTCTTATATTTTGGGATATTTTTTTGTTTGAAAAAAAAAACCAAGATTTTCGGGCCGGCCTGAGTTTTCTGATTATTTAAAAAAAAATTAATTTCGGGCCGGTCTTTTTTTTCAGAATATCTGAGAGTTTTTTTCATGATTTCATGTCAAACTCATTTCCTGAAAAATCAAAAATTTTCTTTCCCAAAACCTTTTTTTTTGGGTTTCAGCCAAAAAAAAAAAGATATTCTTTGAAAATCTCTGAATCTCTTTTTTTCCAGAAAAAACCAAGATTTTCGGGCCGGCCTGAGTTTTCTGATTATAAAAAAATTAATTTCGGGCCGTTTTTTTCCTGAAATTTTGAAAAATCGACTTTTCTCCTTATTTTTCTGAGAATCAAAAATTTTGAACCAAAATCCGTTTTTTTCCAAAAATTGTCATTTTGTGTTTTGTGCTCTCGAGATTATCATCTAATTTTTTGTTGTTTTTCAAATTTTCCTCCTTTCCTGTCACTTTTCAAAATCTCTTCACACCTTGTTCCCCCCCCCCCTTAGGCTCCGCCCACAAATTTCACACTTTGAGCCAACTCCACCTCTTGCTCATCTCCATTTCATTTCATTCATTCCATCTCTTTTCCTTCCTTCCTCATTCTGGAGGATTACTGTAGTTTTGATATCATTCATGACCATATTAGGGTGGTGGTCTAAAAGGTGTCCGCCTACTTGAAGTCAAGGGTCATGGGAAATTCGCATTTGTGAGCTCTCTTCCTTGTTCATGTTGTGTAGTTATCATTGTTTCTCACGCTGATAAGCTACATTATCGTTATCGTGTTTATTGACAGTCGTATATTGTTTTGTTTTCAGATCTACAATGCAAATGTTCATGAGCCAATCACAAACTCCAATTGTTTCAAAAATGGTAAGCCTCAAAACTTTCTGAAATGTGCAATGTTGCGTAACATCTTGTGTTTTACAGTACCTCAACATTATTTTTATTTTTTTGTTGAAAAAAAAATTATTCTTTTCCCCCTCAAAAAAGTGCTAATTGCAGAGTGACAAATCGAAAAACGAGAAGACTCGTCGCGACAATATTAACAACAGGATCAACGAGTTGCGCGGATTTGTTTGCGAAGATGAGCTCGAGCGAAAAACGTGAGTACTTTTAGTTGTAAGCGCTTAAGCGTGCATGGGAACGGAAAGGGTCAATTAGCCGACAAATATAATTTTTTTTTGCTCTTACAGTCTGACACAAGCCGATGTTTTGATGCGAACAGTTGATATGGTGCATCGGATGGAAAGTGAGCAACCAGGTCCATCAATTATTCCGGAACGCAAAGGATTTGTCGATGGTTTCAACGCGGTCGAAGCTCAAACTTCGCAATTCATCAGAATGCTTGGCATGGATTATCAGACTACTCAAGAGTTCTTGTTGAGATTGAAAAAGTGTTTCGATCAAGAACGAGGAAAATTGATCAACACCTCGTCTCCGAGCTCCTCAGGCGGTGCGATCAGAGTCAAATGGTCACCCGAGTCCAGCCGTAGCACACCATCACCCTACAACTTGAAGATGGATAGAAAAGAGATAAAGAAAAATCGCGAACAAGATCGACGTGATAAACAAGGCGAGGCGATCGAGTCACTCAAACAATTTCTCATCTCAACGTCTAGAGGAAATCTCAGAACTCAAGTGTAAGTTATTCTTCCTCTTTTCATTTTTTCAAATGTTTCTTTCAGTGAGAAAATGCAACGACTTCCAATCTTGGAGAATATTATTCAATACATTCGCAATAAGGAGTCAAATGTGAAATCGACACAAGATCACACCTTATATTCACACGCCTGGACGGGTGGTTTCGAAATTGCGAAACGGACAGCGATCGAGTTCTTTAGAGTAAGTATTTTTCTAGAATTTAAATTAAAAAAAACTGTTTTTTCTAGTGTGATCGTCATCTTTGCGTGCGAACAGCAGCGCTGGAACAACACATCATGTCAAACTACCGAGTTCCAACGACACTCCAACCAATTCCACCGATGCCAATCCCATTCTCATTCTTCGCCCCCTTCCCACAACAACAACTCCCTTCCCTGAGCCCAACCTATTCGTTGGATTCGCCATCCGACACATCGATAGAGTCAGGTCCATCTTCGACACAAAGCATCTGGAGACCTTGGGAATAGGCAAGAACATCTTCATAATAATAATAATATTTGTAATAATCATATTTTTATCAGTAGTCAAGAAAAAAAATTCGGGAATTTTTATTTTACCGGTAGGTTTGAGCTTTCATGTATTTATTAGATTACGGTTTTGTACAAATGTTTTATTGATTTTTGTTTCTAATAAAGTTTTAGAATTCAAATATGTCGTTTTAGATACTTTAAATAGAAAAAAAAACGAACGGACAGATTAGCTGCTAAACCTGCGAAGATTTCGGAGGAAGATCAAAGTCCTGCTTGTCAGAAATACTAGATTGGAGTAATAAAAGTGGCGTGGTGAGACCCAAAAATTTTCCGAATGAATTTCAGCATTTTCCCCAACTCTAGAACAGTTCAGAAAGTTTCATGAACCTCATTTTCACACATTTCCCAAATTTTTCAATCTGTCACTTTGGTGTCGATGAGAACTTTATAATATTCTCATCCCGACATGTTGCACGTGTTCAAACAGGTGTTAGAAGAAAAAGAAGTTATGAAATGAGGAAAATTCTGTGTTTTTCGAAAATTTCACTGTTTCGAAAACTTAAATTCTGGAAAATCTGGATATTTCTGATCATCGCAGCAATTTTCCCTAATTTTGATGCAGAACCAGTCAGGTTAATACATGTGACAGCTTATCAAACTTTCATGATTGACAAATTTGTAGAGTGTGAAGTGTGTTTACAAACTGTTACTTAGTGGTTTCAAAATTCAAGTTCTCTTTTTTTACGAAAGAAAGAACAAACTTCATTTTCTTCATCCACCCTGTCACTTTGGTGTTGATGAGAACCGCCTAACATTCTCATAAGGATTAATGAGAAATAATTATTGACATTCACCACGTGTCAGAAAATTTAACAAAACTATTTTTCCATTCAAAACATCTAACCTCATTATCAAAAATCCGAGGAAGTTGTTTGCTCAGTCAAGGTGTGAAACTGGGAGGAATTAGGAGATCAAAAAGACCGACAAGGTGTTTTTGAAAGATAGAGAGCCGAAAAAATAGTGTGGTGAAACGAGAGAGACATCCGGAAAAAAAAATTCCGGGGGATAATTCGGATTTTGAATAGGATTTGAAAAAAATTATTTTCAGCACGTTTGCAATAGAGCGCGTTTTACCGACTTGTTATTTTTCAAAATATTCTTTCACCTGACACTTTGGTGTTACATGAGAACCGTATAACATTCTCATAAGGATTCATGAGAAATGTTGACATTGGCCACGTGTTGGACAAGGTGTAGAATTTTGGAAGGGTTTCTGAGAAAATTGAAAATCAAAAAATTGAAACTCGAAAATTTTTGTGAAACTTTGTAGACTAGAGGTGTTAAGATTTTGAGATCTCAATAGAGCGAACATTCTCGCCTCACTTGTTTATTTATTTATTTTATTTTTTTGAAATTTTTGTTGACTACTGTAGGTTTTTTTGTGTGCAAACACAAGAAACGAAGAGAATTGCGTTTTTTATAAATGGCCACATGACTTTTGCCAAACTAGAAAATGCAATCAACTCTGTTTTCGTCATAAATACTTTTTTTGCTCAAAAATTTTTTCCGACCCGATTTTTTGGCCTCATTCAGACCACAAAACAAAGAAAAAAATTGTTTAAAGTTGTTTTGCCTAATTAGGATTTTGAACCCCGCAATTAGTCAGTCGCTCAACAAACACCTCATTTCTTGTCTCACAATTTTTCGTCGAAGAACCCGCCGACCAGGTAGATCATTATTACCTTATTTTTTATTCAATTTTTTTTGTTGGTTCGTGTGCCAATGTGTAAACAACTCATTCGCTCTATTATCACCACCTCATATTAGTTATGATATTTCGAATCAAAAATGATAGTCGAACTTTTTGGTTCCCAACTTTTTGCATTAACGACACGAGTTATCAATCGACGGGGTATTTGATGCTCGCAGTCGTCGAGATTTGTCTTCTTCTTTTCGCCGTTTATGCAACTATTCAGAGTGTTCGTCTTCTGTCGCAAGTTGCTGTTTTTCATTGTAATATGAACTATATGTTGGCCGTTTTTTTGCTTCAATGGTTTGAGGCGATTTTCGCAAAATTTATCATGATTCCTTATGAGTATGGGTTGATTCTTATTGGGGGTAAGGGTTTTTGGATGTTTTTTGGGGTCTTGAGATTTTTGTTTCCAAAAATCAGGGCTTTTCAGGCAAAAATGTTGGCTCGAAAAAAAAATCAGAAAACTTTTAGCGCCAAAAATTCTGCCTGTTTTTTGAAGTTTTGGGCCGGTCCGGATAACTTTCTGAACTCCAAAAATTTTGGCCCGATTTTTTAAAATTAATTTTGAGTTTTTGACCCGATTTTTATTTTTGGAAATTTGAAGTTTTTGGCCAGATTTTAAATTGAATTTTTGATTTTTTTTTCTCTAAATCTCTCATTTTCAAATGCTCTCTATCCGAGTCAACGCATATTTTTTAAAAAGTTTTTCTTGGTGAATCAAAAAACGGCCAGAAAACTTTTGGCGCCAAAAATACAACCTAATTTTTGAAATTTCGGGCCGGCCCGGATAATTTTCTGATTTTAAGTTTCTGGCCCGATTTTTTTAAATTTCAAGTTTTTGGCCCAATTTTTTAGTCCGATTTCAAGTTTAATTTTTGACTTTTTATTCCCAAGAAAATCCAAAATACATTTTCTCTAAATCTCTCATTTTCAACTGCTCTCTCATCGAGGTAGACATTTTTTTTTTGACAAAAATGTTGAAAAATGTTTTTTTTGCAAAAACATGTTGCAAAAATATCTCGAAAATAATAACTTCCAAAAAAAATAGCATTAGAAAATGAGAGACGCAGAGAGCACATTTCTAGACCATAAAAGTGTGCAACTCTGGTATACGACGAACATCGACGAAATGATAAAAGTCAACAATTTCGGTGAACTCATCCCTCTGTACATTGCCTCAATTCTCCTTTGGCACTATATCTATACAGTTCTGGTCAGTGTGATAGCAATTGGGGTGGAGCGAACTTGCGCAACGATTTATATACAGTTAGTTTTACCGGGCATTCGAAAAAATCTCATTTTCATGCAGTGACTATGAGGGTACACCGCGTCGTCACATCCCGATAACCCTCGTCTTTCTTTGCAACACATTTAGCATCCCGTTTTCCCTACTCATGGCCAATAATCAAGTATCGTTTCTCATCGCGTTCGGAGTGTTGATAGTGTCAATGTCGACGGTGACTGTGGTATGTTTTTTGGCCAGGTGGTGGCAAAATCTAATAATAGCAGAATTGACGTTGCGAGTGTTCAGGAATCATTGGAAAACAAGGCTAGATTATAGGGGAGGAGAGAAAGGCTCTGAGAAAATGGCGGCTTTTTGAGTTGCGTGGAAAATGAGTCACGTAAATAAATTGGATTAGAAGAATAAAAAACAACAAATTGTATATTATCAATAGGGCGAACATGCTCGTTGACGTCTTTAAAAAGAGACGCAGAGAAATCAGATTTTTGCAATTCGGGGTCACGTTTTTTTACGAGAAAACTTATGAAAAAATATTTTTTATTGACGTGACCTTTTAATTTGGTGCATTTCCCGAAAAATGTCAGTTTTGAGATATTTTCCATGTTTAAAAAAAACGTGAAAATAATATAAACGTGATCTTTCAAACTGCAAATTTCGTATTTTTCTCTGTGTCTCTTTTAATTCACAAACTTCTTCATAGCTGGTGGGGCGTGGGCGGGTAGTGTAGTGGTACCGTTTCTTTAGCAGCGCGCGGAAGGTCACAGGTTCGATTCCCGGCGGTGGCGAATTTTTTTTTCTGCTCAAAATTAGGTATAATGCAAGCAAATTTTTCTGGCGGTTTTTTCAAGTTATTATGAATTTTGGGTCAAAATGTCCTAAAAATCGTAGTTGAGGGCTTGTTCACAAGAAAAAATTAATGTAAAAAAAAACAAAAATAGGGTATTCACCTGATTTTTGCGTAAAAATATGTCGAAAAATGGTTTTTATCGACATTTTTCGACATACATTTTTTTTTCTTTTTTCGCACTGTGTCATTTGAAAAAGCAAAAAAAAAAACAGCCATGGCCTAGAAACCGACAAACTCTTCCAGATGTTTCTAATAGTTTGGCGAATAAATGTGAAGCTGAAACTGCGCATGGAATCATCTAAAACAAGTCATCTCTACTCGCTATCACAACAATTTCAAATCAAAGAAAACTACAAGTCGATGAAACTGGTGAAACGTCTATTAACAACCGGAATGATATATTTATCATTCTCCGGGTCTCTTCTAATTCTCCTGGTTTTCAACATCATCCCAGAAATTGCACCGTTCGCCAATCACATGTTATTGAATTTTATCTATTTGTGAGTAATTCTCATTTTTTCAGAAATTTCCAGATTTTCCAGAAATCCCATTCTTCTGTGCCCCGTTCTGATGTCATGTTCAAGAGTGTGGTTGAGAAGATTTTGGAGTTTTGGAAGATTTGAGTTCTATCGATCAGATGAGATTGAGATCAAACCAACTGTCAATGAGACTGATGTATATTTTTTGCAGTTGAGAAATTCTTGGATTTAATTTAATTTTTTTTTTTGAAAAAAAAACAATCAAATAAATTTGTATTTTCTCTCTGTGTCTCTTGTTGATCAATACTATATCGTCGATCAAGTTGTGCTCAGAAAAGTCAACGCGCGATAGCGGCGCGCGCAGAGACTCGAATGCATGGTTAGCGCGCGAGTAGCGCGTAGTGGCGCGCGAGTACGCTGCGAGCGGGCGCTAATTTTGTGTAAATGCGCGCTGGCAGCGCGATTGGTGCGTTCTCGCAGCGCGAACAGCTAGAGAGTGCGTGGGCGCTGCGCGATTAGCGCGGGGTCGCAGCGTGATCAGTGTGTGGTGGCAGCGCGAGTAGCGCTCGCTCGCAGCGTACTCGCGCGCTACCGCGCGTTGACTTTTCTGAGTGGGGAACAAAAAGAGTGGGGAATATCTAGAGACGCAGAGAAAATCACTGTTATGACGTCTTTCAAAGGAGACGCAGAGAAATCAGATTTTTGCATTCGGGGTCACGTTTAGAAAAGAAAAAAACGTGAAAATAATATAAACGTGACCTTTCAAACTGCAAACTTCGTATTTTTCTCTGTGTCTCTTTTAATTTGCAAATTTCTTCATAGCTCGAAGGCCGTGATCACAGATGTGGCTAAAAAAAGAGTGCGGAAAATCTAGAGACACAGAGAAAAAGAGGTCACGTTTTTTTCTTTTTTTTTCTTGAATCAATTTTTCACCTGTTTTACATGTGACTCGAAATCATGAATTTTGGAAATGATATCATTTAGTTTCCAGAATCTAAGCCTCAATCAGAATTCAATTTTTTTTTGCTTGCTCTCTGATAAACACAGCTGCAAAATAATGCAATTCTGATTTTTTTCACTGAGCCCAACATACATTTATGTTCTACTCACTGCAAAGATCGTCAAAAATTATATGTTGCAATTTTTTTTTGAAAAATATGTTTGGCAGCCTCGAAAAAAGGGGGACTTCCCACGTGTTTTTCAGAAAAATCTTAATTAGAAAACTTTTTTCAGTATGATTTTCCAACTTGTTAACCAAACATTTTGGTTTCCAATTTTTTCAATCAACGATTATTTTGTGTTTTTTGGGGTTGTCGAGGTTTTTCTTCAAATTGTTTGTGGTTTAATGGTGTTGAGATGTGTTCGAGTGTTGTTAGCGTCTCGTTGTGTTCATCTGAACATGCTTTACATTGTATGCTTCTTCTGGTTACAATGGTTTGAATCTTGTTTGGCAAAATGTATTGTGTTACCTTATCAGTATGGGATTTTGTTTGTGAATGGTGAGAAATGGCAAAGTCTCGCACAAGAATTAGGGCGGAGTCTTACTCTTGCAAAGGCTTATTCACAAGAAAAATAATAATGTAAAAACCTGATTTGTGTTTTTAACATTATTTTTTTTCTTGTGAATGCGCTCATTATAAATATTCAACTTTTTCTAGTTTTCACAGATCAAAATCAAAGCAATATCCAATGGTGGACTGATAACCCCAGCTTAATGGTGAAGCCAATTCATTTTCAAGCAATTCAACCACTCTACATTTCATCCTTACTCATGTGGCATTATATTTATTCATTGATCATTGGTGTAGGTGGAGTTATGTTTGAAAGAGTTTGCGCGACGGTTTTTATTGAGTTAGTTATTATTTCTATCACAAAGTTTGTTTCACAGACAAATTTTTCTAGTGATTATGAAAAAAAATCTCGCAAAATCATTCCGATTTGTATTATCCTAACAACTAATCTATTTTCAATACCCTTTTCATATTATATGACAAATAATAGGGTATCTTTAACTTTTGCGTTTGGTCTACTATTCATTGCAATGTTCCTTTTACTGGTGGTAAGTTTTTTGTCAAGTTTTAAGCCTTAGCCTAAGCCCAACCTTGCAGTTTTACATTTTCATTTGGAGAATGAACATTCGTTTAAAATTACGAATGGAAAATCCGAGAACGATCAATAAGTTCACCTTGGCTCAGAAGTTTCAAGTTAAAGAGAATCTTAAATCAATTGTTATTATTCGAAAAATCATCTATGGTGCTGTATGTTATGTTGTTTTTGCTGCAATTTTTCTAATTTCACTGATTTTCAAACTTATACCTAATTGGGACTCTGTTCTGAGCCATTTTATCGAGAATGTTATTTACTTGTAAGATAGTTTCAGATTTTTTCCTTGAGAAAAAATATTTTTCCAGAAATCCCATTTTTCTGACATGGGTCATAACGAATTGCTCACCAGTTTGGTATAACGAATATTGGAAGTTTTTGCCAGGTTTTGGCCATCGGAAAACGCAGATTTCTGTAGTTTCCACAGATATTAATGAGACTAATTTTTACTTTGATCAGTTGAAAAAATCATGGGAATAAAAAATTGATTCTAAACGTGCTTTTTCGCTATGAAAACACCGGAGAAAAAAAAAGAAAAAGAGAGAAAACTACGGTAGGTGAGAAACACAATGTGTGCAGAAGCGCGTCGTTGTGTTGACACACACAATTTTGTCATCAAAAAATTTTAAAATCTTTTCTTCGTTGTTTTGCGAACTTTGCCGTAAACTCGACATTTTCAGACATAATGGAACGATTTTTGCGTCTTGGAGGACTCGGCGGCGGTTTGGGACAATTCAATGCCACTCCGCAAGACTCGAATCAGGTTGATACATCGGAAACTGTGTACATTTCGTCGTTGGCTCTTTTGAAAATGTTGAAGCACGGTAGAGCTGGAGTTCCGATGGAGGTGATGGGTTTGATGTTGGGAGAATTCGTGGATGAGTATACAGTTAATGTTATTGATGTTTTTGCCATGCCACAGTCCGGAACAGTGAGTTTTGATTTTTTTTTTGGAAATTTTCAAAAAAAAATTTGTTTTTTTTTTCTCCAGGGTGTGTCTGTTGAAGCTGTCGATCCAGTATTCCAAGCAAAAATGTTGGACATGTTAAAACAAACAGGTCGACCAGAAATGGTCGTCGGATGGTATCACTCGCATCCAGGATTCGGTTGCTGGTTGTCCGGTGTTGATATAAACACTCAACAATCATTCGAAGCACTTTCCGATCGAGCCGTCGCCGTTGTCGTTGATCCAATTCAATCGGTAAAAGGAAAAGTGGTGATCGACGCGTTCCGCACAATCAATCCACAAACAATGGCGCTGAATCAGGAACCAAGACAAACTACCAGCAATTTGGGACATTTGCAAAAACCTAGTATTCAGGCTCTTATTCATGGATTGAATCGTCACTATTATTCGATTCCGATCGCCTACAGAACTCATGATTTGGAACAAAAGGTGATTTCGTTTAAGTTTCAAACAACTTTTTGACAATTTTTTCTAGATGTTGTTAAACTTGAACAAACTCTCTTGGATGGACGCGGTCAACGTTGAAAATTACACCAAATGCGGTGAAAAGAACAAGGATCATCTGAAGGCTATGCTAAAATTGGCTAAAAACTATAAGAAAGCGCTTGAGGACGAAGACAAAATGACGGAGGAAGAATTGGCCATCAAAAATGTTGGTAAACAAGACCCGAAAAGGCACATCGCCGAAGAGGTCAGTAAAATGTTGAACGACAATATTGTGCAAAGTTTGGCTGGTATGATGGCGACAACATCGCTCAAGTAACTCCAGCATCCCGGTATATTTATTTATTTTCATTTTAACCCCCTTTTCCCCTCGATTTTTATCTTCACAACAATTTTGAAACATTTTGCGATATTTTATATCAAAAATTGGTCATAAACATGCACTACTTTTTAGTCATTTTTGTCCACTTGTTCAATAGTTGCGGCAAAAGCATCACATTCAAATTGTTGTTATCAACAGATGGTGTGTAATCATTGATCAGCAAGTATGGAACTTCAAGAATTGGATTCGGACGTGTTGTCATTGTCTTTTCAGCGGCTTCACGTTGAAGCTGAACACCTCGTTGACCATCATAACATTGTCTAGAAATTGGGGAAATTTTATTGAGACAAAAAAATGTAGTTTGGTCTCACCGAATTTGTCGATATTGAGATCGAATAAACGCACTACAAGACTGCATCGCATGCTCAACCCCATAATTTTGAATATTCCTCTCAAAACAAATAATGAACGGAAGAGCACCTTTCACTTTCAAAATATCAAGTACACACGATTGCAACCGATTCGCATCACACTCTTTTTGCCCGTGATTGCATGAAAATGATCCATCCTGGAAGGGGAGGGGGAAAAAAAGAGCAGTTGGCCATGAAAAAAAATTCGAAATGATAAATGATTTACCCTCAAAATTCGCGAGTTTCCCCATGGAACCAATTCGAGTTGAAGATGACCTTGGAATTGATTGAAAACGCTTCCTAATTGATTGGAGATGAATCTGAGAGAGGGGGAAAAATGAAGAGAGATTGGAGAAGAGCGCTGAGCTCACTTTTGACAATATGGACACAATGCTTCATAGATTAATGTGATTTTGATGGGTTGACGACGATGGCGGAGAGCGTCGCATTGTCGTTGAACACCGCATTGTTGCGCGGATTGTGCGCTGTCGCACCTGGAGAGGGGTCACGTGGAAAATTGTTTTTTTTTCGTAATTTTTTGTTGTAAAATTTTACTTTTTCGCATGCTCTCTAGTTTTCTCTGCTTCTCTATATTATTCAATTGTTGATCGGTACAACTCGCTCTAATAATGAGACACGCGACGCAAAAGGCGCGGCGCGCGCACAAATGTGGATGGACGATAATTTTTCTTTTCCCCTCTTTGCGCGGTGGGGCGCGTTTTATCGATTAGCAAACTACACAAGTTGTAAACATATGGCATAGCAAAAGGTGCTCCCATTTTTGGGAAGACTATATGTTTACAACTTGTGTAGTTTGCTAATCGATAAAACGCGCCCCATCGCACCAAGAGAGGAAAAGAAAAATTGTCGACCACTTATATTTGTGCGTCGCGTGTGTTACCATTAGAGCGAGTGGTACCGATCGACATCTAGAGAGCACGCGAAGAAGAGAGACGCAGAGAAGGCGTTATCAATAGAGCGCGTTTAACCAACTAGGGGGATTTTGAACATACCACAAATCTGGCGGAATATCACACGTATAGTGTTGTGGCACGTTGACAACCGAAGGATGTTGAACAGCCGGGTATTGTACATGATAGGCTTTTATTGTGTCTGCAAAAAGTGTGCCGCAATTGCACAAGGGGCGGAGCCTAGAAATAATGCTTACTACTATTTTGAGGTGGCGGGGATGTTGGTGTGTTGTAGGAGTTGTAGTGATATTTGTTAGTAGTTGGTTGTTGTTGTGGGTAATTATAATTTTTGTTATAGGCTTGTTGTTGTCTCTGCTGTTGATGTTGATAGTGTTGTTGTTGATTGTGATTAGTTTGACGGTATTGTGACTCGGAGATCTGGAAAAAATGCATTTTCAGAAAACCCGGGAGGTGTACGTTTCACAAGACCTACCTGCAAAATAGCCAAGCAGATGAAATAAAACAAAAAACTCATTATATTAACCGATCGAATTGAAAATGTGAGAGCAGGAAAAAAAGAAGAAGATATAAGTTCGGTGTCCTTCGGAGACAAAAGGCGGGTTTTTGTGGGGAGGGGAGGCGAAGTAAGAAAAAAAACATTTGGCGGGGTCACTCGTTTCATCTTCTCCTGCTCCTCCTGCTCCGCGAAGTTTTTTGTCTTTCGTTGATCTTGCTTTTGGGATTTTTTTGTTTGAGAATTTTGTGAGCGAAAAACAACAAAAACAACAAAAACAATGGATTTGGGAAAGAGAAACATCTGGGAAAACAATTTTGTAAAAAATTCAAAAAAAAAACAAAGTTGGGCTTGGGGATCGAACCCACAGCTTCCAGATTTATAAACAGCGCCCTGTACCACTGCGCCACGGAGAACACATTTTGCCTCAATTTTTTTTGAGTAGACTATCAGATGTCTCAGAATGAAGATTTGCATTTGAATTGCGGTAAGCATAAGTTAAATACAAACCTTGTTTTTTTTTTGAGAATTTTTCTTTCTGTCATCAAAAATAGATTTGGAATTTTTCCAAGTATAAAAACCTCTCACTTCCTGGATTAGCAGTCAGTTTCGCAAGTTTTCATCATAATTAGATTTGAAAAAGATTTCGAAATTTTTTTTCTAGAAAAATTTCAAGATTTCGCGCCAAAATTTGAATTTTACATTTTTGGCGCCAAAATCTTCAAATCGAAATGGTTTGCGGTAAATTTCGAAATTTTTTTTCTAGAAATATTCTTTTTGATTTTGCGGAGAAAACAACTTTTTGAAATTTCAAGATTTGGCGCCAAAATTCAAAATTTGAATATTTTTGCCGAAAAATGTTAGTTTTTCAATTTACATTTTTGGCGCCAAAATCTTTAAGCGCCAAATTTTTGAATTTCGAAATTTCGCGCCGAAATTTTGAATTTTTTTCCGAAAAAGTCAGGTTTTTCAATTTCAAAATTTCGAAATTTTTCATTTTCCTATCAAGTTTTTAGTCATGCTCTCAAATCCCCATAATTCTTGACGTCAATTTGATATTACGACAATATTTTAGGTTATTTTTCCCAATTTTTCTTCTGAAAAAACTTTGAGTTTTTCGGGCCGGCCCGAAAAATATTTCAAAGTGTACAACATGTTTGACACCCCAAAAACTACGCCTTTTTTCCCTCTTTGCTCCTCAAATTTCGACTCATTTTCGCCATTTTCTCCTTTTTTTGATGTGAAGAAGTAGTACACTTTTTTTCAGATTTCATGCACTTATTTTTGTCTTTTCAGGAGAACGCAAAAAAATAGTAAAAAAAATAATAATAATGATGGAAAACAGGAAATTCAAGAACCCAAAAATAACGAATTTCATTTTTTTCCAATTTTAATTTTTCCATTTTTTTTGCTCTGTCAACATCAATCATCCGGAAGGATTACTGTAGATCAGCAAAAGTTTATGATCCAAAAAAAAAAAATTTTTTTTTTTTCTGAAAAGCTAATCCTCATTTCACCAATTTTTGCTTTTATGGCTACTCCTATTAACCTCATTTTTTTTGTCGTCAAAAAATTGAGAAGAGGAAAAAACCTAATTTGGTATTAGCTTCTTCTTCTTCTTGGCGGGGGGTTTTGAATAATTTACACTATTCTGATGTATTTCATCTAATTTTGATCTTATTCGTGCCAGGAGGCGCGGCGCGCGCGAAAAACAACATTGCTTGACTTTTGAGCTTCATTTGGGTAGGGTTGGATTTTCGATGTCTGAGTTTTGGCGCGAAAAGTTACACGTGGATTTTGAAATCTGAAATTTTGGCGCCGAATTCTGAAATTTTGAAAATCACACTATTTAATTTGGCGTCAAAATTTAAAAGTTGGAAAATCGTTTTTTTTTAAATTTGGCGCCAAAAATTCCACTTTGATTTTTGAGCTCTAAATTTTTAGCGCCAAAATTCCCACGTGGATCATTAGCTTTGAATTTTGGCACCAAAACTTTCACGTGGATTTTAAACCCTCAAAATTTGGCGCAAAACATTCCACTTTGATTCCCGAGCTCTGAATTTTGGCGCCAAAACTTCCACGTGGATTTTCAAATTCCAAATTTTTGGCGCCGAAATTTAAAAATTTGAAAATCACCTTTTGGCACCAAAAGTTTCACGTGGATTGTGAATTTCAAGTTTTGGCGCCAAAAATTCGATGTGGATTTTGAACTTTTCAAATTTGGCGCCAAAAATTTCTTTTTTTTGGATTTTGAAATCTGAAGGTTTGGCGCCAAAATTTAAAAATTTGAAAATCACCTTTTGGCAGCAAAAGTTTCACGTGGATTTTGAATTTCAAGTTTTGGCGGCAAAAATTCCACGTGGATTTTGAATTTCAACTTTTGGCCCCAAAACACCACGTCAATTTTCATGTCCCAATTTTTGGCGCCAATTTGAGAGGGCGTTTTTTGTGTGTATTTTTTTTCTGTCTGACAAATGAAACCAGTTGCAAATCGAAGCCCGAAAAATGTCAAAAACTTGTTATTCTTGTCACAGCACAAAAAAAATATAATTTTTCTCGTTTTCTGATTTCCAGCTCACTTTCACGAAAAAAAAGGTGGCTCCTCCCTCTCATTTCGCTAATTTCCGGTTTCAAATTTCACCACATTTTCAGATTTTCAGACTTTATCCATTTCAAATTGAAAAAAAAACCGCACGCAACGCGGCGCAGCGCATCGGAAAACATAATTTTCTTAGCTCATCTTTTTGGACCTAATTTTTGCCACATTTTCAGATGTGTTCAAGTAGTATTCTGATGTTTGTGCTGGTCACAGTGGCCGTGTGTATTGATGAGGTGTTTGTGCTGGACGATCAGGATCAAAAAGCGTTAGAGGAGCTGAATTTAGGAGGAGTTGTTGATGTTGAACCGAGTGAGGGTGGCGAACAGCAACAAGATGGGTGAGTTGTTTTGTGCTGCAAACATCTCGCGGGGTTTTTGTGTTTCCCTGCGTCTCTCACATTCTATTTTTTGGTCTTATTCGCAAGAAAAATAATGTAAAAAATCAATAATTGGTTATTCACCTGATTTATGTGTAAAATATGTTTTTTTTTTACATTTTTTTTGCTGAAAATTCTTTGACCTCGGAAAAATATCATCATCGGATTACTGAAATTTTTTTTGCTTCACTCGAAAACTGAAAATAGCCGCGAAAAAGTTCACGTTCAAAAAAAAGGGATTAATTTTTGGAAAATTTTTCAGACAAATTTTGTCGAAAATTTTTGGCGCAAAAAATTGGTCGCTGAAAAAAGTTTTTTTCATTTTTTACAGTTGAAATTTCTTCAGATTATGAAGTTTCAAATGTTTTTCAAAAAAGTAGTAAGTTTGAAACACTGAAATTTTCAAAAAAAAATTTTCAAAATTTTTTGGATTGTTGAAGGAAATATTAAAAAACCTGCAAAAACTACAGTACTCTCCTCCCTTTATCCCTTTGAAAAAATTCAACATTTTTTTGACTTTGAGAATTCCTTGAAGCTACAATCGCAAGATTTTCAAAATGTGGAAAAAAAAAGAAGTTGAAACAGTAAAATTTTCAAAAAAAGAAAGGCATTTTTTGGAAAACTTTGAGACCGAAAAAAATTTCGAAAATTTCGAAAGATCAGAAAATTTCAAAAAAAAAATAGAAAAAAAATGGCTGGGAATGAAATCCGGATCAATATCTTTTTTTTGTTGTCAAGTTTTAGAAAAAATTTGAAACAGTAAATTTTCCGAAAAAAAAAGAAATTTTTAAACATTTTTTTTACAATTTTCAAAGAATTTTGAAGGTTTTTTTTGTGGTTATTTTGAGACCAAAAATTTCTTTAAAAAATCTGCAAAATCTACAGTACTCTCCTCTCTTTATAACTTTGAAAAACGTTTTTTTTTAGGTTGAGAATCTTGAAAAAAATCAAAAAATTTTTGAGCAAAAAATTTGGCTCCGAACATTTCAAAATCGCGACATTTCGAAACCGCGACATTTCGAAACCGCGACGCTTCGAAACCGCGACATTTCAAAATCGCGACATTTCGAAACCGCGACATTTCGAAACCGCGACGCTTCGAAACCGCGACATTTCAAAATCGCGACATTTCGAAACCGCGACATTTCGAAACCGCGACATTTCAAAATCGCGACATTTCGAAACCGCGACATTTCAAAATCGCGACATTTCAAAAAACCGCGACATTTCGAAACCGCGACATTTCAAAATCGCGACATTTCGAAACCGCGACATTTCAAAATCGCGACATTTCGAAACCGCGACATTTCGAAACCGCGACATTTCAAAATCGCGACATTTCGAAACCGCGACATTTCAAAATCGCGACATTTCGAAACCGCGACATTTCGAAACCGCATGAAATTTTTGGCTTAAAAAATAGGAAAAAAGTTGAAAAAAAAAGTTTTCCAATTTTTTCAAAAAAAATTCTGCAAAATCTCGTCTCTCTATAATTAGCTAACATAAATGTTTCCAACATCAGCTCTAATTGTAATATCCAATTGAGAAAAATTTGAGTTTTCAGGCGTGTCTTTTTTTCTCTGTCGTCTCTTACCGCACGGCGTCTCTGCCGCCGCACGCACCGCGGCGCAGCGCATCTAAAAACATAGCCATTTTTTTTCAGAATCTCAATAACAGCGTTGCGACCAGATTATGCGATTCCACGTTTCGTCAATCTTCTCCAATCAATGTTCGAGTTCAACGGTCAACATCCGGAAAAACGTCGCGTTCGACAAATCGGCGACGAGCCCACCTACACCCATCCAATTCTTCGAACTCATCGACTATTCGTCAATTTTGGGAAGTATCGAGGATAATTTTTCTTATTTTTTTGATCTCACACCACACACATATATATATATATATTTAGACACATAATCAACAATTTTCATAATGAAATATTGTTCATTTAGAACTCTTCACACGGTATGAACATCGATGTCGACTGATGGAACAGTGAGCATGAACCATCGACACATCTGCAACGACCTGCAAAAAAAAAATTTTTTTTTTTGAAATTGTGCTATATCTAATTATGGGGGCGGTAGGAGTGAGTGATGTGATGATGAGGCATTTCTGATCATCACAATTATGGGTTGTGAATAAGAAAAAAAAATTTGGAGCGTCTAGAGACTCTGGAGAGTGAAGAGACGCAGAGAAGAGAGCCCTTTTTACCAAAAAAAACGGTTGATGTGAGAGATGGAGAGACGCAGACAAAAAAGGTCACGCTTTTTTTTTTTAAATTTGGTGTTAGAGATGGAGAGACGCAGAGAAAATAGCTTACGTTTTCCCCAAAATTTGTGATGTTAGAAATAGAGAGACGCAGAGAAAAAAGGCCCCGTTTATCTCCAAAAATGTTTGATGTTAGAGATAGAGAGACGCAGAGAAAAAGGACCCTTTTTTTCAAAAATTTTTTGGATGTGAGAGATAGAGAGACGCAGAGAAGAAGGTCACGGTTTTTTCCAAAAAAAATTTATGAGAGAGATTGGAAGAACTGAAGAGACGCCGAAAAAAGGCTCCTTTTTAGCAAAAAATGTTTGATGTGAGAGATAGAGAGACGCAGAGAAGAAGGTCACAGTTTTTCCAAAAAAAATTTATGAGAGAGATTGTAAGAACTAGAGAGACGCAGAGAAAAAAAGTCGAAATTTTCTGAATTTTCGGGCCAAAATTGAAATTTTCAGAAATTGAAGGCGCTTTTTTGAGCTTAAAATTTTTGGCGCCAAAAACAAGATTATCAAATTTTAAGTTTTCATGGATCTGAAAACTTTTTTGTTATTAAAAATATTGTTAGAACTAGAGAGACGCAGAGAAAATCCAGAAGTTTTTTTGATTTTGGCCCGAAATTTCTGAAATTTTTAATTTTGGTCTAGTTTTTCAGGCCCGGCCCAAGATTTCTGAACTTTTTTTTTCGAAAAAAAAAAAACACTGGCCTAGTTTTCATGTTAGAAGCCCATTTTTGGCCCAGTTTTTGAGGCCCGGGCCCAAATTTTCCTCAGCTTTTTTTTTTTGGAAAAACTTAGTGTCAAACTCACCACCCTTCCCAAGACTTGCACCAATTTCCAACCGTTTTGTTCGCGTTCTCTCCAACGCAATCGGTTCACCAAATTTGTCGACAGGTTCGGCACGCCAACAATGAAACGAGGAGCGGCACGGTTTGCCGGGCTAAACAAATTTTCAAAATTTTTTTGTTTTAAAATTTTCAAAATTATGCAAATTTTTCCCTACCGTATCCGAATTGTCATACTGTGCAAAAGCAAATGCGACGGCGAAGAAAAATGTGAAAAGTGCTCGCAGAAGTTTTGCGTTTTTACCCATATCCTGGAAACTTGGAGGTTAGGCAAGAAATGCTCCCCCGCAAGAAAATGAACCAACAAAAAAAAGAAAAAAAATTTGTTTGGTTCCAAAAAAAAGTTTATTATAACACAAATTGGCGAAGACGAAGACGGAATTTTTTTTTTTGTATAAACATTTTTTTCTGGTTGAGCCGAAGAAGCATTTTTGTTTTTTTTTTTGTTGCTCGTGTGACCTTTTTTATGGCTTTTCTTGGAATTTGAAATGACATGTTTTTCGGGCTAATGATTGAAATATGAGATGTGGAGTTTCATTTTTTTGTGAAATGTTTTGAAGAGAAATTGAAACAGGGAAAATTTCAACAAAAAAAAAGTTTTTTTTTGGAATTTTTGTAAAAATTGCTGAATTTTCTGAATTTTCGGGCCAAAATTGAAATTTTCAGAATTTTCGCGCCAAAATTGGAATTTTCAGAATTTCCGGGCCAAAATTGGAATTTTCAGAATTTTCGGGCCAAGTTTTCAGAATTTTCGGGCCAAAATTGGAAATTTCAGAATTTTCGGGCCAAGTTTTCTGATTTTTTCGGGCCAAAATTCAAAATTTCAGAAATTTCGGGCCAAAATTGAAATTCTCAGAATTTTCGAGCCAATGTTTCAGAAATTTCGGGCCAAAATTGGAAATTTCAGAATTTCCGGGCCAAAATTTGAAATTTTCAGATATTTCGGGCCAAAATTTAAACTTTCAGAAATTTCGGGCCGAAACTGGAATTTTCAAAAAAATCCGGGCCAAAGTTGAAATTTTCAGAATTTTCGGGCCAAATTTAAAATTTCAGAAATCTCGAGCCAAGTTTTCAGAATTTTCGGGCCAAAATTTGAAATTTTCAGAATTTTCAGAATTTTCGGGCCAAGTTTTCAGGAATTTCGGGCCAAAGTGAAAACTTCAGAATTTTCGGACCAAATTTTCAAAATTTTTAGGCCGAAAATCAAATTTCCAAACTTTTCGGGCCAAACTGGTTTTCTCAAAATTCCCGTGCCGAAAAAAAATCGAGAATTTCTGCCCGAAATTGGAGTTTTCGGGCCAAGTTTTCAGAAATTTCGAGCCAAAAATTAAAAATTTTCTGAAATTTCGAGCCAAAATTTGAGATTTTCAGAAATTTTCTCCCACAAAAAAGAACCGGCGAAAATTCAGAAAATAATTCAATCCCAAAAAAACTTGAGAAAATTCAAGATAACTTTTTTTCTCCTCCAAAAACATTATTTTGCATCTCTCAACCGATCTACGACAAAAAATGTGTGGCAAAAAACGAGGAGGCGAAAAAAAAACAATCAGAGTGACGCAAAAAGTATAAGGCTTAAATTGAATTTTTCTTCCTTCCTTCCCCGTTCAATTCTCATGGGAATATTGAGGGGCTTTACAGATGTGGCTGAGGGGAAAAATGCTAATTATGTTCGGACTGTTGTTGATGTTGATGATTCAGAAGGGAGAAGGGCAGGCGAGACGCAGGTTTCGGAGAATGAATGAGGTTTGAGACACGGGAAAGCTTCTGCGGGGTTTAATGTTTAAGGGGAATGATAAGGGGGAGAAATTGTGTAATGCGCGTGCAAGTGGTTAGCGCGTTAGACTAGCAATCGAGGGGTCGCTGGTTTGACTCCGTACCCATGCAGAATTTTTTATAGATATTTTTTTTTAAAAAAAGGACATTTTCTAGATCACCCTCCACAACCACGCCGAAGCTAACCTCCGCATCCGATGTCAATCAATCAAGACTGATCTATCAGACCGATTTCTTGGCCCAATGTCAAGTTTTCGATTTCAGTTTTATGATATTGATCGAGGTAAATTTCTCACATTTCAAAAAAAATTTTGTCTTGCGAGGCCGTCCCAAAAACAACAACAAAACTTTTTTTTTCCGTGCTATGAATAAATAACTATTATCATCGGGAAAATACTAGTTTCTCAAAAAAAACGGAAAAAAATGGGTTAATTTGACGGATTAGAAGAAGAGGAGAAAAAAGTTAATGGGAAAATTTTCTTGTTCTAGGTGACATGCATTTTTGGTGTGATGCGTATGGACTTTTTGGGTTTTTCGAGAGTTTTGATGTTTTTGGCAGAAGTGCGACGATGGAGAGGAATCAAACGTGGTGGGTTGAGAGAATTTCGGGCCGGCCTGGAATTTTTTGGGAGAACGGGTACTTTCCGGGCTTTTTCAAAACGGTCGAAAAATTCTTGAAAAAAATCCGGGCCGGCCCGAAATTTTGAAAATTGCAAAAATTCTAAAAAAAAAATGAGAAAAATTCCGAGTTGACCCAAAAATTTTCGGGCAAATATGTGAAACTGAAAAGTGGGCGGAGCCGAAAAGAAAACGAAGAAAAAATATATTTTCCCAGACGGCCCGAAAATCTGAAAATTTCTAAAATTTTCGGGCTGGCCTGAAATTTTGGTCTTAATGCTGATTTCAGACTTGAAAACACGGCCGTTTTGAAAATTTCAAAAGTTTTGAGCCGGCCTGGAATTCTGAAAATTTCAAAAATTCCGAGTTGACCCAAAATTTTTGGCCGAATATATATGAAAAGTTTGTCACACTGAAAAGTGGGCGGGGCCGAAAAAAACCGAAAAGAAAAGTGGGGAAAATTTTCGGGCCGGTCTGAAAAATTTTTGGGAAAACTAGGCTGAGGCTTAGGCTTGTTCTAGAGGGCCTGAAATTTGGTTAAAACTTCCGGGTCGGCCTGAAAAAAATCGGGTCAAATTTTGGTCTCAAAAATTTTCGAAAACCCTTTCTCTGCGTCTCTCAGATTTAGGCCACGCCCCCAAAAGTGTGCGTGGTCTAGAAAAATGCGCAAAAACAATGAGATTTGGAATTTTTTGGACGCAAAAAGTATACAAATACGGAAACGGAAATTTATGCACAATTGAGCACAACTATTTTTTTTTGCTGCTGTTGGTTAAAATGTTTAAAAGAACATGATTAGGTGAATTAGCAGAAAAAAAGAGTGACGTCATGAAAAAAAAATAGAAAAATCATCAAAAAATCTGGAGGTACTTAGAAAAATGACAAAAAAAAAAGACTTTTTTTCTATTTTTCCGTGAAAAAACGAAGAAAAGTTTTTTTTTGTCATTTTTAAAGGAGGGAGGGCCCTTTAATTAGTTCAAAAATGAGCGCGCACATTTTTTTGCTCGCTGACAGATGGATACTAATAACAATTTTCTTGTTTAGTATAGAAAGTTATTTGTGGTGTATGTATGTACCTGATGGGAAAAAAAGAGGAAAAACAAGGTGGTCAGTTTTTTTCTTGGGCATTTTTTGGGGGACAAAATTGAGATTTTCAAATTTTTTGAAATTTTCTAGGTTTCCCATGTTTTCGTGATGAAATTGGGGCCGGAATTGAGATTTTCAGAGTTTTTTTAGGCCAAAGTTGAAATTTTTAAATTTACCGGGTCAAAATTAAAGTTTTTCTAGTCAGAATTTGAAATTTCAGAGTTTTTGAGCAAAAATATGGAACTAGAGAGACGCAGAGAAGAAGGTCACGGTTTTTTCGCAAAAAAATGAAAGAGATAGTAAGAGCTAGAGAGACGCAGAGAAATGAATCAAGGGAAACGTTTGCAATATGAGTTTTTTTGCGAAACGAGCTCAAATTTTTTTGATGAGCAGAAATTTCAGGGAAAGTTCAGAACTTTCGGGCCAAAATATTGAAATTTTCAGAATTCTCGACCAAAATCAAGATTTTTCATTTCGGGCCAAATTTTCGAAATTTTTTGGCCGAAAATCAAAATTCCAAACTTTTCGGGCCAAAAACAAGTTCAGAATTTTTGGGCTAGAGTTAAAAATTTTCAGAATCTTCTAGTCAGAATTGGAAATTTCAATATTCTCGGTCCAAATTTAAATTTTCAGAATTTTCGCGTTAAGTTTTCAGAAATTTCAGGCCAAATTGAAATTTTTAAGCCAAAATATTGAGATTTTCAGAAATTTCGGGTCAAAATTAAAATTTTCAGAGATTTCGGGCAAAATTTTCAAAATTTTTATGCCGAAAATCAAAAAATTCCAAACTTTTCGGGCCAAAACTGAATTTCTCAAAGTTCCCGGGACGAAAAAATTCCAGAATTTCTGGTCGAAATTGGAGTTTTCGGGCCAAGTTTTCAGAAATTTCAGGCCAAAATTGAGCATTTTCAAAATTTTCTGGCCAAAATATTAAGATTCTCAAAAGTTTGGGGGCGAAATTATATAATTTCAGAATTTCCGGACCGAAAAGAACCAGAATTTTCGTCCAAAATTGAGGATTTTCAGAATTTTATGGGCTAAATTTTGAGAATTTTCGAGTCAGAACTTAGAAATTTCAAAGTTTTCGGGGCAAATTTTGAGGAATTTCGGTCCAAATTTAAATTTTCAGACTTTTGGGGCCAAGTTTTCAGAAATTTCAGGCCAAAATTAAGGATTTTCAAAATTTTCGGGCCATTTTTTCTGTCTAAGCCTCACCTTAAGCCTCCCGCCTGCAGGTATCTGAAAAACGACGGTCTCTACTCGTCACCCGACCCGAATTCGAAACGCGTCATCGAATGGCAATGGATGTATCCCCCACTCGAAACGTATTCAATCGACTCAATTAGCTCGATCGACATTTCGTCGTTACCCGTTTGGATACCGTTTCAAAAAGGATAATCGTGAGATTTGCTATTTGATCAACACTTGAACTTGTCACATTTCTATTTATTTATGTTTTGGTTTTTTTTTTATTTTTGGGAACAACAACAAAATTATTATTATAATTTTGTTTTTTAAAAAAATATTTTGATAAACTTTCAAAACTTGGCAAAAGTCCAATTTTTTTTTGTAAAAAAAAAAATTTGTTCCAAAAACCTCCCAAAACGAACACATGAGGCAGAGGAGAGAAAGAGAGAGTAAATAGAGAGAGACGCAGAGAAAAAAGGAAAAAAGATGAATTAAACAGATCAGTTTCGGCTTAGGCTTAGCAAGAAGATGATGCTCCGGATTTTTGGACTAATTTTTGTGAGTTTTGTGGTAACCTCGAGTTTTGAAAAACCGACATGTCAACTACCGTCGTTCACCAATTTGTTACCGCTGAATTCGAGAAGAGAGCTGCGAAAAATTTGGTCGGGATTTCATTCGACTAGCGCCGCGAAAAAATGTGAACGGTGAGTTGGTGGAGAAGTTAGGAACAGAGGGAAAACTTTGGGGTTTTCTAGGTTTTAGCGTTTGGCAGAGTTTTGAAACAGAAAATTTTTGAGAGCCAAAGAAAAATGATTTTTTGAATTCAACATTTTCGCGCTAAAAATAGAGGTTTGAAAAATTGGCGCGAATTTTTAACATTCGAAAGTTTTATATTTAGATTTGAAATTTAGTTTTTGGCGCCAAAATTTGAAGTTTTAAAAATTTGGCGCAAAATTTTCTAGATTTGAAAAAGGCAAATATCTTGAATTTAAAATTTTCGCGTCAGAAATGTAGGTTTGAAAAATTGGCGCGAATTATTTAAATTCACATCTTTCGCGCCAGAAATAGAAGTTTGAAAAATTGGCGCGAAATTTTTGGATTCAAAATTTTTGAAAAAAAAAGTTTGAAAAAAAAAATTTTTGCGCCAAAATTTGAAATTTGAAATTTAGGAAATTTGGCGCCAAAAATATAGGTTTGAAAAATTGGCTTTTGCGCCAGAAACTTCAGAAAACTGGCGCGAATTTTTTGAATTTGAAAAAAAGCGTTTTTGAATTCAAATTTTTTTTCGCGCCAAGAATAGAAGTTGGAAAAGTTGGCACGAATTTTTAAAATTCGAAAATTCTCCAGTCAGATTTGAAATTTAGTTTTTGGCGCCATAATTTGAAATTTAAAAAATTTGGCGCGAGATTTTTGAATTCAAATTTTTCGCGCCAGAAACATGAGGTTCAAGAAATTTGTCCCGAATTTTTCAAATTCAAAATTTTCGCGCCAGAAATATAGAGAAGAATTCAGAAAAAAAAACTTGGCGCGAAACTTTTGAATTCAAATTTTTCGCGTCAGAAACATAGGATTCAAAATTTTCAGGCCTCAAAAAATTTTGCTCCAATTTTTTCGCGCTGAAAACAAGGACAAGAAAAATGAAATTTTTGTCTCTAACAAAAAGTGTGGGCGGTTTCAACCGAAAAAACATAAAAATTTGAAAAGGTCATAATTTTGCAGGGAAACACGAAAAATTTTGTTGTCAAAAAAAAGTACATTTTTTATTTTTTCTTTCTGAGAAAGCCTGCGCCTAAGCCTAAGCCTCAAAACTGATTTTCCAAGAAATGAGGCCAAAAAAAACATTTTTTTTTTGTCGCGCACCACCAATTTGGAACACTTATTCATACAACAACAACAACAAGAAAAAATTGGATTTTTCTCAAAAAAAAAAAAAAAAAATTGTTGAAGGTCAACATATTTTTCCAAGAAAATATGTGCATTTCAGACAACTCGCCCAAACAAGAGAGCTGATCAACGGGTTGGCCGAAGATGTCAAGTTGAGAATTTTGGATTTTGATCGACCCGAAATTGGAGGGGCACACCGAAAATCGACGACGAATGGGATGACGTTTTTGACGGGCCTGTCAGGCGACGAGATTTCTCAGTTTTCAGAGGTTTGTCAATAATTTGCAGAGGGGGGAAATTGAGAAACAATAAGTTGACATGATAATTGGCAAGCCGCCAACACACACACAAAAAGTTTCTCAGAAAATTATCGATTTTTGGTTCGAGAGGGGGTTGCTAATTTCCGGGCGAGTTTTTTGTCTAGTCGACATGAAAATGGGCAGAAAAGTTGTGGGTCAAAAAATGGCGCCAAACATTTTGAGATTACTGTAGTTTTGAGGTTTTTGGCGCCAAAAATTTATGTTCTAAAATTTTTGGGGTCACAATTTTTTAGGTTACTGTAGTTTTGAATTTTCAGGCCCAGATTTCTTGGCGCCTGAATTCTTCAGAGTACTGTAGTTTCTGAAATTTTCAGGTCTAGATTTTGACGCCAAAAATTTAGGTTACTGTAGTTTTTGAAACATTCAGATCTAGATTTTTTGGCGCCAAAAATTTTGAGATTACTGTAGTTTCGAAATTATTTTGAGGCTAGATTTTTGGCGCCAAAAATTTTGAGATTACTGTAGTTTCTGAAATTTTCAGATCTACATTTCTAGTGCCAAAAATTTTGGGATTACTGTATTTTTCGAATTTTCCAGGTCTAGATTACTGTAGTCTCTGATTTATTTTGAGGCTAGGTTTTTGGCGCCAAAAATCTCAGGTTACTGTAGTTTCGATTTTTTCGGGTCTAGATTTTTGGCGCCAAAAATTTTGAGATTACTGTAGTTTCTAATTTTTCGGGTCCAATTTTTTTGGCGTCACAAATCTTTAGGTTACTGTAGTTTCTGAATTTTTTGAGTCTAGATTTTTGGCGCCAAAAATTTTGTGGGGTTACTGTAGTTTCTGAATTTTTTGAGGTTAGATTTTTGGCGCCAAAAATCTCGAGGTTACTGTAGTTTTGACAATTTCAGGTCTAGGTTTTTGGCGCCAAAATATTTGGGATTTTTTTTTTCCGAATTTTCCGGGTCTAGATTACTGTAGTCTCTGATTTCTTTTGAGGCTAGGGTTTTTGGCGCTAAAACTACAAAAAAAAACTAACCTTAAAATCGCGTTTTTCTAGATAATGTCAAACCGGTCCGTAACACACGATCAACGTTACGACATGTTGCGCAACTGGGCGTCAGCGACACTCGACCTCGACGCCATCAACCAAGTCGAACAATTCATCGCGTTCAAAAAACGCAAAGACGTCAGTTTCAAGAACAAAATCGACAAACTCTCATCCGAGGCGCGAATCGCTCACGACAAACTCGAGTCGCTGCGGCGACTGAAGCAAGAGGTTTACGGCGATTTGAGCGAGCAGGCGCGACGCGAACTCGCCTCGCTGTACCGCGCAAAATGTCCGAAGGGGAGTGTTTATGAGGCGAGCGATTTGGACGCGGAGGAGTTGCAACTCGCCTGTTCGGTGGGGGAAGTTGCGATGCCTGCGACACCCGCGACACCCGCGACGACGACACCCGCGACAACTACGACAACCACCGACAACACACCAAAACAGCTCTCGTTCGAAATTCAAAAACAAATCGCCGAACCGTCGGAGAAGCCGAAAGGTGTCGCGTCAATGTTCGCGACAGATCAGGAGCGACTCGAAGATTTGTTGAAGCGAATTTTCAACACGAAAAACCTGCGACTTTTTTGAAATATATTATATTTTTGCTAATAGTCTATGACATGGAGAAAGACAGAAAAAAAATGATCACAAATACTTTTTACACACGTTTTCGCGGGGGAATAAATAGGGTTTTGCGACGCGTCGCGACGCGACGCGACACGCGACGCTAGAGGCCAACAGCGCCCGAATGAAAATACGATTTGGGGTTTGACATTCGACGTAGACGATCGATTAGGGGCAACCCCCCACGCCCAGACGATGAAGGAGAAATGTTTCCGTTCCAGCCCGACGCTGCCTGAAATTTGAAATGGGCATGTGCGCTCTATTGGACTGGGAGAAGATTTTGGGGTTACTGTAGTTGCCAACTATGTGGGACGAAGTTTTCTGGCGCCGAAAATATTGGGATTACTGTAGTTTTGAAATTTGTTGAGTCAAAGTTTTCTGGCGTCGGAAATTTTGGGGTTACTGTACTTTGTCACTTTTTGGTCCTCGGGTTTTTGACCAAAATCTTGAGGTTACTGTAGTTTTTGAAAATTTCAGGGTCGAATTTTTGAAGCTGAAAATCCTAAGGTTACTGTACTTTGTCATATTTTTGGGCCTAAATTTTCGGCGCCAAAAAATCCTAAAATTCCTGAGATTTCTGTAGTTCTTGAATTTGCCGGGTCCAGAATTTTTTCTTGAGATTACTGTAGGTTTTGAATTTTCTGAGCCCAATTTTTTTGGTGTCAAAAAATTCTAGATTACTGTGGTTTTCGAACTTTTTAGGTCTAGAATTTTTGAGATCAAAATTGTTGAGATTACTGTAGTTTCTCAAGTTTTGAGCCTAGGTTTTTTTTTGCCTTAGGTTACTGTAGTTTAGGAACTTTTCAGGTCAAGAATTTTCGGACCAAAACAATCTTGAGGTTACTGTAGTTTTGGAATTTCTTAGGTCAACGTTTTCTGACGCCGAAGGTCTTGAGAATACTGTACTTTTTAACTTTTTGGGCGTCAAAAATTTGAAAAAAACCTTGTTTTTTTGCCTCAGGTTACTGTAGTTTTGGAATTTTATATTTTTCGGTCCGAAAAAATCCATTTTTTCCTCCAAAAATAGTCCTGGCTGACCTGTATGATACGTAACCGTTGTCGATAGTTATTTGCGCGTGTGTGGTCGTTGATGATGTTCTGTACGTACGATGAGGGAAACCATCCGGCCACGGAATCGGCGACTCTCTCGCCAAACAGCCATCCTGAAAAAATTGACGTTTTTTGGAGAAAAAAGAGAAAAATTTGGCCCGAAATTCAGAATTTTCGGGCCAAAATGAATTTCTCAACGTTTTCGGGCCCGAAAAAACTTAAAAAATTGCAGGCCCAAACTGAAAATTTCCGAAATTTCCAGCTGAAAATAGGAATTTTTTAGAATTTTCGGGCTCAAATTTTTTGCTCCCAAAAATATGTAGAGAAGTTTGAGAGCTCCCAGAGTTATCACCAACACAGTTAGTCCTGACTTGACCTACCGTCGGGCATTTTTCGCAAAATGTTAATCGTGTCATTGACGTTGAGCTCGAGCTCATCACTCTGCGACGGTTGATACGCGTGCATTACGATCGCTTGCGGACAATCCCACTCGGCGTACACCTTTTCCTCCGGGTTAGTTGACTGCAAAAGAGAAGTGAGAGAGTTAGAGAGACAGGGGCAGCCCCACACTTTTTGCCAGAAACAGAAAAAGGAAAAAAATGGAAACATCTTACGGTTGGTGAGCGCAGAGCGCTGATTTTTGAAGAAAATTGGGCCAAAATGAAATTCTCAAAGGTTTTTCGGCCCGAAATTAGAATTTTTGAAGTTTTTTGCACGGAATTATAAAATTTTTCTTGAAAATTTTCGGGCCAAAGTTAAGTTTTTCAGAATTTTCGGGCCGAAATTATATTTTTTTCAAAATTTTCGGACCTAAATTTAGGCCAAAATGAATTTTTCAAGTTTTTCGGGCCCGAAATTCCGAATTTTTTGGGCCGAATTCCTAATTTTCCGATATTTCCAGTTCGAAATTGAAATTTTCAGAATTTTCGGGCCGAATTTGGATTTTTCAGAGTTTTCGGGCCGAGAAAAAACTCTGATTTTTTAGGCCGAAATTATATTTTTTGAAAATTTTCGGGCCAAAATCTGAAATTTTGAGAATTTTCGGTCCAAAATTATATTTTTCGAAAATTTTCGGACCTAAATTTAGGCCAAAATGAATTTTTCAAGTTTTTCGGGCCGAAAAAAAATTTCAGAAATTTTCATACCAAACATTTTCGGGTCAAAAAACCAGGAGGTTAGTTGACGGCAAGAGAGAAAGGAGAGAGTTAGAGAGACAGGGGGAGCCCCACACTTTTTACCAAAAAAAAAATAGAAAAAAAATCTTACTGTAGCCATCTTTTTTTTTGGTTTTTCAAGACCAAAATTAAATTTTTCAAAATTTTCGGGCCAAAATTAGATTTTTCAAAGTTTGGGCCAAAATGTCAATTTTCCAGAAACTTCGGGTCAAAATCAGATTTTTCAAAGTTTTGGCGCGAAGTTCAAAATTTCCAAAATTTTCCCCCAAAAAAACCCGAAAAAATCTTACTGTCGGTGGTCTCACAGCGCTGAGCCATCTTTCGCGGTCAGTCTCACTGTCGGCCGATAGAAGAAGTTCGGTTTGTTTATCTCGCGCGTTACGCATCAATGTGCACAGGAAGAGATGCGGTCGACCGACCAGCGAACTGACAGCGCCCAGGGGAATTTTCGGATTATCCGGTTCGATGGGTTGCATGTCGACGAATCGGCGAGACGCGTAGTCTTTACACACAAATGTGCCGTTTCTGCAAAAAAAAAGTACATTTTTTTCATTTTGAGGTGGCCTGAGCCTAAGCCTCAGTCTAAGCCTAAGCTTAAGCCTAAGCCTCAGTCTAAAAAACTCACAATTTTTTCTTCGTTATCATTATCATGTCGGAGAAGAGAAAAACGTGAAGAGTTCGGGCTTTTTGGCGACTCTGCAAAAAATTCAAATTTTTTTGGCCTCCAATTTTTTGAGGGGTTCGAACCTGCAAAATATTGGTGGAGCGTCGTTCGACGAGTTGTGTGAGTATGCCTTTTTTGACGAGATAACGACTGTTGGAGACGAGTGGGATGCGTCTGGAATTAGAAAAAAGTTTTGTTTTTGAAAAAGAATTTCAAGTTGAAGTTTTTGGGAATTCAAATTTTCAAAATTTTGGGGTCAAAAACAGGATTTTCCAGATTTTTCGGGGCAAAATTGAGATTTTTCAGAAATTTTTGGGCCAAAAATTGAAAGCTTCAGCCAAAATTCAGATTTTCCGGAATTTTCGGGCCGAGTTTGGAATTCGGAGATTTTTCAGGCAAAAAATTGAAATTCTCAGAAAACTAGGGGCCAAAAATTGAGCCAAAATTGGATTTTCCAGAATTTTCGGGCCAAATTGAAATTTTCTACATTTTTTTTTTGAAATTTTCTGATTTTCAAAATTTTGGGGTCAAAAACTGAAATTTTCAGATTTTTCGGGCCAAAATTGGTTTTTCCAAATTTTCCGGGCCAAACTCAAATTTCCACAACTTTCGGGCTAAAATTGAAATTTTCAAAATTTCCAGACCAAAAATTGAATTTTCAGAAATTTCAGGTCAAATATTAATTTTTCAGATTTTTCAGTCAAAATTGAAATTTTCGGGTAAAATTTCAGATTTCCAGATTTTCAGGCCGAAATCTGAAACTATCAGAAATTTTAGGATCAAAAATGCGATTTTCAAAATTTTCGGGCCGAAAACCAAAAGTTCAAAATTTCCGTGTCAAAATCCAAAAATTGCAAATTTTCCGCGGAAAAGTTAACAATTTTTGACCAAAATTTTGAGGTCAAAATCTGAAATTCAAAAACTTTTCTCACAATTTTCCGGGCCAAAAAATCCAAATTTTCCAGGTCAAAATTAACATTTTTGGCCCAAAATTTTTCAAAATTTTCAGGCCAATTTTTTTCCCATAAAAAACTCACTTCAAGTCAACATCCTTATAGATCAATCTCCGATCAATTTCGAGTAACTGTTCAGTTCTCTCCATTCGTCTCGCCCCCTCATTGCACTCTCTAACCACGCGATTCGACGCGGTCAGCGCATTTGTCGCCGTTTTGAATCGCTCGTCGCCAGTTGACAAGCGATCCAAAATCGCGTACAACAACAGGGGATATCTGGTGATTCGCTGCATCGGCAACATCAAAAACGATCGCATGTCCAAGCCCTGACATTGTTTGTTCTCCTCGAGTCGTTGGACCGCTGTGAGGAAGTGCGAGTTGTCAGCTTTCAGGCGACGAAGTGTTCGATCTTGATAAACCTGGTTGGAACAATATTTGACGTAGACCTCGAAGTATTTGTCGAAATGATCGAGAAGGATGTCGCAGATATCATCAAGGACGAGATTTTCCTCAAGCCGCGTTTCTAGATCGCAAAGAAGTCGCTCGGAACAGTCGCGAACCGCGAAAATATTGCTAAACAGGTGTTTTCTGTCACCATCAGAGAGTACTGACGACGTTGACTTTGAACCCAACATATGTGGACTCGCCATAAAATGAGTTATGAGAACGTTGAGCGATCTCAGATAACTCGCTTCAGATGTGATCACCTCGAAGTAGGCCTCTTGCCGGAGCTTACACTCATCATCCAGCGAGTCGAGCAAGCCTGCGGCGCGAACTTCGGCGAGTTCGCACCATAGACTTCGCTGCGAGCCGAAGTTTGACGCGCCGACGAGTCGATCGCGTCGCATAGAGGTGTTGGAGGTCAGCGCGGACGTTGTTGTTGAGCAATCAGCGCCGCGTCCCGAATCCGACGAGATGGACGACTCGCGACGCGTCGGCGATTTTTCGACGATTTTTGTCGCGACCTCCGGCTCGTCGCGACCCTCTAACATGTAGTGCTGATAGAGCGGTTGTTGCTCGAACGGCACCATGCGGCAAGTATATTGACGACGGTAGTCTTCTTCGTCGGGTGATGGATCGTCCTGAGATGATAGAGAGACGTAGAGAAAAATATAGTACGAAAAATGTGGAAAAGGTGACTCACCTGATGTGTTGGCGCGGTCCATGCGTCATCTAATGGAAGATGACCGACGGCGGGTCGTGCCATAAAACTCTGATCTTCTGAAGGTTTTGATGGATGGGTTAGAAGAATGTCGGCGGACTCGTAGTCGGAGGATGTGGACATTTCTGGAAAATGGAAAAGTTGGGCCTAAAAAATCCGAAAATTTTTGGTTCCTGAAACTTTGGGCCAGGCTTTTTTTGGTCACAGATTTCTTGTTTGTGTGAAATTTCGTTTCTGAACTTTTTTTGTCATGAAAATTTTGTGACCCAGATTTTTTAGAATCTCTGAAATTCGAAAATTTGTCAGAAAATTTCTGGGCCGGCCCAGATTTTTGGGCTAGTCTGAATTTCTTGGCTTTTTTTTTGTCATGAAAAACTTTTGGCCTGAAAACTTTGGGGCCCAAAATCTTTTGATATTTTATGGCCAAAATATCGGGCCGAAAAATTCCAAAATTTTTTGGGGCTGGAAAATTTTCAGAATTTTTTTTCGAAAACAAATTGTCGTGAGATTTCGGGCCGGCCCGAAAATTATGTATCAGATTTTTCAGGCTCACACAAAAATTCGAAAATTAGTCATAAAAATTTTCTAGGCCCATTTTTCGGGGGCTTTTTTTTGGGGAAAATTTTTTCCCGTAAACAAGTTGTTGTGAGATTTCGGGCCGGCCCGAAAAATATCAAAATTTCTGGGCCCGAAAAAATTGCGGCTCAGATTAACTAAAAACCCAAAAAAATGTCAGAAAAATAAGGCCCGAAAAGTTCGTGCCAACATTTTATCCAAGACAAATTTTCAGAGAAATTTCGGGCCGGCCCGAAAAATTCAACAATTCAAGGCCCACAAATGAGGCTTAGCCTAAGCCTCAGTCCAAAAACTTCAAAAATATCACTTTTTTTTCGGAAAACACTAATCCAAAGGCCACACCCTGTTTTTGCCAATATTTATTTAGACTCACCAGATTTCGTACCGTACTCCGGGAATACTTTATTGAGCTGCTCCTCTAGTTGTCGATACATCGAAGAGCGTCGATCATCTGTAGCAAAAATCGTAATATGAACAAAAAAGAAGAGAAGAAGAAAAAAGAGCGTTGACTAAAATGTTGTTATTATTAATAACAATATAAATAATGTTATATTGTGTCAAAATTGAATTTTTCCCCAACTCACCATGATAATTCTCATCATCCTCACTACTCCAATCATCGCCATAAATATGATCGTCATCTTGATAACGAGGATCGACAGTAGACTTGGACATCTGCAGAAATGGCTCAGCTGGTTAGGTGAGAGATTGGGGCGCACAAGGTGAGAGGTTCGGTTTTGTCGTGGGGAGGAATTTTTTTTTTTTTTTTTTTGTAGTAATACTATTCAGCCACAAAGGATTAAATGAAATCGAAATGCGCCGATGAAAATCAATAAAAATGACCTAGAAGGGCAGAAAACAAAAATGTAAGAACAACAAGTTTTAGAGATGATGATTGATGACTTACCAAAGTTGAAAAGTCGGTGTCGAGAAGATCTGAACTGACGTGACATTTTGAGCGACGTTTGGTGGTGCTTTGACGATCGCCAACTTTTTGGCGAATTTGGTCAACCTGAAAATATGGGGTTTTTTTGGAAAAAAACGCCTGAAAAAACTTTCGGGCCGGCCCAGAAATTTTTTGACTAAAAAATTGGGCCAGAAAAATTTGGACCGGTTTCAGGGCTAGCAGAGATTTAGGGCCTCGGAAATTCCCGAATGATTTTGGGCCGAGTTTTTTTTCTCAAAAATTTTGGTCTAGAAAATTTCTGAATTTTTCTTTACTAATTTTGTTGAGATTTTCGGGCCGGCCCGAGTTTTTTCCTAAAAGATTTTTTCAGGCTCACTTTTTTTTGAAAAAAATTACAAAATGTTTTTTTTTCAAAAATTTTGGTCTAGAAAATTTTCAGAGATTTTTCCCAACTTTTTTTGAGAGGTCCGAAAAATTTTGACCTGGAAAATTTTGAAAAAAATATTTTCAAAATTTCAGGCTCAGATTTTTTCAGAAAAAAATTACATTTTTTTTCCAAAAATTTGGTCTAGAAAATTTTCAGAAATTTTTCCAAACTTTTTGGGAGGTCGCAATAGTTTTGGGCCGAGATTTTTTTTTCAGAAAATTCTTTAAAAAATGTCGGGCCGAGATATTTTCCAAATTTTGGCCTGAAAATTTTCAGGACCTTAAAAACTTCTAGCCTAAATTTTTTCCAAAAAAAAATAACGATTTTTTCCAAAATTTTGAGGAAAATTTTTCCAACCTCTTTTTCGGGCCAATCGGCTTTTCAAAATTTTGGGCTAGAAAATTTTTGAATTTTTTAAACTAATTTTTTTTGAGATTTTCGGGCCGGCCCGAGTTTTTTTGGTCTTGAAAATTTTTAGAGACTTCCTAACCTTTGGAGAGGTCAGAATAATTTCGAGCCGACATTTTTCAAAAAATTTTGGCCTGAAAATTTTCAAAAATTCCTCAAAAACTAACCTTTTTCGAAAAATTCAGTTGTAGTTCACTTTTAAACCGAAACAACTTTTCGAGCTCCACCGCGCTGACCCGTTTGCTCGTCTTATTTGTGTTTCGATGAAGTGTGGCCGACAAAAATCGTTGTTTAATTTTGGGCTGCTCCGCCTCAGCCTCATCAAAAATCTCCTCATCTTCCGGCTCTTCCGATGTCTGCGGTCCGATCTGTTCATAATCATCTTGATCTTCCGACGGTGGAGGTGTTCGCGGTACCGGGATCGTCGGAACTCGGCGAACTCGCTCGTCATGCGGCACAACATTCGGCGGAGGTGGCGGTGATTTGAACTTTGGTCTTGGCAGTGTTCCAGGTGATCGTGGCGCCGGTGTTGGCCTTGACAACAACACCGACGGGATGCGTTTGATACGCTCTTTTGAGGGGGGAAGTGAGGGAAGTGGTGGTGGAGGTGGTGGCGAACAAATTGTCAGCGAAACGCGACACCTTTCCTCGTAAACTGGCGCCGATTTTGGCGCTGATTCAACAATCATACTTGTTGTTTGTAGTCTGAAAATAGAAAAAATCTTCTTTTTTTTTGGAAACGGAGAAGAAAACAAACATTGGACTATTTTCGTGAAATAGTTTTTTTTTCTTAGCTGAGCTGATAAGACTTTTTTGGGGAAAAATGTTTTTTGAAATTTTTTTTTTGGAAAATTTGATTTGAAAAATCGAATTTTCATGAGAAATTCAGAAAAATTTTTAGGTTAAGCCTAAGCTAAGCCTTCAAAAAATCCCGGCCCGAAATTTAGAACTGAAAAAATGTTTTTTTTTTCAAAAAATCGGGCCAGAAAACATTTTTTTGCGGCCGGCCTGAAACCAAAATTTGAAAAATTCAAAAAAAGTCGGGCCGGCCCGAAATTTCGAAAAAATCCAGGCTAAAAATTTTGCGGTGAAAAAAGAAAAAAATGTTTTTTTTTTCAAAATTTTGAAAAATATTTAGGCTAAGCCTTAGCTAAGCTTTTGAAAAAAATCCCTGCCGAAATTTCGTGTTCAAAAAACTTCTGAGCTGACTCAAAACATAATTTTCAAAAATTTCTGAAAATCCGGCCCGGACATCTTTTTCCGGCCGTGAATTTTTCACCAAAATTTGAAAAATTCAAAAAAATTCGGGCCGGTCCGAAATTTTCAAAAAAAAAAAAATCTTAAAATGAGGCCGGTCTAAAACCAAAATTTAAAAATTTGAAAAAAATTTTTACAAAAAAATCGGGCCGGCCCAAAATTTTCCGGTCTGAAAAATAAAAGTTTTCGTGTTCAACGGCGAAACTTCTAGAACATTTTTGTTTAATTTTTAAAAATTCTGTGAAACGTACATTATCCTAGTTTCCAAAAAAAAATTTGGAAAAAAAATCCCGGCCGGTCTGAAAC
>OY751546.1:10552100-10557100 GCA_963572245.1 Caenorhabditis sp. 8 KK-2011 | reverse complement strand
CCCCATAGGGTGACCCTACTAGACACTTACTCGTCTCACCCTACTATACATATGGTCCCCATAGGGTGACCCTACTAGACACTTACTCGTCTCACCCTACTATACATATGGTCCCCATAGGGTGACCCTACTAGACACTTACTCGTCTCACCCTACTATACATATGGTCTCCATAGGGTGACCCTACTAGACACTTACTCGTCTCACCCTACTATACATATGGTCCCCATAGGGTGACCCTACTAGACACTTACTCGTCTCACCCTACTATACATATGGTCTCCATAGGGTGACCCTACTAGACACTTACTCGTCTCACCCTACTATACATATGGTCTCCATAGGGTGACCCTACTAGACACACATACACACATACCCCTTCTCTCTATAGACATCCCTAGGGTGCCCTACCAATAGACACATACACACACACACCTCCCCCACTAGACAGACATACATACACACACACCTCTCCCCCACTATACAACACACTAGTCGCACACACTAGAGAGAAATTCTCTCCCCATTTTGTGTGTGTGGCGGTGACATAGTCGAACATAACGGTCGCTCGTGGCGGCAAGTATACATTGTTAGGAGAGTGACAAGTGAGTGCGTCTTATGAAAGATGTGCGTAGTGAACATGTGTTTGTTACTGTTGGCTGGTTAGGTCATGCATGCTTAGGCTGTGTGGTCTTGTCTGGCTGATTTTAATGATGCGTGCTTTACAACTTGTGTACACTCAACTTTCAAATCTTGGCGCTTCTGGGGACGGGCCGTTGTCTGTCTTTGGAGGTGTCGAGTCGTTTGTGCTTATTTCTCAGTAGTCTTTGACTCTAGAAATTTGCGTAGACTGTTGCATCTGTACTGTGCGAATTGAATGATATCTGGTGTTGTTTGTGTTTATGGGACGTTTGCGAGAATAAGCTTCTAGTATTAGACACTTGTGTTTTCTACTATTGGTTTGCTTGGAGCGCATTACCGCAAGGTTTTGCGCTCTAGGTTGATCGCTTCGTGTTTATAACGCGATATACCTGATTGATTCTGTCAGCGCGATATGCTCAAGTAAAAGATTAAGCCATGCATGTTTGATTCATCAATGAAATTGCGTACGGCTCATTAGAGCAGATATCATCTCTTTCGGAATCCTTAAATGGATAACTGCGGAAATACTGGAGCTAATACATGCGGTTATGCCCTGACGCAAGGAAGGGTGCAGTTATTAGAACAAACCAGACGTTTTCGGACGTAGTTTGTTGACTCTGAATAAAGCAGTTTAGTGTCGGTTTCGACTGACTCTATCCGAAAAGAGTGTCTGCCCTTTCAACTAGATGGTAGTTCATTGGACTACCATGGTTGTTACGGGTAACGGAGAATAAGGGTTCGACTCCGGAGAGGGAGCCTTAGAAACGGCTACCACGTCCAAGGAAGGCAGCAGGCGCGAAACTTATCCACTGTTAGTTATGAGATAGTGACTAAACATATAAAGACTCATCCTTTTGGATGAGTTATTTCAATGAGTTGAATTTAAAAAATTCTTCGAGTAACAAGGAGAGGGCAAGTCTGGTGCCAGCAGCCGCGGTAATTCCAGCTCTCCTAGTGTATCTCGTTATTGCTGCGGTTAAAAAGCTCGTAGTTGGATCTAGGTTACGTACTGTAGTTCGCTTTTAGCGTTAACTTTGGTCGTAGCTTCTATCGGCTGGTTTGCGGGTGGTTCGCCATCAGCTGCCAGCAGGTTTACCTTGAACAAATCAAAGTGCTCAATACAGGCGCTTGCTTGAATAGCTCATCATGGAATAATGAAACAGGACTTCGGTTCTTTTTGTTGGTTCTAGAACTGATTTAATGGTTAAGAGGGACAACCCGGGGGCATTCGTATCATTACGCGAGAGGTGAAATTCGTGGACCGTAGTGAGACGCCCAATAGCGAAAGCATTTGCCAAGAATGTCTTCATTAATCAAGAACGAAAGTCAGAGGTTCGAAGGCGATTAGATACCGCCCTAGTTCTGACCGTAAACGATGCCATCTCGCGATTCGGAGGGTTTATGCCCTGCCGAGGAGCTACCCGGAAACGAAAGTCTTTCGGTTCCGGGGGTAGTATGGTTGCAAAGCTGAAACTTAAAGAAATTGACGGAAGGGCACCACAAGGCGTGGAGCTTGCGGCTTAATTTGACTCAACACGGGAAAACTCACCCGGTCCGGACACCGTTAGGACTGACAGATTGAAAGCTCTTTCTCGATTCGGTGGTTGGTGGTGCATGGCCGTTCTTAGTTGGTGGAGTGATTTGTCTGGTTTATTCCGATAACGAGCGAGACTCTAGCCTGCTAAATAGTGTGCGAATCTTCGGGTTCGTAGTACTTCTTAGAGGGATAAGCGGTTTTTAGCCGCACGAGATTGAGCGATAACAGGTCTGTGATGCCCTTAGATGTCCGGGGCTGCACGCGTGCTACACTGGTGGACTCAGCGGGTTTTTCCTATTCCGTAAGGTATCGGTAAACCGTTGAAATTCTTCCATGTCCGGGATAGGGTATTGTAATTATTGCCCTTAAACGAGGAATGCCTAGTAAGTGTGAGTCATCAGCTCACGTTGATTACGTCCCTGCCCTTTGTACACACCGCCCGTCGCTATCCGGGACTGAACTGTTTCGAGAAGAATGAAGACTATTGCCTTAAGGCCTCACGGCTCTTTGGTGACGGTAATCATTTTGATCGCATCGGTTTGAACCGGGTAAAAGTCGTAACAAGGTAGCTGTAGGTGAACCTGCAGCTGGATCATCGCCGATACTCTCGACGAGAAGTCCATACCGCACTTCTTTTTTTTCTTGAACTTCTTCGAACGTCAAGACAAGATGTCTATAAGTGGGTGGTCGTTTCCTGATGTGACGATAATTGTAAACACTCCAGACTTAATGAATGACGGACTGTTTACAGTCCCGATTCGTCTTGTCAACCCTTTCTCGTTTGGCGAGGTGGCTATACGTACGAGTTGGTGGCGACACCAATGAGTAATAGTCTCAATGAGAAACCCATGCAAATGGGGTTCCGCCTCGTCATTCCTGATATAATCGTTTGTTATGTGATCAGTATCGAGTGTTGGGCACTTTGTTGTGTACTTCGCTCATCGATATTCGTATCGAAACTGTACTAGCTTCAGCGATGGATCGGTTGCATCGAGTATCGATGAAGAACGCAGCTTGCTGTGTTACTTACCACGAATTGCAGACGCTTAGAGTGGTAAAATTTCGAACGCATAGCGCCGTCGGGTTCTCCCGTCGGCACGTCTGGTTCAGGGTTGTTTAACCTATTGCAGTTGGCAACCTTTTCGGAGGTTGTCGACGGCTTGTCGGACTGCATTGACTTGTTTCATTACGAGTCGATCCTGTCTTAGTCAAGAAATCATCACAAGTATCCGTCGTCGATAACACGTCGACGGATTAATGTGACGCTTTTGTTGTCGGTCTTAAGCACTTTCGATTGCTGCCTCCGGCGTCACTCAACGAAGTCGTGTAAAAGCTCTTCGCTGTTGTTGACGCTGCTCTCGAAAGTGTGATCGTGCGACGCCGATGGTCATGACGACGTCGACTACGACGACGGCGATGACGGCGACGACGGCGACGACGGCGATGACGGCGATGACGGCGACGACGGCGACGACGGCGACGACGACGATGACGACGACGACAATTTATTGTTGTTGTTGTCGTTGTTGTTGTTGCTGTTGTTGCTGTTGTTGCTGTCGTTGCTGTCGTTGCTGTTGTTGCTGTTGTTGCTGTCGTTGCTGTTGTTGTTGTTGGTGTTGTTGTGTGCTGTCGGTCAGGCGTTTTATTGATTCAACCTGAACTCAGTCGTGACTACCCGCTGAACTTAAGCATATCATTTAGCGGAGGAAAAGAAACTAAAAAGGATTCCCCTAGTAACGGCGAGTGAAAAGGGAAAAGCCCAGCGCTGAATCGCTCATCCTTTGGGTGCTGTGAAATGTAGCGTATAGGTGCGGCTTTCTAGCTGCGTTGCGTGTCCGAAGTCCTTGCGATTGAGGCCATTTGCCAGAGAGGGTGCGAGTCCCGTCCTGGATTGCGACGTAGTTGGTTTGGTCGTACCTCGGAGTCGGGTTGCTTGAAAGTGCAGCCTAAAGTGGGTGATAAACTTCATCTAAGGCTAAATATTGACTCGATTGCGATAGCGAACAAGTACCGTGAGGGAAAGTTGCAAAGAACTTTGAAGAGAGAGTTCAAGAGAACGTGAAATCGCTGAAGTGGAACCGGAGACAGTTGATGTTGCTTGATGTCAAGCTAGTTGGTGGTCGCTTAGTTGTGACTACTGGCTGGTGTCGATGTCTATGCTACGCCGATGGCGTTGGCTGTTCGTTCTGAACCGGTAGGTGTTGCCCAACTTCGGTTGGTGTCTTGCCTCTGGCTAGGTTCGTGACGGCTAGCGTGTAGCTGTGCTGTTTGTGCGGCATCGGTGTGAAAGTCAACGACGTTTCCGACCCGTCTTGAAACACGGATTGTGGAGTGCTTGTCTACTGCGAGTCAGCGGGTGAAAAACCCTGCGGCGAAATGAAAGTAAAGGTCAACTTTAAGTTGTCCGACGTGGGATCCGTGCTTTTGTGCGGCGCACCATGGCCCTATGCGAATTGCTTGCAATTGTGTAGAGGTTGAGCAGTAGACAAACGACCCGAAAGATGGTGAACTATGCCTGAGCAGGATGAAGCCAGAGGAAACTCTGGTGGAAGTCCGTATCGGTTCTGACGTGCAAATCGATCGATAGACTTGGGTATAGGGGCGAAAGACTAATCGAACCATCTAGTAGCTGGTTCCTTCCGAAGTTTCCCTCAGGATAGCTGGACTTTTGGCAGTTATATTCGGTAAAGCTAATGATTAGAGGCATTGGGGACGTAATGTCCTCAACCTATTCTCAAACTTTCAATGGATATGAAGTCACAGTTTCTTCAGTGAACTGTTGACGTGAATGCAAGGTCCAAGTGGGCCATTTTTGGTAAGC
>OY751546.1:10544600-10547100 GCA_963572245.1 Caenorhabditis sp. 8 KK-2011 | reverse complement strand
AAAGCAGTTTAGTGTCGGTTTCGACTGACTCTATCCGAAAAGAGTGTCTGCCCTTTCAACTAGATGGTAGTTCATTGGACTACCATGGTTGTTACGGGTAACGGAGAATAAGGGTTCGACTCCGGAGAGGGAGCCTTAGAAACGGCTACCACGTCCAAGGAAGGCAGCAGGCGCGAAACTTATCCACTGTTAGTTATGAGATAGTGACTAAACATATAAAGACTCATCCTTTTGGATGAGTTATTTCAATGAGTTGAATTTAAAAAATTCTTCGAGTAACAAGGAGAGGGCAAGTCTGGTGCCAGCAGCCGCGGTAATTCCAGCTCTCCTAGTGTATCTCGTTATTGCTGCGGTTAAAAAGCTCGTAGTTGGATCTAGGTTACGTACTGTAGTTCGCTTTTAGCGTTAACTTTGGTCGTAGCTTCTATCGGCTGGTTTGCGGGTGGTTCGCCATCAGCTGCCAGCAGGTTTACCTTGAACAAATCAAAGTGCTCAATACAGGCGCTTGCTTGAATAGCTCATCATGGAATAATGAAACAGGACTTCGGTTCTTTTTGTTGGTTCTAGAACTGATTTAATGGTTAAGAGGGACAACCCGGGGGCATTCGTATCATTACGCGAGAGGTGAAATTCGTGGACCGTAGTGAGACGCCCAATAGCGAAAGCATTTGCCAAGAATGTCTTCATTAATCAAGAACGAAAGTCAGAGGTTCGAAGGCGATTAGATACCGCCCTAGTTCTGACCGTAAACGATGCCATCTCGCGATTCGGAGGGTTTATGCCCTGCCGAGGAGCTACCCGGAAACGAAAGTCTTTCGGTTCCGGGGGTAGTATGGTTGCAAAGCTGAAACTTAAAGAAATTGACGGAAGGGCACCACAAGGCGTGGAGCTTGCGGCTTAATTTGACTCAACACGGGAAAACTCACCCGGTCCGGACACCGTTAGGACTGACAGATTGAAAGCTCTTTCTCGATTCGGTGGTTGGTGGTGCATGGCCGTTCTTAGTTGGTGGAGTGATTTGTCTGGTTTATTCCGATAACGAGCGAGACTCTAGCCTGCTAAATAGTGTGCGAATCTTCGGGTTCGTAGTACTTCTTAGAGGGATAAGCGGTTTTTAGCCGCACGAGATTGAGCGATAACAGGTCTGTGATGCCCTTAGATGTCCGGGGCTGCACGCGTGCTACACTGGTGGACTCAGCGGGTTTTTCCTATTCCGTAAGGTATCGGTAAACCGTTGAAATTCTTCCATGTCCGGGATAGGGTATTGTAATTATTGCCCTTAAACGAGGAATGCCTAGTAAGTGTGAGTCATCAGCTCACGTTGATTACGTCCCTGCCCTTTGTACACACCGCCCGTCGCTATCCGGGACTGAACTGTTTCGAGAAGAATGAAGACTATTGCCTTAAGGCCTCACGGCTCTTTGGTGACGGTAATCATTTTGATCGCATCGGTTTGAACCGGGTAAAAGTCGTAACAAGGTAGCTGTAGGTGAACCTGCAGCTGGATCATCGCCGATACTCTCGACGAGAAGTCCATACCGCACTTCTTTTTTTTCTTGAACTTCTTCGAACGTCAAGACAAGATGTCTATAAGTGGGTGGTCGTTTCCTGATGTGACGATAATTGCAAACACTCCAGACTTAATGAATGACGGACTGTTTACAGTCCCGATTCGTCTTGTCAACCCTTTCTCGTTTGGCGAGGTGGCTATACGTACGAGTTGGTGGCGACACCAATGAGTAATAGTCTCAATGAGAAACCCATGCAAATGGGGTTCCGCCTCGTCATTCCTGATATAATCGTTTGTTATGTGATCAGTATCGAGTGTTGGGCACTTTGTTGTGTACTTCGCTCATCGATATTCGTATCGAAACTGTACTAGCTTCAGCGATGGATCGGTTGCATCGAGTATCGATGAAGAACGCAGCTTGCTGTGTTACTTACCACGAATTGCAGACGCTTAGAGTGGTAAAATTTCGAACGCATAGCGCCGTCGGGTTCTCCCGTCGGCACGTCTGGTTCAGGGTTGTTTAACCTATTGCAGTTGGCAACCTTTTCGGAGGTTGTCGACGGCTTGTCGGACTGCATTGACTTGTTTCATTACGAGTCGATCCTGTCTTAGTCAAGAAATCATCACAAGTATCCGTCGTCGATAACACGTCGACGGATTAATGTGACGCTTTTGTTGTCGGTCTTAAGCACTTTCGATTGCTGCCTCCGGCGTCACTCAACGAAGTCGTGTAAAAGCTCTTCGCTGTTGTTGACGCTGCTCTCGAAAGTGTGATCGTGCGACGCCGATGGTCATGACGACGTCGACTACGACGACGGCGATGACGGCGACGACGGCGACGACGGCGATGACGGCGATGACGGCGACGACGGCGACGACGGCGACGACGACGATGACGACGACGACAATTTATTGTTGTTGTTGTCGTTGTTGTTGTTGCTGTTGTTGCTGTTGTTGCTGTCGTTGCTGTCGTTGCTGTTGTTGCTGTTG
>OY751546.1:10537100-10539600 GCA_963572245.1 Caenorhabditis sp. 8 KK-2011 | reverse complement strand
TACTCGTCTCACCCTACTATACATATGGTCCCCATAGGGTGACCCTACTAGACACTTACTCGTCTCACCCTACTATACATATGGTCCCCATAGGGTGACCCTACTAGACACTTACTCGTCTCACCCTACTATACATATGGTCCCCATAGGGTGACCCTACTAGACACTTACTCGTCTCACCCTACTATACATATGGTCCCCATAGGGTGACCCTACTAGACACTTACTCGTCTCACCCTACTATACATATGGTCTCCATAGGGTGACCCTACTAGACACTTACTCGTCTCACCCTACTATACATATGGTCCCCATAGGGTGACCCTACTAGACACTTACTCGTCTCACCCTACTATACATATGGTCTCCATAGGGTGACCCTACTAGACACTTACTCGTCTCACCCTACTATACATATGGTCTCCATAGGGTGACCCTACTAGACACACATACACACATACCCCTTCTCTCTATAGACATCCCTAGGGTGCCCTACCAATAGACACATACACACACACACCTCCCCCACTAGACAGACATACATACACACACACCTCTCCCCCACTATACAACACACTAGTCGCACACACTAGAGAGAAATTCTCTCCCCATTTTGTGTGTGTGGCGGTGACATAGTCGAACATAACGGTCGCTCGTGGCGGCAAGTATACATTGTTAGGAGAGTGACAAGTGAGTGCGTCTTATGAAAGATGTGCGTAGTGAACATGTGTTTGTTACTGTTGGCTGGTTAGGTCATGCATGCTTAGGCTGTGTGGTCTTGTCTGGCTGATTTTAATGATGCGTGCTTTACAACTTGTGTACACTCAACTTTCAAATCTTGGCGCTTCTGGGGACGGGCCGTTGTCTGTCTTTGGAGGTGTCGAGTCGTTTGTGCTTATTTCTCAGTAGTCTTTGACTCTAGAAATTTGCGTAGACTGTTGCATCTGTACTGTGCGAATTGAATGATATCTGGTGTTGTTTGTGTTTATGGGACGTTTGCGAGAATAAGCTTCTAGTATTAGACACTTGTGTTTTCTACTATTGGTTTGCTTGGAGCGCATTACCGCAAGGTTTTGCGCTCTAGGTTGATCGCTTCGTGTTTATAACGCGATATACCTGATTGATTCTGTCAGCGCGATATGCTCAAGTAAAAGATTAAGCCATGCATGTTTGATTCATCAATGAAATTGCGTACGGCTCATTAGAGCAGATATCATCTCTTTCGGAATCCTTAAATGGATAACTGCGGAAATACTGGAGCTAATACATGCGGTTATGCCCTGACGCAAGGAAGGGTGCAGTTATTAGAACAAACCAGACGTTTTCGGACGTAGTTTGTTGACTCTGAATAAAGCAGTTTAGTGTCGGTTTCGACTGACTCTATCCGAAAAGAGTGTCTGCCCTTTCAACTAGATGGTAGTTCATTGGACTACCATGGTTGTTACGGGTAACGGAGAATAAGGGTTCGACTCCGGAGAGGGAGCCTTAGAAACGGCTACCACGTCCAAGGAAGGCAGCAGGCGCGAAACTTATCCACTGTTAGTTATGAGATAGTGACTAAACATATAAAGACTCATCCTTTTGGATGAGTTATTTCAATGAGTTGAATTTAAAAAATTCTTCGAGTAACAAGGAGAGGGCAAGTCTGGTGCCAGCAGCCGCGGTAATTCCAGCTCTCCTAGTGTATCTCGTTATTGCTGCGGTTAAAAAGCTCGTAGTTGGATCTAGGTTACGTACTGTAGTTCGCTTTTAGCGTTAACTTTGGTCGTAGCTTCTATCGGCTGGTTTGCGGGTGGTTCGCCATCAGCTGCCAGCAGGTTTACCTTGAACAAATCAAAGTGCTCAATACAGGCGCTTGCTTGAATAGCTCATCATGGAATAATGAAACAGGACTTCGGTTCTTTTTGTTGGTTCTAGAACTGATTTAATGGTTAAGAGGGACAACCCGGGGGCATTCGTATCATTACGCGAGAGGTGAAATTCGTGGACCGTAGTGAGACGCCCAATAGCGAAAGCATTTGCCAAGAATGTCTTCATTAATCAAGAACGAAAGTCAGAGGTTCGAAGGCGATTAGATACCGCCCTAGTTCTGACCGTAAACGATGCCATCTCGCGATTCGGAGGGTTTATGCCCTGCCGAGGAGCTACCCGGAAACGAAAGTCTTTCGGTTCCGGGGGTAGTATGGTTGCAAAGCTGAAACTTAAAGAAATTGACGGAAGGGCACCACAAGGCGTGGAGCTTGCGGCTTAATTTGACTCAACACGGGAAAACTCACCCGGTCCGGACACCGTTAGGACTGACAGATTGAAAGCTCTTTCTCGATTCGGTGGTTGGTGGTGCATGGCCGTTCTTAGTTGGTGGAGTGATTTGTCTGGTTTATTCCGATAACGAGCGAGACTCTAGCCTGCTAAATAGTGTGCGAATCTTCGGGTTCGTAGTACTTCTTAGAGGGATAAGCGGTTTTTAGCCGCACGAGATTGAGCGATAACAGGTCTGTGA
>OY751546.1:10527100-10529600 GCA_963572245.1 Caenorhabditis sp. 8 KK-2011 | reverse complement strand
CTGACTCTATCCGAAAAGAGTGTCTGCCCTTTCAACTAGATGGTAGTTCATTGGACTACCATGGTTGTTACGGGTAACGGAGAATAAGGGTTCGACTCCGGAGAGGGAGCCTTAGAAACGGCTACCACGTCCAAGGAAGGCAGCAGGCGCGAAACTTATCCACTGTTAGTTATGAGATAGTGACTAAACATATAAAGACTCATCCTTTTGGATGAGTTATTTCAATGAGTTGAATTTAAAAAATTCTTCGAGTAACAAGGAGAGGGCAAGTCTGGTGCCAGCAGCCGCGGTAATTCCAGCTCTCCTAGTGTATCTCGTTATTGCTGCGGTTAAAAAGCTCGTAGTTGGATCTAGGTTACGTACTGTAGTTCGCTTTTAGCGTTAACTTTGGTCGTAGCTTCTATCGGCTGGTTTGCGGGTGGTTCGCCATCAGCTGCCAGCAGGTTTACCTTGAACAAATCAAAGTGCTCAATACAGGCGCTTGCTTGAATAGCTCATCATGGAATAATGAAACAGGACTTCGGTTCTTTTTGTTGGTTCTAGAACTGATTTAATGGTTAAGAGGGACAACCCGGGGGCATTCGTATCATTACGCGAGAGGTGAAATTCGTGGACCGTAGTGAGACGCCCAATAGCGAAAGCATTTGCCAAGAATGTCTTCATTAATCAAGAACGAAAGTCAGAGGTTCGAAGGCGATTAGATACCGCCCTAGTTCTGACCGTAAACGATGCCATCTCGCGATTCGGAGGGTTTATGCCCTGCCGAGGAGCTACCCGGAAACGAAAGTCTTTCGGTTCCGGGGGTAGTATGGTTGCAAAGCTGAAACTTAAAGAAATTGACGGAAGGGCACCACAAGGCGTGGAGCTTGCGGCTTAATTTGACTCAACACGGGAAAACTCACCCGGTCCGGACACCGTTAGGACTGACAGATTGAAAGCTCTTTCTCGATTCGGTGGTTGGTGGTGCATGGCCGTTCTTAGTTGGTGGAGTGATTTGTCTGGTTTATTCCGATAACGAGCGAGACTCTAGCCTGCTAAATAGTGTGCGAATCTTCGGGTTCGTAGTACTTCTTAGAGGGATAAGCGGTTTTTAGCCGCACGAGATTGAGCGATAACAGGTCTGTGATGCCCTTAGATGTCCGGGGCTGCACGCGTGCTACACTGGTGGACTCAGCGGGTTTTTCCTATTCCGTAAGGTATCGGTAAACCGTTGAAATTCTTCCATGTCCGGGATAGGGTATTGTAATTATTGCCCTTAAACGAGGAATGCCTAGTAAGTGTGAGTCATCAGCTCACGTTGATTACGTCCCTGCCCTTTGTACACACCGCCCGTCGCTATCCGGGACTGAACTGTTTCGAGAAGAATGAAGACTATTGCCTTAAGGCCTCACGGCTCTTTGGTGACGGTAATCATTTTGATCGCATCGGTTTGAACCGGGTAAAAGTCGTAACAAGGTAGCTGTAGGTGAACCTGCAGCTGGATCATCGCCGATACTCTCGACGAGAAGTCCATACCGCACTTCTTTTTTTTCTTGAACTTCTTCGAACGTCAAGACAAGATGTCTATAAGTGGGTGGTCGTTTCCTGATGTGACGATAATTGCAAACACTCCAGACTTAATGAATGACGGACTGTTTACAGTCCCGATTCGTCTTGTCAACCCTTTCTCGTTTGGCGAGGTGGCTATACGTACGAGTTGGTGGCGACACCAATGAGTAATAGTCTCAATGAGAAACCCATGCAAATGGGGTTCCGCCTCGTCATTCCTGATATAATCGTTTGTTATGTGATCAGTATCGAGTGTTGGGCACTTTGTTGTGTACTTCGCTCATCGATATTCGTATCGAAACTGTACTAGCTTCAGCGATGGATCGGTTGCATCGAGTATCGATGAAGAACGCAGCTTGCTGTGTTACTTACCACGAATTGCAGACGCTTAGAGTGGTAAAATTTCGAACGCATAGCGCCGTCGGGTTCTCCCGTCGGCACGTCTGGTTCAGGGTTGTTTAACCTATTGCAGTTGGCAACCTTTTCGGAGGTTGTCGACGGCTTGTCGGACTGCATTGACTTGTTTCATTACGAGTCGATCCTGTCTTAGTCAAGAAATCATCACAAGTATCCGTCGTCGATAACACGTCGACGGATTAATGTGACGCTTTTGTTGTCGGTCTTAAGCACTTTCGATTGCTGCCTCCGGCGTCACTCAACGAAGTCGTGTAAAAGCTCTTCGCTGTTGTTGACGCTGCTCTCGAAAGTGTGATCGTGCGACGCCGATGGTCATGACGACGTCGACTACGACGACGGCGATGACGGCGACGACGGCGACGACGGCGATGACGGCGATGACGGCGACGACGGCGACGACGGCGACGACGACGATGACGACGACGACAATTTATTGTTGTTGTTGTCGTTGTTGTTGTTGCTGTTGTTGCTGTTGTTGCTGTCGTTGCTGTCGTTGCTGTTGTTGCTGTTGTTGCTGTCGTTGCTGTTGTTGTTG
>OY751546.1:10349600-10522100 GCA_963572245.1 Caenorhabditis sp. 8 KK-2011 | reverse complement strand
ATGGTCCCCATAGGGTGCTCCTAGTAGACACTTACTCGTCTCACCCTACTATATATATGGTCCCCATAGGGTGACCCTACTAGACACTTACTCGTCTCACCCTACTATACATATGGTGCCCATAGGGTGACCCTACTAGACACTTACTCGTCTCACCCTACTATACATATGGTCCCCATAGGGTGACCCTACTAGACACACATACACACATACCCCTTCTCTCTATAGACATCCCTAGAGTGCCCTACCAATAGACACATACACACACACACCTCCCCCACTAGACAGACATACATACACACACACCTCTCCCCCACTATACAACACACTAGTCGCACACACTAGAGAGAAATTCTCTCCCCATTTTGTGTGTGTGGCGGTGACATAGTCGAACATAACGGTCGCTCGTGGGGGCAAGTATACATTGTAATGTTGGCAATTCAGCAATTGGTTGTGCTGGATCGATAAATAAGAATAGTGTCACTGAAAAATCTTTAGTTCTCCATATTTCCAATAGAACGCCTTGTCATCATACTCATGGGTACCCTGTAGATTAGCTAGTTTGTACGAAACAACGTTTTCAGACGTTTCCGCTCGAAGTTTCTCGTCAATTTGAAATAACGAAAGATATCGGCTATGAATGTTCAAATAGGGAATGCGATTCAAATTTCTATGAAGACTATCAACAAACTTTCGCTCGTTTAGTCATGAACGCCGATGAAGTAACCGATTTGACAATTGTTGATGGATTGAAAGATTTGGAATCAAGTCAAACGTTACACTGTTGTCCCAAGTGCAATTCCCAGATTGCAATCGAACAAAATTCTATCAGTTTATCAGATTATGTAGTTGTGGAAAATTTTAAAGAATCCCTTCATGATTAAAGGTCATCATTGCTTTAAAAGTGCATTCTTTAAAATTTTCCACAACTACATAATCTGATAAACTGATAGAATTTTGTTCGATTGCAATCTGGGAATTGCACTTGGGACAACAGTGTAACGTTTGACTTGATTCCAAATCTTTCAGTCCATCGACAATTGTCAAATCGGTTACTTCATCGGCGTTCATCACTAAACGGGCGAAAGTTTGTTGATGGTCTTCATAAAAATTTGAATCGCATTCCTTATTTGAACATTCAAAGCCGATATCTTTCATTATTTCAAATTGTCGAGAAACTTCGAGCGGAAACGTCTGAAAACGTTGTTTCGTACAAACTAGCTAATCTACAGGGTACCCATGAGTATGATGACAAGGCGTTTTATTGGAAATATGGAGAACTAAAGATTTTTCAGTGACACTATTCTTATTTATCGATCCAGCACAACCAATTGCTGAATTGCCAACATTACCACTCAATTTTTGACGCAAAGCGCCAAACTGCCCGCCTCAACTCAAACTTGTGCGCCTCGGCCACACTCATAAGCCACCCTGTATCTCAACTAACATTGACAAGAAATCGTAACAAATAAATGGCAGCCACAGGTTCGGAGAACCCGACGGCGCTATGCGTTCGAAATTTTACCACTCTAAGCGTCTGCAATTCGTGGTAAGTAACACAGCAAGCTGCGTTCTTCATCGATACTCGATGCAACCGATCCATCGCTGAAGCTAGTACAGTTTCGATACGAATATCGATGAGCGAAGTACACAACAAAGTGCCCAACACTCGATACTGATCACATAACAAACGATTATATCAGGAATGACGAGGCGGAACCCCATTTGCATGGGTTTCTCATTGAGACTATTACTCATTGGTGTCGCCACCAACTCGTACGTATAGCCACCTCGCCAAACGAGAAAGGGTTGACAAGAAGAATCGGGACTGTAAACAGTCCGTCATTCATTAAGTCTGGAGTGTTTGCAATTATCGTCACATCAGGAAACGACCACCCACTTATAGACATCTTGTCTTGACGTTCGAAGAAGTTCAAGAAAAAAAAGAAGTGCGGTATGGACTTCTCGTCTCGTCGTTGATTACGTCCCTGCCCTTTGTACACACCGCCCGTCGCTATCCGGGACTGAACTGTTTCGAGAAGAATGAAGACTATTGCCTTAAGGCCTCACGGCTTTTTGGTGACGGTAATCATTTTGATCGTCACCAAAAAAGGGGAGAGAAATTTGCGCAGAGTTGGAATCGAACCCATGGTCTGTACAGTCTTCAGGTCATCAGACAAACTGTTGCCCACCTGCACCATTCTCTCAATAATTTTTTCGTATTTTTCCAAGAAACGACGAGTACTGTAGTCTGTAATTTTCCTGGTAGAAATTTCCTGAATTTTAGAGCGCAGCCAAGTTAAGAAAAACGAATAATTGTTGCCAAATCTTATCATATTATTTATGGCACACAGTTATAGGGAACATACCAGAAAATTGAATAAAACTCGTCTGACAATGAAGACAAAATTCCTGAAAACAATCTCCATGTAATACTTGAAACAAAAAAAACTTGAAACAAAAAAAAGAAAAGAAAAAAACGTTGGCTTCTTTCCAACACGACCGCACGTTGACAAACAAGGTCTCGTTTGGATTGAGATTACTGTCATCAAAATGGCGCCACATTCAAATGCAGGGTTTTAATTTTTTCGTTTCGACAATATATATATATATATATATATACTCTCATATTGTTGTTGTTGTTGTTGTCGTTAAACAGATGTTTTGTTTTGTTGTACATAAACAGGTTCACGTGTCACAATCAAAAAAGGTCAGACAACGAGAGTCAGGGACTGTTCTGTTTATTATATGAGCTTGTTTTTTTTTGGCTCTGATCAAACTAGAATGAGAAACATTTGTTTCTCTTTGCAATTCATCAAAAATGTAGGTATCTGTTAAACAATAATCGTTTCGTGTTCCCCACCAACCTTGGTTCCAATTTTCACTCATTTCTACCTTCAACTATGCGGTACAACGAAAAATCGTGGGACCGTTTTTTTTGTTAAAAAAACACTTGTATTATCATGCTACAAATATTTTATTTTATCAGTAAATTACAAACCTATACACAAATGTATCCATGATTCTTGAACTCTCCCGGTCGGTATCCTTTCAAAATCGAATCACACCGAATATACTCTTTATCAAATACATACTTCAACCGCTTTCCAATTTGGTCTCGTAGTTTGAAGTTGAACTCACGAGACATTGTGACTTGCTTGAACGGTGAGTACTGACTAACCCAGGCACCAAAAAGATGATTAGAAGATGTGAACCGATAATGTCTGAAACAAAAACTTGAACAATTTACTCAACATTTTCAAATATTCTATATACCTAAAATAACCTACAGTACTGTTCATACTTAAAACTAGTTTTCCTGGATTAGTTCCAGCTGACCAATGATAATAGGGAATGTGAGAGTGTTGTGGTTGATACATGCTTTTCAAATGCATCCAGAAAGGACGAGACATGACTTTATATTTGGCAAAAAATGTGGTGTTCCGATCGGTGATGATACCCGAGTCGTTTATTTGAATTCGAGCAACTTGGAATGAAAGTCCGACTATGTTAGAGGGAAGAACTCTAGAAGTATCAATATACATATCCTGCGATCCTGCGGGTAGTGTCTCAGGTTTTACCTCAAAAAATCGCGTAAACTTTTTTCTTCCTGTGTCATCACAAATCGCTCATCAACATCGATGTTGATGACCCATTTTGAATGCATTCGACTTCGATAATAACAGTCCTGAATAGTTCAGCATCGATTAACTCACAAATTTTCACCTCACCGCTTGTTGAATAAAATGAAATTGAAAAGTTATTTGACGAAATTCGAGTTCGATCCACGTAACGTCGAGGAGACCCAAACGGGTGTAATCGAGGATGACGTGAGTGGTATTGAGATCGGCTTCGAACACGCTCAGGTAGAAGTAGGTTGCGCCCTAAACTTGTTCTGATCTATTTTTTCTGAAATTTTTTCATCCGTTTTATGGTAGACAACTCACAATTAACCGATGATGTTCAATGGTGTCAACAATGTTCATCCATCTCGGCTCCTGACCATAAATCTGTCCAATACAAACACCAATCTCATGCAGAGGATCTGGAGTTTCGATGCGTTCATTATTTCTTTCTTACTCCACCAACCTTTCCAAGTTCGATCGATGAGTGGAATCGGTTCTCGCGTTCCTTCCGATTCTGAAGCCAATCCAATTGAAATATAATCCGCACCTCGTTTCCGCAAACACCGAATCGCTGAGATCGGATGAATGCGCGATTCAAAACTTCCAATATAATTGCGATTGCAGTCATAGTAGTGACATGTTACAGGGCGGCTTAATTATTCACAATGGAGAAAAGGAAGACAAGCCAATTTACCTTATATTACTTTTTCCAAACATACTGATCACAACTGCCACATAGTCTTCATAAACGAATGCCGAAATGAGACGCATTTCGCCGTCACGCAATGTTATCGTATTGATTTGCCGTTTAATCCATCGATCATAAAGAAATCCGTCTGGCAGAATTTCCGTACTTACATTGTTACGACCGTCAATCTGACAACTTCTACTTCCAACTGGAGGTGTTGTCTTCAGACGAGAATCTAGACAAAAAAGTTACACCTCCAAAGTTTTGTTAAAACTTACTGAAAATCAGAAAATACCCGAAAACTGTTAAAAACACAGCGATTAGTCTCGTATTTCTTCTGAACAAGTTCATTGTGATGAATTTTCTTAGTTTTTCAGACTTATAAACAGCTTACAGATTTTATCGAACAATCAATTCGTCAAGTATGATTTATTCCGGCATGTAGTTTTCCAAAAAAGAAAAATATGAACAAAAAACACGAACCATATGAAAATTTTCATTAAACCCGTCACAAAAAAAAATTGTTGGCACTAAAAACCTATTATTCGCGTCTCGTTAGATGTCCAATTACTTGGACGATACTGCAGGTCAATCGGTTTCCGGTCGTCGAAAAGTGTCGGAGCCTGGAAAATTTTCAGCACTTCAAGTTTTCTGAACTCGATCAAGGAAATTGTTATGTATGTTTCTCTAACTATCCCGCGAAAAATATTGTTAAATACAGTGTTCTCAAAATTTGAAACATACCCGCATCAAAATTATAATCGTTCCAATGAAACAGGTCATGGAAAATATCAGCAAAAATAGTCGATCCAAAACCATCGCGACATACTTCCAATCCTCATCTATTTTGTCGTCACGATCTTTCTTCTTTAGAAGTTCGGCGATGAAACAAATGTTTTCAAAAGCTTTCACCACTTGCGGAGAATAGTATAGTTTTTGTATCGAATCATCAAGTTGTGACGGGCCTCCTCCAGATGAGTTTTTCAGTTTATGTCCAACGTCTTTTGAAACCCTGTGGGCGTGCACGTTGAGCGCGATTTTTCCTTCTGTAAGTCATATCTTTTTTTTGTGAATTAAACCTCTCGCTAAACCTTTCGCTTTTCGCTTCTTCTCGTCAAACTTTTCGTCAAATTCATCTAAAGGTCTTCTCATGAATAGCATTTTTGGCAACCATTTGAGAAACACAAATTTAACCCAATTGGGCATCAAATGCGTCGTCGGTGTGCGAAAATGAAGATTGAGAGCTGGAAAAAATCACAGGTTGTAGCTGCGCAAGAAACAAAAAATCTTAAAAGTTAAAACAACTCAGGTCGGGTCAATGAAAGTTAAAAACTTACAAACTACCGTAACCACAACGGACAAGGTGACCATAACCATTGTGAATAGGAGATACTTTCCAATAAGTGGCAATGTGATCGAGGTAGCAGGTATTATTTCGGTCTGACAAAAAAAAATTTGGTTGTGAGTGTACAATAATATTGTTTTCTTACCAATAGTAAAAAGAAAATTGTAAGCGCGACGAGGATTGAAATACACAGCGTTACTTTTTCTCCAGAATCCGATGGAAGATAGAAAACAAGAATTGTCAGAAAAGAAATACCAACACACGGAAACACAAGATTGACGGTGTAAAAAAGCGGCTTACGACGAAGCAGCAGATAGTACTGTAAGTTATCGCTTTATTCACTTATCAAATTTTTATGACGTCATGTCTCGAGTCTGTAGCTCATGTGTTTTTTTTTCTACTCACAGTAACATCAATATAAGCACTTTGCGGACAACAACTTGGATAATTTTTGGCACGTCGTTTTGCTACTCGTGACATTATATCCCATTCCACAGACGGGTAATAGTCAGAAAGATCTGGAAGAAAAATTTACGTTTGATGAGAAAAATTATTGAAACACTAATTTTCAGAAAACGGCCAAAAAATGTACCAATTCCATCCTCCGCGATTGTTATATTATCCTCAATGCCATTTGAATCCCACTCTTTTTCAAATCTCAAATTCGGCTCGTTCATATCCACTGACAATAGTTCGTCCGAAAATGTCCAGCTGCCGAATTTCAAATGACATTTTTGCTCGTCAAACGGAAACCATTTTACGTCGATTTGGCACATACTTTTGAAAATCGCCGGCGGTTCCCATGTCACTTCTCCGCTGTGGTGAAGAGTCGCTTTTGTTGATATTGTTATATTGTAGTTGCTATCAGCGCTTAAAACAGACACTCATTTCAAAACTGTATTTGAAACTCACTTATTATACAAAACAATATCAGGCACCCAAATCATTTCATACGGCACATATAAAACGTTCACGCCACCATAATTCACCGGATTCCATTTCAGTTTTTGATCGAACCACGTTTGTTTCAACCAAACTGAGCATGTCATAATTTGATCTATTTCATGCTGAAAAAAAACCAGAACATTTTGTTGAATCATTATTTTCGCACTCACAACATCGATAATCTGACTGAGTCGCAATTTTAGTTTGATTGTCAATGGTTTTCCGGCGGGCGTTGCCGGTCTTCGATGTCTATTATAATTAACCATCAAATCATCATAGAGTCGTTTCGCGTCTTCATTCGCATCGACCAACGAAGAAACCACATAAATAACTAATAGAAATATTGAAACTTTTTGCATATTTTTTGTCGGTGGTGGGTTTAAAAATGAAGACGGAAGAAAAAAGATGAAACAGAATCAATAGAAAGAGTAGCGACTCTCTGAGAGATTGCAAAAAAGCGAGACGCAGACAAACAGAAACACAACACATGGGTCCCGACAGCCACAAAAAAATAAGGGATGGGTAACATATGAAAAAAAGTGTTTGTTGTTTATTGAGAGAGAGAGAGAGAGAGAGTGAGAGAGAGAGAGAGTGAGAGAGAGAGAGAGAGTGAGAGAGAGAGAGAGAGAGAGAGAGAGAGAGAGAGAGAGAGAGAGAGAGAGAGAGAGAGAGAGAGAGAGAGAGAGAGAGAGTGAGAGAGAGAGAGAGAGAGAGAGAGAGAGAGAGAGAGAGAGAGAGAGAGAGAGAGAGATAACTTTTACATGCTTTTTTTTGATTTCGAGCTGACCGGAAGTCCGAACACATGAAGTCGAAAGTTTCTCTCAAAAGCCAGACAACCCTGGACAAAATACGATCTGTGAAAATACAAACAAATATACATAGTTTTTCCAAACGTTTGAGAACTCCTTCAATTCCAAGACTTCGAATGTTTCAAAAACTCAGATTTGTAGGCGTGACTGAATTTCAAATCTTTTCAGACAATGGTTCAAAAAACTGTTTCAGTTCCACTTATATTAATTTGATAACAAGTCTCTTCCCGGAACATACTTTTTCCATTCGCATTTTGTTTCGGACAAAATGGTTTTCTTCTACAATTTCCTTTTCACCGCCAATTATTTTCTGTCAAATTTGGAGCCGGTGAGAAAAAGTCATGTTCTCTTTCCTTCTCTGTCGTTGCCGCGCATCGATTTTCTCCTCCTCTTCGTTTTCTTCTTAGTCAGCTGAAAAAAACCCTTTTCATTTTCATCAGTGAGCCGGGCGCTGAAAAAAATGCGCGGCTCGCTTGTTTCACTCGTTTTGATCATCGTGAACATATGTTGTATCTTATCAATCCCCGTTGATTATTCAAACTATGACGAGAGAATAGAGGAGGAAGATCAGAATGTGCCCATTGAGAAGGTTTTTGGGGCCTGGAAAATGTGAAATTTTTTGGTTTTATTTCAGATCGACGTTTTCAATCCTGAACGAGCTTTGGGTCAGGTCAGCGGGTTGGCGATTAACGCAAATGGGCATATCGTCGCGTTTCATCGAGGAGATCGAATTTGGGATGAGAGGTTGGCTTTCGAATGAGATTTGTTTTGAAAACAACAAATAATTACAGTAGCTTCAACGCCGATGATACATTATCCAAATCATTGGCTCCTATCACTAACAAAACCATCGTCATTATGGACAAAACAGGCAAAATTGTAGACGAGTTTGGCGACAATCAATTCTACATGCCACACGGTCTTACCATCGACAACAAGTCTGGCGACTATTGGGTCACTGATGTCGGTTCACATCAGGTTCATCGTATTGACGTAGCCACCAACAAAATTGTGATGAGTTTGGGCGAAAAAATGGTGCCCGGTGATGATCAGCTGCATTTTTGCAAACCGACCGACGTGGCTGTCGCTTCAAACGGTCACTTTTTTGTGGCCGATGGTTATTGTAACAGTCGTGTTTTGAAGTTTGATAAAGATGGAAAAGTTTTGGCTGTTATCAATGCCGCAATCGGTAAGTTTTTTATATTGACTGACATCAATGTTCTCCTGTTTCAGAACCCAACGAGCCAACCGATTTTGTCGTTCCACACTCGCTTTCTCTTATTGAAGACTTGAACATCATTTGTGTTGCTGACCGGTAAGTTGTCACCACACTCTCATACTTCTAATCTGATTACAGTGAGAACGAACGAGTTCAGTGTTTCTCGGCTGGTTTGGCTGAAGGTGAACGCAAATTGCCCACTGGAATTCCTATCACTTCTGCCAATGATATTGGACGAGTTTACGCTATTCGTGAGAGAGGTGAACTAATCGAACAGTAATCAATTTTGGGACCAAAAAACACATGAAACCAATTTCAGAACATCAGCTTATGGGAGTGACAGTTGGCAGCGCTGATGTAGAAGCTCAAATGTTCACTATTGATGTACGAACCGGCGAAACTCACACTTTTGCCAAGGTAAATTTTAGTCACCAAACCCGTTCTTCATACTCATTTCAGGGAATCGAAAACGCACATGCTCTGACAATCTCAAATGATGGAACCGCCTACGTCTCCCAATTGACACCAACTCGAATTCTCAAAATATCTCCATACTAACAAAAATTGACAAGTTGAATAAATGTTCATGATCGTTTATGGTATGGTCTTCATTTGGGGGTCGAGAAATTTTTGCGCACAGGACCCGAGAAATGGTTCTTTAAAAATAGAGTAATCAATCAATAATGAAAACGAACACACGCACACAAATAATTCAAAGTTTGGAGGGAGTTTTGGTGAAGTAAAAAAAAATGATTAAAAAACAAAGAGAAACATTGTACATACTATTTTGGAAAGTTCTACACGTTGTCGTCATGGTGTACATTATTAGAAGAGTAATAATAAATCAAAAAAAAAAAGATGTTCGGGCTTATGCCTGAGTGAGAGGTTGGGTCGCCTCGGTTGTGGCGAGACGAGTGTATGGTGGCGGGCGGGAAAAATCGACAGAGAATGCGACGTTTGTCGATTGAAGTTGCTGACCAATCGATTCAGCGACCTGAAGATACACATCTTTGTCAATTTGACACAAAAGATAGAAACTGACATTCTTGTCACCAAAGAACGAATAGCATTTGCAAACGACTTTCATGCACCAGACATGAACAAGAATGCCGGTGAAATGGATGAGAATGTACGATGCGGTGTTATCGGTGGAACGAGAATAAGTGGCGGCGTCGATGAATGTCAAAATATCTTTCGACAGTTGGAAAATTGCCAAGAACAGGGCGATGGCAGCAAAAGAAATATAAGGGATGAGGAGAGATCGGCGTGAGGTACGAACTCCGTGAACCATCATCATCACCTGCAGCAAAATATTAACTTTGAAAATAACAAAAAATCAATAAAACGTGAACTGAAACAAGGTCAAAAATTCGCCCGCTCTTTATTTAAATGCGTATTTTTTACTCACCAATGCCAATTGAAGTGTCAATGCTGACAAAAGCGACGAAACATATCGTGCCATGTAGACATTGATAGTCCAGTCGATGTCTCCGTTTGCCTTCTCTTCATAACTGATTTGAGTTGTGTAAGCATAGAGAAGTGAGAGCGAAAAAATGGCGATCACAAACAATTGAGTGTAACCAATATAGTTGGTGGCCTAAAATTTGAACTTTCGAAAAATCAATAGTTTTGAATGACATAATTTTCTCTATTATTTTCATAGAACCGAAAAAAACGAAAGTGTGCGAGATTTTTGTTGTAAGATAAAAACAAACTGACCCGAGTCACGTGAAGAGTTTGACATCCGACTCGATACTTTGGCGCATTACAATCCCAAATTGCGTCGACGCGGAATTTGTTGCCAACCGCATTGGCCTCCATGTTTGAGTAGGCCTTGTTTTGAAACGTTTTCATGATTTCTGGAGCGCTGCAAGAAAATTTGTCGTATTTCGAAGAGTCGAGAAGCAAGACCAAATAGTCGTGTCATTTATCAAAAAAACAACGACGAAAAACGACATGCCCAATTTTTTTCGTGTAAAAAGATGAAAGGAGAAAAAAAAACGATATTTGCATTCAGATTGTTGTTTTTTTGGCGAGCAGACGAAAAAATGAATGATTAATAACACTAGAGAGACAGAGGAGAACAATGTGTATTTTTATCGATTCAGCCAAATTAAGACACTCTGCCACTAAGAAATTGTTTTTTTCCTGTTCATACAGTTCTTGAATACAAAAAACGTCAACTTTCGATGTTCAAAAAACCAAAAATATTTGAGAGTATGCACAACTTTCGAATTTTACACATCGAAAACTTTCAGTTTCAATTGGACCTATTTCAGAAAATTCGAGAAAACGCAAAGAATAAAAGAGAGACGAACACCCGTTTCACATTCCAGCTCGAAAATCACCATAGTAACATAATAGGGGAGGAAGGCAAAAAGACACATTTCGAGAGAAAAAGAGAATGAAAAAATCGATGGATGTTCATGCGCACGAGCAATTTCTACAGTAGCCTCGTTCAAGAAGACAGGAAAAACAAAAAATTCTAAAAAAAAAGAAGGAGAATCAGGATGCTCTTATCTATTTTGTGCGCAGGTAAATAGACGCAGAACAAATATGAAAAAAATGGTTGGAGCGAGCAGGAAACGATTGAAAGAGGAGTCGAAAAACTTTCAGGTTTAGAGGTTCAACTTATCTTTTCTTGTTCTGCTCAAACTGGTCACTCGGACCAGAAACATTGAAAGTTTAGAGATTTATTTTTTGGGTACAAAACTTGAGAAAACATTGGACGAAAAAAACTTGTTTTCGGAAAATAGACTAAAACAGTGATGTTGGTCATATGACAAGAACAATGACAGGGTAATAAAAGTGCACTATTTGCGAGGCCACGCCCTTTTATGAGGAGTTCAAAAGAGACTATCGAATATCATTATTTGTTTACATCATCATATTATATGACGTTGATAAACGCATTTTTTTCTGAAAAAAAGACGAAAAAATAAATTCCAAAAATCACATCAGGTTACTGTATATTATCCAAAATTTTACGATAAAAGTGGAGTTGAGGTTTTTTCCAGAAATGAATAAAATGAAAGTACAGTACTTTCGAATTCAGAATCAGAAAGGACGAAAAAAGAAAAAGAGAAATAATAGTTATCATCATTTTACGACGCTTTGATTGTAAAATTGTGTTGAAAATAAGAGGAAGAGAGAAAACACAAAACAAAAGACAAAGAAAGAATTAGTAGTTGTCCAAAAAAAATAGCGACGATGATTGTAACTTTGAAAAGCGGGGTAACCCGATGACCGCAATAGGAAACAAGGAAAACTAATACAAGGGTGAGATTTGGAAACTTTTTGGACAAAATTCACATAATACTTTCAAATACAAATCAGAGTTTTTCTATAGGAACAAGAAACTTTTGAAAAAATATTCAAAAATTTTGAAAACAGAAACACTTTCAATCCCTAAACCCCTCAAATTTCTCCAAATCCAACGAAAAAAAAAACCACTCTCCGAAACAACCGCTCAAATCAAAATCAAGAAAATTATGAATATTTGAATGCAACTCTCTTCACCACCACAACAGCAGCACACTCACCCTCTTCTATTATTTGAACGCGACGCGTTCGCGCGTTGCGTTTCTTGATTCGTTGCCAAGTGCGCGAGAGAGGGAGAAAGAGTGGAGGGGGAAAAGAAAAAAACGAAGAGAAGAAGCCGTGTGTCTATTATTTAGCCCATTTTTCTCTTGATGTTTGTTGACACTCGATTATTTTTAGAATGAATTTTCACAAAAGTTTCGACATTGATGATGAGGCCTTTTTTTTTGAGATAAAAAATGGAAATGAGTCACATTTTTTTAAAGAAAAATTACTTATTATAAAATTGTGTTTGCATGTTTTTCCGTTTCTCATATCGTTCGTCATTTTCACTTATTTTTTCTATAACATTTCTATTCATAATCTTGCAAGAGAGTTTTTTTCCAGAACTTTTAGTGATTTTATGAAAACAAATTGTATTCATGAAAAATTTCAATATTTTTTGTTAACAGTTTTGATGAAAAATAAATCTTCGTCAGTATACATAATTCTAATCTGTTTTTATTCTAAAAACTCACTTTGACTAAAAACAATAATATTTCGTATCGTTGCTTTTGAAAAAAAAACAGAAAATAAGAAAATTGCCGTGAGAAATAAAAAAAAAACAGCTATCACGTTTTTTTTTAAATTTTATTTTCATCTAGTCTACTTTTTTAAAAATCAATAGTCTCCTTTCGAAAAAATATCTATTTACAATATCGAAAAACGTGTTTTTCTCTTGATTTCAATCAGCCGAAAACACTTTGTGTGTTTATTTAATTAAATTATTCTCAAGATTTTCTTTTCAGAATATGCCAACAATTCCTGGGCATCAGCGCAATGTTTCACAGGGACAACATGTGAGTTGGCTTATTGCCAAAAAAAAATATGTCGAACCCAGACGACATAATTTTTTCTAGATAAAACTCTTCATTTTTCAGTTGATTGTTGATCGTACCGAATCGGACGAAGACGAAATAGACAAATCGTTGAAGAATCAGCAAGCAACATCGCACGAAGCTATCCAAATCGAAGATGAACCTGTCTACGGAAATGGTGGTGTGTTTCCGGGAGCAAGTCCACCTTATACACCAAGCAGACCGCAGGATAATAGTAACAGGTTTCCTTTTATCTTCGAAAAACATACGTCATAATTTGAATAATATTTTCAGCGGTCTTTGCAGTCCACAAGTTCGCTCCAACATCAAAGTTATCCTCGGTTCTATAGTGCTAACAACTGTTGGGATAAGTGAGTTTTTATTTTTTGAATATTCATGAGATGAGGAAAAAACTGTCACAATTTCAGTCATCTTCATAGTCGGTATATTTGCATTCCTCAATCCCGATGATGGTATGCAACACTGGGTCTTCTTTTTCGCCGGTCTCGTCTGTTTCATTCCGGGAAGTTATCATGTGCATTATATTCTTTGCACAGTTTGTGGACGACCTGGTTACTCATTTGACAAACTGCCCACTTTCAATCGATAGTACCCTAGTTTATTCCACATTTATTTCTCATCACATTCCATTCCAAGATTCGAGCCATTTTCCTAGGTACAAAAATTATAACAGCGGTAATAATAATAATAACAACAAGAATGATAATAATAATAACTAACACAGGGTGTATATATCAGTTTCTCCATTTTTTTTTTGATTTTGAATATTTGAAACCGGTTTTCATTGAGCTTTTTACATTTTCCACTAATAAATTGTTCTGAAACAAATTTTTGTTACAGTTTAGTAAATCTGAAAGGCCTGTTTTTTGCACGTTCTCGAATTTTGTGACATTTTAGCGATAATCGACTAGTTTGTGAGAAAAAACGGAACGCAAACGTCTTCACATTGTCAGGTTCGTTCAGAACAATAAACTTTATGACCCGTCCAAAAGTGAATAATCATGATATACAAAAAAATCAACAAGATACAACAGTTTTTACTTTTTTCCGTTATGCGATATTCCAAGAAGAGTAGCAAGACCGTATTCAGTAACAATACTGGCAATACTCTCCAATGGCCGATTCGAATCTCGAATCTTTGGAAACGCCTGCAGAATGAACTTCTCGATGGTACCGCCCGTGTTTTCGACTCCACGGAATGGTCTGTTCTCTTTTCCGGGTGTCCATGTTGATACGGGTTTGGCGGGCGGTAGAGGTTTTCCGTTGTCCTGAATGTACTGCATACGATAAGACACTTCATAGTCGACGGCTAACGCATTTGAAATAACCACGGCTTCGGATGTTGTTGAAATGACGTCGTAGGTTTTGTCGAAGCAGCTATAATTTTTGAAAGGTGGGTATTCTCCTTAAAATTGACTTACCAAACTCTAAATCCGGTTTGTTGAAAATCATTGTTATGCTTAACTTCAATATATGCTTTACAAGAACTTGCACATTGATACCGTATTTCTGTTATTACCAATCGAACCCTTCCATTGGGTGACTGAAATTATTACTTTACCCATTTCCATTCATTTTTCTCTTACCTTAACTCTCCAGTTACAAGTTCGTTTCCCCTTATAGTTCAATTCCTGCCATTCCGATGTTGCGGTTAGTATTCCTCCACATTCAGCTAAAGATCGAGATATGTTAGGCTAAAACTAAGAAACATCACTCACCATGATCGGTACCTTTGGCAACACCTTCACAAGTTCCACCTCCTAACCCATCTGGACATTTGCATTGTGAACAGTTGTTCGGATCGGCGTAGCCTCCATGATGGCAGTTTAGTGGATTTGCGCAGACGGCTGAAAGTCTTTTTTTCGAAACGGAAAATTAAAAAAAAAAACGCACAGTTACAATAAAGCCTGTTGACTTGTTTCACATCGATAAATGAAAGTTTTGTACGTTGACCAATTGTTGCCTGATATCGTGGATCTTTGGTTTGAATTGTTATTTCATTCCAGTCCTTGGTGAATGCCTGTAAAATGATATTTTTAGAACCAAGGAGGCTCAAACATGAGTTAACATAAGGTAAGAACTAACATTCGATCCATAATGCATAACACTTCCAACATCATAGGGCACGCCCATATCCTCAATCTCTTCCCAACTGCGTTTCTCAAAGTTTCCATCTGTTCCTCGGATTAGCCATTCTTTTCGAAGATTAATGTATTGATCGCGATCCGGTCTTGATTGCTCGTGCCAAAATCCCAAAGAGTGACCAACCTCGTGCGCAACTATACCTTTCTGAAAAAGCACAAAAACTAAGAGATCAGAGTGACGTTTGTTACATCTTCACATCCATAACCAATCGAAATTAGCTGTGAACCTCCGGTTCGACCCACTGACGAATAGCATCCGGACCCGCGGAAAAACACCACATAATCTTTGCCCGGCGCGTTTTCCTGCCATCGAACACACGTCTCTTTTTCCCACAAATTGAGGCCGTCGCGCACCAGTTTTTTCCAAGCCGCTGCAGAAAAACTTTTATTTTTCAACCAAGCTCACCATCTACTCACCATCGCCTCCCTTGAACTTATACGGTATAACACCTTTCCATCGGTAAACCGAACCGGTGATCACTTTTCTCTTCCGACGCGTTCTGAATGGTCGTCGTGCCTCCTGTGATGCCAAAACTATGCTGAAAAAAAAACAAAACATCAAAAAACATGGTGGTGAAACAACATACGCTTTCATTTGCGGCACAGTGAGAACCATGTCGGACTCGAAAAGTTTGTTTGTGAGCTGTCGATTTGCGCCCAACTCAGTGCCGTCGGGATGCGGGCGTAATTGTGGAGCGTCGTTTGTCACAGAATTTGCAGACGCCGTCGGGTTTCCATTGGAGGACATCGCTTCAAAGAAGGCCTGCATCAATGTTTGAACCGCACCGAAATCCTGATCTCTAGATTTTCCGCCGTCGGAAAACGACGCAATTTCGCGAATCATCTGAAATAATCAAATAAGAACAAAAACATTTTGTGAAATCACGAGAAAAGAAAACGTACTCTTGCTGTGTTGTGAGCCAATAGTTTTGGGCTGGCAGTTGTTGGTTGATAGGGTGCCAATGTGGGACCGGGTGGTTGAGCAGTGGGAAATGTGGGTAGAGTGAATGGCGCGGGGGTGGGGGGTGGAGCGAGAGTAGGTGCGGCTTGCCAAAAGTTGGCAAAAGGGTTTGTGGTTATGGTGTTGTCGGATTGTTGAGCGTTGTTTGACTCGCTAGAAGATGTTTTTGAACAAACAATGTTCCCAAAGGAACAAAAAAAACTTACTCCCATGTGTAAGGTGAAAAAGTTCGGGCAATGTTGCGGAATCGTTGAATTTTCCGTTCACGTGGCGACATTTGCGGAGCATCGGCTGAAACTTTCAACAAAAAAATGATGTCAAAAAATTGGGGGGAAAACGTTTTATTCGAAACCAAAATGTATAAATACTAGGTGCACAAAAGTTTTCACTAAAAAAATGTGTGTTTCCCCCCGACAAATTTTTGCATTAGCCCAAATTCGTCAACGACATGTCAATCGAATCGTCATCATCACCTTGTGGACGTGCGGGTGCGGGTGCGGGTGCTGGTGCTGGCGCGGGAGCCGGAGCAGGTGGTGAGTCGAGTTCGGTGTTGTAGTCCTCGTTGGTGGGAGCCGGAGCGGGAGCGGGACGTGATGGAGCTGCCGGAGCCGCGGGTGCAGGTTTCTGCAACAACATAATGTATATGGTTTGCAAAATTAGTCAAACTCACGGGTGCGAAAAATTGAGCAAACGGTGATGCTCCACCTCCGCCACCTGCAAACTGTTGAAACAGACCCTGTAACATAAATAATTCCGTTTTTCTGAGTATTCATATTCAACAATTTCTCATTCCTGGCGCGACCTTGCAAAGAAGCTTTTCGCCACTAAGCCTTCCTATTGAGTATGCAAATAAACATACAAATAAAAAACACACTGTTTTGCGTAACCACAGAAAAACTTTCACTAGTTTTAATTGTATTCTATTCATTTCGTAGATACAGAAAAACCACTTACACCTATTGCTTGAGGGTTTGCGAAAGGATTTCCACCACCTCCACCTCCACCTCCCAGAAACGGCTGCAGGAATGACATGAAGTTTTGTGTCTGAAAGGGCAGTTTGTGATTGTAAAGAAATGAATATCTCAGGGATTTCTGAATCGAATACAGAATTAAACTTTTTGAACCGAAATTTGCGTCTTCGTTTGTCAATATTCTTACCTGTACATTGCCAATAAATAGGGATAGAAAAACGACCAGAATATTATACAGTAACATTTTCAGTGAGGAACAAAAAATAATAATAATACTAATACCGAGAAGAAAAAGAAGCTACATGGGAGATGGCAAAAAATGGGCGGAGCTTTGTTGGTTTATGGCAAGTTCAACGCGTGATAGAGAGACATAGATAGACAACAGAGACACAGAGTGTAATCTTTTCGAGATTGAATGACCTTTGAGGAACAATGGTAGAGTTACAACAATGAGGTTGATCAGATGGAACAAGGAACGCGGAGAAAATTCTTCGCTCAGCTTGTATTTTAATAACTTTATCGCTCATGGGAAAATATCAATCACATCTGACTCATCATCAGATATTTCCTCGTTCGCACCCTCGATTTTATGAACTTGTTACAAACTGTATTCTGACTCATATATGTTACACTATTTTCATTTCAAGATAAAAAATATTGCCATGTGTGTAATTATAATTGTTGTGTACATAATATTGTTTTTCTTATTCATCAAGTGTAATAAAATTGAAAGTGTGTATGAACAGAAACGGTTAATCGAGAGTCAATTGGTAAAAAAAAATGAGAACAATACTGTTCAATTTCTCATAAAGTGAGGGCAGAAATGGGAGGCAAACTAAAATCGATGAAATTTTAAATAAAAATACTTACGTGACCTGTTGTCTTCCGGCTGGGTTGTTTGAGCGTCTTCTTATTTCTCATAGCATAGCGATACACAAATGGTAGAATTTCTCATTGATGCATGGAGATGAAAAAACAAAAATGAACAACTAGCTTATACAAAGATGGTGAGTAGGTCCAAAACAAAACAACCTAACAAGCGTCACCACATACATTGGGGAAAGAACAAAAAAACAAAAGTGGGCGGGGCTTGTTTTGCCATTGCGACACACATTTTTTGCACATTCTTTTTGCTCCCCCTTTTTCTTTTTCCTTCTCTGCGCTCTCTCCTTTTCGCATACTCTCCGGTTTACTTTGTTTCTCTCACCATCTGTATGAACGGGCCCTGTTTTCTTCGGTGACCCTGTTTATACTGTTTTTTAGCCCATATAGTTTTTGAAACAGTACCAAGTTTTACCCATTTTTATGTTCCCAAAGACACAACAAATTCGCGTGCTCATTTACTTTCGAAAAATGCCCTGCGTTTTTACTTATGAAAAGAAAAAAGCCTCTCTCTTCTCTTCTTTCCCCGAAACATTTTCTCTTCACTTTAAAATTCAAATTGAAATTGAAAATTTCCGCCGACTGATGATTTCAGCATGATTCATTTTCTCCTTAGTTGTTTTGTATATTGTTCTGTGGTCCAAATGAGATTACATTTTGTTTCTCTATTCAAAAGCAGCACAGAAGCGTGACGAAGCGCAGAGTGCTTTCCAACCAAACTTTCAATCGGTGGGAAGTTTTTCGAAAAGTTTCAAAAAAGAGCATATTTATTTATTTATTGGAAATGTGCCAATTCTCATCAAGTCACCATTCTCATAATATATATTTCTATTTTTTCTTTTCTTCGTTTTTTTCTGTTTTTTTTCTAGCTGTATCTATCCTTTTTTGTCTCTTGGCTCAATTAATGAAGAAAAGGAAGAAGAAGAAGAAAAAAAAAAGAAAAAAGAGCACATCTACTCCCTCCTTTTTTTTTTGAAATTTTATTTATTTACGTTTTTCATCATGCATACTAGTTTAAGTTTTTTTTCGAGGAAAAATCATTGGAATCTTTTCCCTTTGTAGCCATGGTTTTGTGGGCGTCTTTTTTTCTCAAAAATTGGTTCAATATTTATTGGAGAGCTGATTCCGGTTGAATATATTTCCACAACCTATCGTATCAAACCCTCATTCGGTGCATAGTTTATTGGGCGGAGTCTTGTTATTTTTTCACTCTTACTACATATCTATTTATACATATACACACACATATATATAATTTTTTTTGTTTTTCCCTTTTTATTTTTTGCCTTTTTTCTCAATGCTCGGCTAGGTATTTAATTAATTTTTGTCTCTCGAGATGTGTATTTGACGTGCCTTTTTCGTGTCATCTTTTCGATTTTTCGTTTTTTTAGCGTTTTTTGTATCTGCACTTTTTCCAGCTTCTAGATTTTTAACGGGTGTCAAATTTCTCATATATTTTATGCATTTTTGTCGACATTTTTTGTGTTTTCAAATTTACAATGAAAAATTTTTCGAAAAAAATGTGTACCATCAGTGTCAATTCGATGTGTGTGTTTTTTAAACACTTTCTAAACTGTAAAAATAAATCCAATTATAGACAACAGATGTGTCTCTTTCTCAAAAAAAAAACTTTGCATTTTTTATGCATCTCTTTCTCTCTTACACTCTCCAAACTACAGTAATCTTCAATTCGGCAATTACCCAAATTTCACTTCTCAAATTAACATCATTTCGGCTCTCTTTTCTTTGAACTTACTTTATACTTTTCTGAATCTGTTTTCAAAGTTTTTTGCAGACAAAAGTATGGCAAGTGATGCACCTGCACTGACGCTATTTCATCACATACGAGGAAATCAACTCATAAAACCGGTCAGTTTTCAAACAATGAGCAAGGGGCTATTTTTAGGGATTAAATTAGTATTCTACTAGCGTGCTTCTTGGAAAAATGTTTTTTTGAACCCAACAAGTTGATAATTGTGTCGTGAACGATTAAACTGTCTGGGTTACCACGCTGCGACCGCGCACGGAACTAATTGGCAAGTGTTGTTTTCAATGCGACTTTTCTAGATTTATTTTTCTCTGAAAAAAAATTCGAATCACTTCAAAAACGAGTAGAAAAAGGAACGAATTACTTCGCTTTTTGAAAATTCAATTTCTGACTTGTTTTTCAGCCAAAAAAAACAAAACTGAAATTGTTTTCCAACAAAAATTAAACATGATTCAACAACAAGAAATGTTCCGGGTTCGAAATTCGAGATTCTGCTGCCTCTGATTGTTTCTTTCTCATTCGATTGGTGGTAACCGGACACTTTTCTGTGTTTTTTTTCGAGCCCAAAAATTGAGATTTCTTATTCTGCAGGCATTAAGAAGAGAGAATGACGACGTTTTTTTTCTTTACATAATTCAATTTTTGACTAATTTTTAGGCACTTTTGGATGAGAATTGTGAGTAGGTTGCTTTTTATGACAAGACTGAGCGCCTCTTTGAGTCATTCTTAAAAGGTTAAATTTCTATTCTACATACCATGTGAATTTTTTTCCGCACTAAATTTTTCATGAGTTTTTTTATTCCCGAAACTTTCTCCCCTTTCTCCGCTTTTTCTTCAGTTTGTTTGTAGTCCGAAAAACACGAATATTTATTATTTCATTACTCTCGTCTGTGAAGTGCAAAAATTCCGAGTAAAATTGTCATTTTCTCTACGTCTCTCATGTTACTTAATTAGGACAGCGCGCGGCGCCCGTTTGCGTAAACATATCTCAATTTTCAGCTATTTTTGTATGTCTTTTCAGAATTTCTCAAATTTCAGTCTTGGGAAAATTATTATTATCATTATTATTGTTATTATTCGGCTTGCTTGTTACGCTATCGATTCATTTTTGAGATTCACAAAAAAGCAAACACCTACAGTACTCTGCTATGAAAATTTTTGTGTGCGACAATTTTCGATCGAATAACATTTTTTTCATGTCAAACATTTCATCGATTTTCCTGACTTTTCAGCCGTCTTGTTTTTTTTTTCTGGCATTTCCGCTAGATGAAAAAGTGCATACACCTAATTATATATTCATGAACATGTTTTTTCCCTCTTTTTCTGTTATTGTTAGTAAAACTCTGAAACCTAGGTGATTTTTCTCAAATTATACATATTTATGCGGTTTATAATGTTTGGTTTTCCATGCGTGAAACGAGCAGAGATTTTCTTCCGTTTTCAACAGAAATAGGGTTTCAGAAACTTTTTGAAAACGCTTTTGCAGCATCAAAAACTATGGTCGATTTGCAGCTTTTCACGCCAGTTGTGCGCGTCGCCGAGGTAACAGTAAAAAACAACAAATTTTTTCTGGCAACAACTTTTGAAATTTCCCCCAAACTAGAAAAGTTTTGTATTTTTGTAGCCCGAAGAAGGAGAACCACAGACAATACATCCGAATAAAGAACAACTTACTAGACGGCACGCTATTGTACCCGATAATCCAAATGAGCAACAAGAAACGTGAGTTTTCGAAAATCTGAACTTGCAAAAACGTTAAAACTAATTCCAGCTCTCGCTCCTCTCAAGGTTGTTGCAGTTCGGACAACGTTATAATTGTGCCACATGTGCAAATCTCGCCGAATGAAAGTCATCTTTTCAATCGAGCTATTAGTTCGGGTGGCGGATTGTTGGCAGGTCAGTTAACTATCACTTTGAAGTTGATTCTACATTTTTCCTACCTACAGATTTGCAACGCGCAACAATCGCCTCACAGGCGTTCTATGCAGAAGCTTCAGAGCCACAGAAGAATCGTTCACCGTGGATTTTGAAGAGACTCTACGAGTGGTCGGGTCGTGCGAAACGTCGCGAAATCATAAAACACGTTCAAGCCGCTTTGGAAACATCAAAAGATCATGAAATTGAGGATGACGAGCTAGAGAAACTACTTGTGAGTCAGAAGAGAAGTTTGAGTAATCATTCATTTGGTTTACAGCCAGTCTCCTACGAAGAAATGTTTACTGGTGACGACTCGGTTCAAATCCCGTCAGAGAAAATAAAATATCTTCAAGCGGTTTGGGAGCTGTTTCACACCGAACTCGTATTTCTATATCGACAACTTTTTGTGCTCAGGTTAGTGTTGAGCACTGTGCGTTAATAATAATATATTCGTGTTTCAGGGATGTCTACAAAGAACCGCTGAAACGATGTCAAGTAGAGGGATGTCTTCTACTTGTCGAGCCCGATTTGCTGTTTGGAAATTTGGAACAACTCTGCCGCATATCGCGCTCATTCTGTCAATCGTTTCTCTCACTTCTAGGAATTGTGGATAAAGACAACTGGGATTGCACTCAACTGGTTGTCGATCTGTTCGAGCGCTTCTCTAAAGGTCCTTCAACAATTTCGGCATATCAGGCCTACTGTATCAACTATAAAGCGACAATGGAATATTTGGGATCGATACGTCAGAAAGAGGAGCGATTTGGTGAATTCGAGCGCATCTGTTTGGCTGACGAACGATGCTTTCGATTGCAGTTGGAAGATTTGTTGATAGCTCCGTTGCAAAGAATTACAAGACTCCCCATATTGTTGAGAGAAATTCACAAATACACGAATGAAGAAGAACATAAGATGAGAGTTGAAAAGGTCATTGACACAATGACCGAATCTTTAAGTAAGTCATCCGAGCAGTTATTGAAAAAAAATCACCCCGCTCCACTTTTTTGTTTTTTCTTTCCATGACAACATGAAAATTAGCTTCTACGTTCTAGGATCCATCGATGATAGCGTTCAATGGTTACACAATTTCGAACGTCTCCAACAACTTCAAACTCAAGTTGTCTGGCCAAACATCAACGAATTGGAACCCAAATCGTATATTCCAGATGTATGTTCCATTTCCAAGCCCCCTCACATTATCATTTTGCAGTTTTTGCGTGTTGCACTTTCGCGACAGTTTTGCGAAAATCTCCTGGCACACCCGCGTCGTAAACTGATTCACGAAGGCCCGTTAGAGTTGGTGGAAAATGGGCGAACTATCGATATGTATGCGTTTTTGTTCAACGACATGTTTGTGTTGAGCAAGACTAAGAAGTGTGCATCGAAGTTGAAAGTGGTGAGTTTATACTTATGAATGAGCGAAACAAACAAAATGATACTTTTTCTGTTTAAGAAAGGAATACCAATCGGCAAATCGGAGCACTATGTAGTTCAACGTCAACCGGTTCCATTAGACTCATGCGTTTTCTGCGACGCCGATTCCAACGACCATTCCACGCCGAGTAAGTACTGCAAACTGTTCGAGATTTCAGCCAATTTTTACAGTGTCGCTGAAATTTGCCTTCGTTATCATCCATTTGACAAGATACTACCAGGTTGTCGGAATTTATACACTTCAAGCCACTGATAAATCCGATAAGGAACTGTGGATCGAAAAATTCCAAGAATCCATCGAAAATTATGAATCGATACAGTTGAAGGATATGTTGAAATGTACTCCACTTTTCTCGAGCCTCAGTCTACGACGGTGTTCCAGTTCGCGACTAATGTCTTCAAAGCCTGAACCATCACAGGCTCCTAATTTACCGACACAAAAGGAGACTGAAATGTGACATAATTTTAATAAATTTTCTACGGAATCGGCTAATGATTTTCAGAGTGTAAGCGTCATACTTGTGATAATTAGAGTTCAAATTTATTCTAATAGAAAAGGGGCCAATAGACAACCTACTATTCGATGATGAGTGCAGGAGAAAAAAAAATAAGAAGAAAAACGAACGATACAAAAAAGAAAGAAAACAAAAAATGAATAACTTAGCACCTCTCAGTATACCAAGAAACCGTCGACTCCGCCCCTTTTTCGCACCCACGCCGCGTGCAAAAAGTGGGCGGAGTCCACCACCTTTGTGTCTTCTTGTGCTCATCCCATTATTCTTCACTTTTTGCTTATTGTTCTCTAATATTGTTTTCTTTTTTCCTTGTCTCGTAAAAAGTCTTCCATATCAACTTGTTCACAACGAAGAGGTTAGCTTTTTATCATTTACGTTGTGTTGACACATCGTGGCATATACGTACTTCAATAAATTTATGCATAGCGGTGTTTCAATTTGTACAGACATCAAGGACCAAAAACAATGAGAGTGAAAATATGAAGATAAGTTAAATCTAAATTACAATACATAAAATTCTAGTCGTTACTTGTAATTCTATTTAGTCTTCCCATGTGAGTGAGTGTCGGTTTTCGTATCTCAATTGGCAGTTTCTTTTGCCGTACCAGTTGACGTAAGCGAATTCGGCGTCCGAAACAATGGCGTTGAAGCGTCCGCCAAATTTGGCCGACGCATCACCTTCGATTTTGCGCGCTGCCTCTAGGTTATCCTGAAGACGAAAGATTAGCTCGGGGAGGCAAATGTCCCTCTTAAACATTCTTTTCAAATAAAAAACTCCCGGATTTTCCCATAAACCTATCAATTTACGACCTCAGTAGGTGAATAAATTAGACCTTTTTGACATTCATAAAAATAACCGGCTGGTGTAATGTTTAAAAAGAAACAAGAACTCGTTTCTATGTGTAGATTAAAGAAAAAACATGAATTCACCTTCTCATTTTTCAAAGCGGCTTCGACAAGTGCGCGGAGTTCCGGATCATCACAGTTTCCTTCGTCAGTCTCTTCATCAGCGTACTCTACGGCTTCGTTGGTCTCCTGAAAGCAACCAAAGTTTTCCCATGTCTACATTCATCTTTAAAGAAAATCGGTTATGTGTAAGAGAAACATTGTAAGAAACCGGTGTCTTTTTTTCCATACAACATGAGGAAGTTGATAGCATAGGAAAAAAATACATTGAAAAATCGCGAAGAACGAATCTCACCTCAACTTGATCAACAGATTCGGCAGTTTCAGCGGGAACAGTTGCGGCAGCGACTTCTGGTTGTTCTTCAACAATATCATCGTAGGTGCTCTCCTCTTTGGGGACAACAACAGCTGGGGCTTCAGTGATGATGACCTCTTCAGGGACAACCGGTGCTTCGGTTTCGACGATAATCGGCTCGGTGATAATCTCTTCAACGATTGGCACAACTGGAGTTGTCTCAACTTCTGTAACTACAACCGGCTCCTCAGGGACAATTGGAACAACGGGCTCTTCAACTGGGACAGGTGCAGGTTCGACTGGGACAATCGTTTCGACAGGTGTTGGAACTGGTCCTTGTTGATATGTCGCAATTACGGGTGGTGCGATTGGTGCAAGTGGTGGTGTTTCATCGATGATGACTGAAGTGAGAGTGATGTTAAAAGTGCGCAACGTTTTTCAATCGAAAAAGTTGTTCTACATTTGTGCGAAAGTGCGAGAAAAAACCCCTTCAACAAACCTTGTGGAGTTGGCGGGATTGGTGGAGCTTGATAGGCACCTCCGGCTCCAACTTGAGTCACTGAAATCGAGCTGATTGGTCCTGGACCAGCTTGATAGGCTTCGACAATAGGCGCAGCTGGGACTGGGATCGCGACTGGTCCCGATTGATAGGCTCCACCTCCGACTATTGGTCCTGGGCCGGGAACAGGGATCGGTGCCGATTGGTAAGCACCAATTGGAACTGGTGGTGGGGGTGGGGGAGCCAATGGTGGTGCTTGATAAGCACCATAAGCCGGTGGTGGTGGTGGTGGGGGTGGTGGTGGAGGAGGAGGAGGAGCAATTGGTGGAGCAGCATAACCACCACCAACATAGCTGAAATCGACAAGTTACATAAATATAGTCAATCACTTCTGGTTTAGATAATTCATCATGTACGTTTCGTGAAGGCTTGTATTCATAACTATGAAACACTCTCTTTTGTCCGATGCAATTTCAAACTACTTTCTGCCGCTATAAACGGTCGGTTCTCAAGTGGACGCACTATGTTACGTAAAACCGCTAGGCTTGTTTCAATTCAATAAAAATAATGGGCGAGAAGGTGAAAGTCAATTCATCAAAAAAGAAGATGATGATAATAATAATATGCGGAAAATCATTTCCTTTTATGTTATCCGGTGTGAAGAACCTACATACTACTTTTTAAACTTCAAACTCCTCGTATTCTCCAAAATTCACCCAATCGGAAATAATGAACAAAGTTTTCCGGTGAAAATTATCTAGGTTTTTCGGAAAAAGAACCAAAAAAATCAAAATGCCAAAAAAACCAACCTAGAACTAGAGCAAGGTGGTGCTCCGCCTCCACAAGAAGGTTGAGATGGTGGACAACATCCACCGCCGCCTCCGCCTCCCAATCCACCAATACACGACAAAACGGGCTGTGCCGCAAAAATGAGTGCGCCTAACACTAGGAAACGCATAGCGATAATGAAGTAAAAGAATACTGTCCACAAATGGCAACCTGACTTGCCTTTTCTACCTTGTCTTAACAGCTTCCTCCTCCTCCTCCTCCTCCTTTTCTGAATGCCACGCCTACATACATCATCCTTTCAAGGAGAGGCGAAAGTCAGGTGGCAGGCGAAAGTTTTTTGCCCGCGCTGGATTGCAAAATGTTTCAAAAAATGTCGAGTGTGAAAAAGGGACGTGTTCTTTCCGGGATAATTCCAAGATGTTGCACTAACATAGATAAAAAAATAGACTACAATTGAGTCTTTGGAAGAAAATCAATAAAAATGCAATGTAAAAATCATCAGGAGTATACTTTCTATTAGCCGCATATTGATGCGGCTTTTTCAGAGCTTACTAACTTTTTGGATATTGTTTTTTTTTTTCAATAGTGTGAAAATCATTCCTCCGGTTCTTTTAGAAGTTTTGTATCTGAAAATATCTCACTCCTGGCGAGATATTTTGATGATAGATTTTTCTACTTCAAAAGGATGTTTCATGCTAACATTCCCTGTTTAGTAAATCAACCTCAAAACAGTTCCAAAGCATAAATCAAAAGGGGCACACTACTGACCATCGTCGTTTAATTATACCAATATGTCACAAAATTCCTGTTATCATTCGGGGTTTTTCCGCCGATTGTAGAAAAAAACAAAAAAAGTCATATTCTGGAAAAAGGCTGGAGGATAATTAGTTGCATAATAATTTTAGCTTTCACTTTTTTCTTCGATCCATCAACGACCAAGGTAGTCAAGAATTTTTCTGAATTTGAGGGAACATGACTCCACGACAAACCGTTGTTTACACAATTTTTTTCGGTGAACGATAACATCTTTTTTGTTTAAGATTCCGGTATTCAAGGCCATTTCCTAGCTTAAGAGTTATGAATTCAGGGCTTCGAATGTTTTGGGGATGTGATAGTTTCTTCGTGTTTCTGAAATGTTTTCAGTTTTGAGACAACGTCTGCTTCGACAATCAAGCGCTTCTAACATAAAAACCTGATCCATAATTTTTTTGCGTTTCTCTGTTACTCGATTTTGATAGCTAGTGAAAAAGTGAAAACCTTGCGCAATCGGAAAAGGGTGGCGTAAGACGGCGAAGCTGATTGTTATCGAATAAACAGTTTTTACGATGCCAATTTCTTTTGTTTTTCAGGGATCTGGTGTGATCGTTATCCTTTTGGTTAAGTTCCGAAAAACTATGAACTTTCAGCGACATTTAACTATTCGAGCATGACAAGCTTACTGTCAATAGGTTCGAAAACAAGAAAGGCAATTAAAAGTTGGTTTTTAACCGAATCAGGTTTATGCTATTAAAAAGGTGTAATCTTTTTCCAATGTATTTCCTCGATGTTATCAAAAAATCGTCGAGTTATATCGAGGGACGAGCGGCTCAAAAGATAATGTCTAAGGGGTTAAACGTTTTTGATTCTTGGCGTTCTCTCTACTTCTTTATTTACACTAAGTTTATCTCCAATAATTTTTGTAATATTACAGAAAACAGATATTAAACTATGTACGAAAAAAGTTTAAAAAATCGGGTTCTTCTCGACTGGGCGGAATATGGGTAATTGAGCGTAAGATATATTAAAGGGTGATGGTTTCAAAAATGATCAGTACCTTCGATATGCATTATACAGGGGGAATTTCCACCAAAAAATCAGAATTTTCCACTCACCGGTTTTTGCTACACATAAAACTCTTTTCCATTTACGACCATTTGAACATTTTTCGACAAATCATAAGAGTCCGAAAAATTGCGCGAAAATCGAAAATACAAAAACAGGAGAATGATAAAACCGGCCAAACAAATAACGGCCAAAATGGGCAAAATCATCGGAACCTGAAAATTTCTTCAGCTGGATTACAATTCTAACAACCCAGAACAGAACAAAATCGAAAAAAAAGAGCAACGAGCCAGCAAAAACAAACTCGGTTGGCAGAAAAAGAATTAATTATTTTTCCCAGAAAAAAACTCAAACGAAAATTTTTTCTACCAACAAAAAAAATGATGAATTAAATATATTTTCTCAAAACTAAATATGAAAATATAATTGTTTCCTTCCGCCAACAAATGTACGGTCGGAAATAACAATCGTTCTTCTTTTTTTTGGAAATTTTTTATTCAAGAATGCGCCTCTTGAGGATGGTGTTCATTAGTGAACACAAAAAAAAAGGAAAAAGTTTGTTTTTCTGAACAACTAAAAAATGCCTCTAGAGAAAAAGTATATGTTCTGTGGATGAAAGTGAAAAATGTTGAATTCAATAAAAAGTGCACAATTTTATTTATACTCTATAGAGTTCTCTGCCTCTTTTACATCGAAAAAAAAGAATGAAAATAAAAAACTTGCCTCCAGTGTGGTAAACGCGCTCAACCGCACATCGTGTACTTCTCCTGGACAATGTTTTATTTTTTATTTTTTGTGCTGAAATATTGTCAAATAACCGCGCTTGAATGACTCCAATGCTGTTGGTTTTGGGATCGAAAAGCATAACAAATTTAAAGACATTGCTAACGGACGCCGCTGCCGTAACCAAGAAATTGTATATACGGTGAGTATACCTTCCAAATTTGGCTTTTTATAAACAACACCCATTGATTAAAGTTTCAATAATTCTGTGGAAAAAAACGATGATATTATCTCTTCAATCTATCTTCAGTCATCGATTTCTTGTCCCAAGGTCGATGTGCGGATCCTGGTCAAATCTGAATTGCCAAAAAGTATTGTTTGTATAATTTTCTCTATTTCAAATTGAGAACTGTTTCAGATTGTCAATTAATTGGTGACACTATGCCAGACACTAACGTTGAAGAGACACAAAAAAGGAAATATCGAAATGTGGTTTTAGGCGGTACATTCGATCGAATGCATAATGGTCACAAAGTTTTGTTAACACGCGCAATCGAAGTTTCTACAGACACTATTGTTGTGGGAGTCACCGAGAAAAATATGATTGAGAGTAGGTCTTTTTTCTCTTACAATTTCAAAAGTATTTCCGCAGAAAAGTCCCTTCATGAACTCATTGAACCTGTCGCGTTCCGAATGTCCCGAATCGCCGAGTTCATCAGCGATGTCGCGCCACCATCACTGAAATGTGTCACCGAGCCAATTGTTGATCCATTCGGTCCGTCGACGCGAATCGCTGAACTTGAAGCGATTGTTGTGTCGCGCGAGACGATTCGCGGTGCCGATGCGGTCAATCGACGACGCGTCGAGAATGGGATGAACGAGTTGGATGTGATTGTTGTCGAGTTGGTTGACGGTGCCGATGCGATTCTTCACGAAACCAAGCTAAGTTCGTCGTCGCGACGTCGCGAAGATTTGGGTGAGTTGTTGCGACCTGTGCGTCAGATTGAATCGACACGAAAAACGCCGTATGTTATTGGGTTATGTGGTGGAATTGCGTCTGGCAAAAGTCATATTGGAAAGTATCTGTCTCAAAAATATGGGTTTGAGGTAAGATTTTAAAAAAATTACTTTTGTTAAAAACATCCAGAAATATTTTTTACTAGGTGATTGATTGCGACAAACTTGCGCACACATGTTATGAACCAAGAACTGAGCTCGTACAAAAAATCGCGGCCACCTTCGGAGAGGAAACAGTAGTCGATGGAGTTGTAGACCGAAAAAGACTCGGCACAATCGTTTTTTCGGACAAGGCAAAGCTGCGACAGTTGAGTGAATTAATGTGGCCTGTTGTCAGAGAAAAAGCCGAGAAATTGATCGAAAAGTCGACTTCGAAAGTTGTTGGTGAGTCAGAAAAACTAAATCTGGACACAACTCCCGTTTTTTCCAGTCATCGAAGCTGCAGCTCTAATTGAGGCTGGTTGGCATGAAACTCTGGCCGAAGTTTGGACAGTTTTCGTTCCACAAGAAGAGACTATCAATCGGGTCATGCAGCGCGATAACATCAACGAAGAACAGGTCGAATTTTTGAGAAAAATATGCAAAATCCAATAAAATTTCAGGCGCGTGCTCGTCTCTCGTCTCAAATCACAAACCAGGAACGAATTAACCACAGTCAAATCGTTTTTTGCTCCCTTTGGCAATACGAAACCACACGGGAACAAGTCGACAAGGCTGTTAACGGACTTTTGAAGCGAATTTGAATGGGTGTACGTAACATTTCTTCTGTGATTTTTTGTGTTTTATGAATAAGATTCAATGCAAAACGGTTCAGTCTTCTTCTTTTGATGTCCCTCCTTCACTGATGAATTTCTCGTAAGCGATTCGTCGACGTTCTTCGTCTTCTTCTGTTTCTTTGATTTTGTATTTTGTTTTACCATCCCATAGTTCAGCAGTTAGTCTGAAGTTGGAAAAAATATGGGATGAGATTATATTTCATGACATACTTTCTTCCATCCACAATTCGATTATGCAAATATTTGACAGCCATATCTGATTCATCAGTTGTATTGAATGACACCGAGACAACGCCTTCCGGATGATTCTAGACAAACTGTTTGTTTTTATATCAAGGCAGGTAGAAAAATAAGATTACTCACGTCGTAAACAACAACTTTTTTCACATTTCCGTATTTTTGACAACTTTGCTCCATTTCTTCTTTCAAATCTAACAAAAGAGCTGCATTCTTTTCCATCTGTTCCAAAGTAAACAGATTTTTCACAATTACAGTACAATCTGACGGAGGACGATAATTTCGTGGTTTTTCGGGTTGCCATTCGAAAATTCTGCAAACAATTTTCGAAAAATGGTCAGTTCACGTGTTTTTTGGAATAAATTTGAGACAAAAATTTTAATTTTGACGCCAAATTTTTTCACACCTATAAGACCTAGCTCCAAGCGGAAAAAAGTTCCGTAACGTTTTTTTAGAAATTCGGTATTTACTTGTGAAAAAAGCTTACTTGTTCTGCGATTCCATATATCTCTTCTTTTGTGCGTTTGTCAACTTCCGCTTTTTTTTCGACGGATCAAAATCGCCTTTCTGTTCAAACCTCGCTTCTTCTACAGTAATCGCATGTCCTTTCAATTGAGATCCGTCAAGAATAGAGCAAGCCAGATCGATAGATTCCTGAAAAAAAAACACATTTTCTCTCATTTTCAACAAAAGTTTACCTTTTTAATATAGCAACATCTTCCATCGCCTTTCAAATTTCCGTCTGCATCTCTGTACAACTTTATTTTCGGCTTATTGGTGCGAGCATCCGGTTGAATAACACCACATTTTGACATGAATTCCTGAAATTTTCGTTATTTTCTGAAATGAATTGAACACATACTTGGGATAGTCTGGCCAAATGACCAGAGGGAGAGCAAGAAGGAAACAAAAAAAAACAACAATATTAGAAAACTAAGGAAAAAGTGTAGAATGAATGAATGAATGAATGAGCAGACAGGAAGACACAATGATTCTCGACTCCGCCCCTTTTTACAACCCACGCCGCTTGCAAAAAGGGGCGGAGTCGACAATAAATGTGTCTTCCTGTGCTCATTCATTCATTCATTCTTTTTCTTAGTTTTACAATATATATTTTGTCCATCCCAAATATGATTGAACACTAACCGCAAATTCTTCTTCACCAATATCCAACGGTAAATTTGAGCAATAAACAGCATGAACTTTATCACCTAAATCAACCCATCCAGCCGGTGTTTGATCCTCCACCGCTCCTTTTTTCTTTTTTTTCTTCTCCTTCTTTTCCTCGTGTTCTTCTAGAGCTTTTTGAGTTTTTTCAAGAATTTCCTCGTCCATTCTTTCTGGAATGTTTTCACATTTTTATTTCTACATTAATTGTTTCACCAACTATATAAATCATCGTATTGTACACCATAATTTGCCTGATATTGCGCTATAAAATCCTCGTTGATCTCTTCATCTTTTCCCTCATTTGTTTTTGGAATCCATTCTTTCTTCGTCTCATCCCATGTGTAGTTTTGCTGAGAACTTCGTTCTTGTTCTTCCTGTTCGAACCATAATTGGGAAACAAGCTCCATTTCATCTTCACAATCAATCTTCGTCCAATCACTACCATTTTCCACGAATTTCATCAATTCGCCATTGTTTCCATATTTTCCATACCACTTTTCGTTTAAAAATCGACGAATGAAATTGTCTTCTGCGGTTATTTCGGTCGGTTTTTCAGTTACATTCTCTTCATTCTCCTCAACTTCGGGTACAAAATCGGTCATAGCTGTAAACACTTACAGAGAAATAACTTTAAAATTCAACATGGAAAAAAAGAAAAAAAAAGAAAATTGTATTGTTCGCGAGAACTACACAAAGAATGTGTGCAGCCGAGCGCACTTGCTGCATTTGCTTCGAGAAAGAACAAAAGGAAGATGGAAACGGAAGAAGGAAGATGAAAACGGAAGAGGGAAACGTATCGCAAAGCGCGAGTACGCAAGAATTGGTGGTAAGTAAGGGAAAATTTAAAAGTAGTGGGTACGCCGTGTCAATGGTCCTGGGGCACCTCGGGGCGCAATTTCAGTGTACATAACTAAACGGTAAATTACAGGTATCAATTCGACCGGGAACGGAGTCGAGGTGGGAGAGCGTGGTAGTAGCGAAAGCGGGGCCGAGTTGGATATGCCCAGAGCTCTCGGAAAGAGCGGCGGGCGGGTGAAAAAAAATGAGGTTCTAAAGGCGACGGCCAGCAAAACCTTCAAGGTGGCGCCGCCCCGAGCGGGAAGAGTTAGAACCCATGTGGTGGGTTGGGCCAGCAAAATGATGGCACAGGCCGCGGGCAGTTTCGCCAGCGTGTGCGATGCACTGTACGCCGTTTCAATGGTTCTGGGGCACCTCTCCACCGAATGGGAGGAGAGGAGAACGGAGGCGTCGAAAGCAGCCGCAAAAAGATACCGATTGGCGCTTTCGAAAGTCCGAAGCGGCATGCAAAAAGTAAAGCAAGAGCTCTCTCGGCGTAGAGTAGGGTGCAAACCCGAAAACCGGAGAAGAGCTGCGTCTGTACATCAGATGCTAAAGACGTTGGGGGGTGGTAAATCCACCCAAGCATTGCGCGCGCTGGTGTTCAAACTGAACTGCGAGCAGGGGATCGTCCGTAAGCTGTTGCGAAACGTGACGAGCGAAAGAAGCCGGAGAGCCGAGAGAGCGGGGTCTCTCAAGAGGGCGCTGGCGAGAAAAGTCGGAGAGGCCCCGGCGACGGTGAATGTACAGCTGGTAAAAGAGTTTTGGAGTAAGGTAGTCGGGGAATCAAAGCCTGCCAACCTGCAGAATTCAAATCTGCCGACAATACAAAATCGACGTCGTGCATCACACGAGAAGACTCCCGCCGATTCTCAGCGGAAAAGGCGTGGACGTTCTATTCGATCAGCCAATGGTCACTTCGAGTAAGTTCGTCATTTAATCAAGCAGCGAGTAAGGGTCGTAATTCCAGAACACGTCGGAGCTAATAGACCCGATATGGTGGTAGTGGACAAGGCGGCCAAGACGATCTGGATCGTGGAAGTCGGCGTCGCGTGGAAATCGAGATTGGAAATAATGGAGAAATTTAAGTACGCAACGTACGCGGTCAATGGAAGCATCGTGGCGCCAAGCGATGACTTGGAGCAGCCGGGGCTTTCCTTGGCAAAAATGCTCCGAGAAGACATGAAGATGGAAGTAGTCACGATTCCAATCGTGATCGGAGTAGCAGGGGAGGTAACAGCCGCCTTCACCGGGCACCTGCTCTCCGTCCCGGGGTGTCAGCAATGGTGCCTCGAAAAAACGTTTGAGCAATGCCAAAAGGCAGTTGTTCATGGAACTGACCGCGTACTGCGAGAGAATTGTCACCTCTCGTCGTTGAACACTGCCACAAAAACACGTAGAAAAGTGGGACCGGAAAAGGGCGGCACGGGAAGTGACTCACGCCGGAGCAATTGATAATGTATCATGCTTGACCAAAAATACGCGAACACATAAGCGAAAAAGGAAATCTACGTAACCTTGGTGGATTACTCACTTCCTCAAAAAGCTCAAGATTAGATTCGAGTTAACCGATGGTATTATTCTAAATTACAGAAAAACGAAATTTTTTGTGAATAAAATTTTTAACCGTAAGAAAAGGGAATAAAACAAAAACTAACAATAGAGCAAAACCCGAAATTTTCAAGAATATTTGATAAAACTTATCAGTGCTTCAAAATGGCATCACGAATAGACTTTCTCATTGCCGCCGATTTCAGACCGATCGATGTCAACCAATCAGTCAACGATTCAATTTCCTCTAAATGGCCTGAAAAATGGCAATCTAATTTTTGTGGTTGTTGAAAAAAGTCGAACCGTTGGAGTTTGCCACTGTTCCAAGTTTGTCTTTAATTGTTTTCAATATTAGTGCGATTTTTGCATCGAGAATTTTTTTGCGTTTCTCTTGCTGTTCGATCTTTTCTTCCAAATTATGATCATGCAATGTTTCGAGCTCATAATCGAGATTGGCTCGTTCCATTTGAAGTTGACGTCGGTAAGAATCACGAGCTGAAAAAAAAGAATATTGGTTTTTTTTTTTAAATAAAAGCCTTTACCTTTATTATAATCGACAAACTGGTCAGCGAAAACCGGTCCCTGGTATTGTTTGGAAGTCGACGAGCTTTCCGCGTTCGCTCCTCGTAGCAGTGGACAAACACTCGCAGGCCCAGGGAACGGGCTTTTTGTGACTTTTTCAGCGATCAAACTTTTGCTTTCACCACCATCTTCGTCGTCAAAAGAAGACGCTTTGCGTTTTCGCTGATTCCGTGAGAAAAGTTGTTTTTGTCGTTGAAACTCGGCATATTCGGCTGTTTTCTCATATTTCTCCCATTCTCGTGCCGCTTTTTCTTTATCTTTAGCTGCGAGCTCTTCGAATGGTATTTTCTCATCGTCGCTCAATTTTTGCCAATCGGCCGCTATTGCTGCATTTATGTCGCGTTGTGTCATGTTTTTGTTGTCAGCATAGATTGGTCGACGATCACTGCAAACATTTTATTGATTTTCGGAATGGGCCTTATGGTTCTAAAATAAAACTCACATCATAAACTGAACATACGCACATTTATAGCGTTTCGGTGCGTTGTGATCAACTAGCCGATTTTTTCTTTCGCGGTAGACAGATTTCTTCTTGTTGGACGATTTTTTACTCGATTTTTTCTCGTCGTTTTTCGGCGAAATTGGTAGCTCTGGTGGTGGTGGTGGTGTGGTCTGAGATTGCGGTGATTGTTCGTTTACATCCGGCGCCGGGCTAAGTTTCGGAGGACTCCCGGTTGACGATCTACTATCATCTTGAACCGGCTCGTCGTCCTCGGCTTTTGTGAGAATTTCCATCGCGTCTTCTTTGTATTCTCCATCATTATCCTGACAGGAAAAAATAAAACTCATAAAATTGATTTCCCATGTTTTTAAAAATATCAATATTGAAAACTTCAACTTTCGGGAACCGAAAACGGTTAAAGGAAGGGTTACTGTACCCCAGGCTTGGTTTTTTTCACCAAGCCTGGTGTGTACACTTATGAACTTTTTCAAAACCCACCATTATCTCTCGTTTTCCCATCGACGATAGTTTCAAACAATATTTAACTGAAAAAACAATAATAAGTAATAGTATTAGTAATAATGTTGTGAATAAGAAGGACGAAAAAAACAAACACACACTATCGCAAACCCAAACCTCTCATATTTCTCTCTCTTCTTTTGACTCTCCTTGTTTCACACACTATTTTGACGCAGGTTTCTCGTCGTCAATGTCTATATGACGAATGGTAAAAAAAACGCGGCTTTCTGAAAATTATTTTTGTTAGGTGTGCGTTGTATAGAAATACTGGGAGATGAATTTTAAACATCTTTTTATATTTGTCGTGGAATTGAGGGATGAATTTATTTTCAGTTTTTGTCCATGTTTAATATTTTTTGAGATTCTTCGAAGAATTGATTGGGATGAGTGATGAGAGTTCCGAGATCACCTTCTTCTAATTTATGTGAATATTCGAAAAATCGAGTGCACGCCTTGTCGTATCCGTTGTTTTCCGACAAATTGATGATCTGCAAAGCATGACATTCATACCTGGTCTGAGAGGAGAAAAAGTACCGTGACATTTTTTGGTCGAAAACTCACAGTGACATTTTTTTAGAAAAATATGATTTTCTCTCAAATTTTCAGCTATTTTTTTTTCGTTTTTGTCCTTATGTGACATTTTTTGTTCAAAAATAGTTGGTCAACAAGTATTGGAGAAAAGGTCACACCTGTTGTTGTTATTTAGGATGTTATCAATACTACAATAACAACAGATGTGACCTAATTAGACCTTTTTCACACCTCATAAAATTTGAACATTCTTTGTGCCGTCTGGATTACTGTACTTGGTCGGAGCGAAGAGTCAAAACTCACTTTAAAAAACAAACGCAAAAACAACCCCAAGCGAGAACTGACCTTATCAATCTGTTCTTTGTTGAAATTCTCCTTTTGTAATCTTTGGGAGAGTACATGCTTCTCGATGTGTCGAAATGGGCATCCATGACAGTCAACGGCGGATGGTGGATTTCTCAAAATTATCGTTGAACATGAAAACGCTTTTTCGGCTACTCTGCGACCTTCTTTTCCATACATGTAACGAATGTTGTAGGCGTATTCTTTGTCGAACTACAAAAAAAGGAAGTTTTCGAAATGGTACTAAGAAATCTTTGAGAAAACCCGGAAATCTTGCAGATCTGCATGCTAGAAAAGTAAAATACCTTATCAGACGGAATTTTTTTCGTAAACTCCTCTCTCATCAGAGCCAATGTTTCCTCAAGTGGCAATCCGATAGCTTTCAAAAACAATCCATATTGTCGTCTTCCGCCGTACTTCAAATGATGTTCATGTCGCAAACTTCCATGAATTGCCTTCATGCAGGGTGGAAAAGATTTGATGGAAAGCTGAAAATTTCTGGATTGTTTGAATTAATGAATAAAAGTACCTTATCAAGCATGAATCTAGTGAGATCATCTGATTGATCATCTCCGGTATAATCTTTTCCGTCATATACGTTATTGGCGAGACGGGACAAACGCGGTAAAAGTCGCCCTTCTTCTTCTAGTAGTGCCAAATGTTTGAAGGACCTCTGGAATTATTTGTTTGAGAGTAATTGAGTCATTGTGGTAGTTAAAAATTCAAATAAATATACTTACCGCCATTGCCGCCGTCATAACATTTCTGAATCTAGTGGCCACGATGGTTATCAAATCCTCATACGGAAAATATGCGTAACCTTTTTCTAAATGAACCAGACCATTTCTCAACAAATCGAGAGCTTCTACAAAATCCACTTTGTAAAAATCAACTATTTCGATTTCATCGGCGCTCATTTGACAAGCATCTATCAAATCCTCCAACATTTCTGTTTTTTGTTCTTCAGTTAATTTGGTTATATTCAGCTGCATCTCCTCAAATGCCAATGTCACATTTTTTGACGATTCGTTCATGAATCGATAACGGAACAGATCAGTTTCAACACCTGTTAGCCATTTGATAGATTCTGAAGATCGGCAGAAAGCGAGGCGAAGAATAAAGTGACCGATTGTATCGCGTCGCCAACATTCGGCGATTTCTTCAGGCGATTTGTTGAGCCCTGTTTCTTTCGAAAGTACTGAAAAAAACTGAATAAAATTGTATCAAAAACATCACATTACCAATTAATTTTTTCAGATCTACATAATGTTTTCTAAACCGATTCGAAAATTCTGGGTCGTTGAATCGGTGACTATCTTTACAATTTTCGAATTCTTTCAACAATTTCAATCGTTCCGAAGCAATTTCATCAAATTCTAGCAAACTTATATCATCTCCTGGTGGTGTTTGATAGAGTTTCAAAAATTCAGGCAGCTCGTCGATGTTAATTGATTTTTTAGCCTCAATTTTTATGCTGCGACAATGTTCAGTGATTTTATAACGGGTCGCTCGATTGTCTCTGCCACCCACTAGCATTTTCTGGAAATTCACAGATGTTATACCTTACTTCACAAAAGAACTGGAAACCAAAAAAAGAAAAAAAAATAACGGTATTTGAAACTGGCGCGCTGTCCGTTTCCCACGTATCGTCATTAACCGGAGTGTCGTTGTTTTTTTTTATTGTTTCGAAACTCGTCAAAATTATACATTTTCCGGAAATCCACAAATCTACCGAAGAAGAAATGAATTCTTTCGGCAATGCCTCTGTTGATATTGATATGGTAAGTATAGAATAATGAAAAAAATGAATACAAATTAAATTGTAACGTGAAACCTCTATTTAGAAAAAAATATCCTGAAAAAAGGTATTCATTTCCAAATAATGGACTCATCAAATAATGTGAGAATCGTTGAAAAATCTGTAATTTCAGAATTTTTTCAGCTAGAACGTGAAATGGCGGCAGATCAAGAATCTCGTCGTAATCCAGATGTTCTTTCGGGTAACATTGCCGGCATGTCCGCACCGAAAACATCGACATCTTCGCGCCGTGGACCAATGCAAGATATAAATTTGGACGCTGAGTTTGACACGTTGGATGAACCAGTTTGGGATACGGTTAAACGTGATATGATCACGGTTGGAGAAAAATTTGGTCACGTCATTCTGCCGCACGGCGATAAACAACAGCTTCTGAGAGATTGGGATTTATGGGGACCACTTTTTATTTGTGTCGGATTGTCTCTGTAGGTTAAAGGTTTGTTAAAATGAAACGTTTCACCTTTCTCTAAGGCTACTTCAATACAACGGTGGAACTGAGTCAGCTCCACAATTCACCCAAGTATTTTCAATTACATTTTTCGGATCCGTTATTGTAACAGCAAATATTAAATTACTCGGAGGAAATATGTGAGTACTTTTTACAGTTTAATATTTTTAACAGAAGTTTTAGTTCGTTTTTCCAATCTTTATGTGTTATTGGATACTGTCTTTTGCCGCCATTCGCTGCTGCTGTATTATGTTCAATTTTTCTTCATGGAATTGCTTTTCCGTTGAGACTTCTTATCACTTCTATTGGCTTTGTTTGGTCTACGTATGGTAAGCAGTTGTGGTAAGTTTCCAACAAAATAAACATGGTTTTTCAGCATCCATGGGATTTTTGGCTGGCTGTCAGCCTGAGAAAAAACGACTTCTTGTCATTTACCCTGTATTTTTATTCTATTTCGTGGTCAGTTGGATGATCATTTCACATTCGTGAAGATAATGAGAAAATAGTCATAATTTATTTTTCCATATTTTTTTCTTTCGAGGGGAGGTTGTGTAATATTTTTATTTGCATACATGTGATTTTTTCCCTGGAATATGGGTGTTGAAATAAAAACTTTTTTTTTTCAAATTTCTGATCGATTTTCGCAGAACAGGTAAAATTTCTATCTAATTACATCCTTATTTGACTACTGAACAAAACCAACAGGGAAATAGTGTGTAACTAAGAGAGAGTGGTAGAGAAGGAGAGGAAAATTGAGGACGCATTGGCTTCTTTCACTGTCTAATCCCTCTTCGTTTTTTTGGTAGTTTTTTTATATGCGTGCTGAAAAGAATTGAACATGGCAACTTCGGCGATTTATATACTCGATTTGAAGGGGAAGGTGAGTAGTTCTTGGAAACATCTGAATAATACAAACTATATTTTTAGACGATAATCGCGAGGAATTATCGAGGAGATATTGATGCAACGGCTATTGATAAGTTTATAAGCCTTTTGATGGAAAAAGAGGAGGAAGGGTCGAGTTCGCCTGTTTTGACGTATCACGAAACAAATTTTGTTTTCATTAAGCACACAAATATTTATCGTGAGTTGAATTTGAATTTATTAACATTGATTTGAAAGTTACGTGTTTTCGTTTAAAAAATCACAATAAAATTCTTATGTGTATGTAACTGAAAATATACATTTTCCAGTGGTTTCGGCATGTCGTTCGAATGTCAATGTTACCATGATCCTTTCGTTCCTCTACAAATGTGTTGAAGTTTTCACCGAGTATTTCAAAGACGTCGAGGAGGAGTCGATTCGCGACAATTTTGTTGTCATTTATGAACTTCTTGATGAAATGATGGATTTCGGTTTCCCGCAGACTACAGAAAGTCGAATACTTCAAGAGTGAGTAAGCGCTTATGGAAAATTGATGATTCATTTTGTTTCAGATACATAACGCAAGAAGGTCAAAAGCTAGTATCAGCTCCACGTCCCCCAATGGCTGTCACCAACGCCGTTTCTTGGCGTTCCGAAGGAATAAAATATCGAAAAAACGAAGTGTTTCTTGATGTAATCGAAAGTGTCAACATGTTGGCTAACGCCAATGGCAATGTTCTTCAAAGTGAAATAGTGGGAAGTGTGAAGATGCGCGTTTATCTGACCGGAATGCCAGAATTGAGACTTGGTCTTAATGATAAAGTTCTGTTCGAAGGAAGTGGGCGTGGGAAGAGCAAATCGGTCGAGTTAGAGGACGTCAAGTTCCATCAATGTGTTCGACTTTCGCGTTTTGACACTGATCGCACGATTTCTTTTATTCCACCTGATGGCGCTTTTGAGTTGATGAGTTATAGGTGAGATTTTCATCAAGAAACGGTGTGTAATTCACTACAATAAGCATATAATGCGAAGTTCAACGTAGAAATACATGCAAAAACTTGCAAAAAAATGTGCAACGTGACCCTGCTTTTTCCAAAAAATTTGCAACAATTTCTATTGAAAAAATGTGAAAAATAAAAAAGAAAAATAGCCTTCGCCCAAATTTCTGTGCGACTGTTTGCAAACAATTTTTATAGTGAACTACATACTGTGCGCAAGTGTAGAAACGTAAAGAAGATATCAATTTTGTTGTAAATCTTGATCGTTATTCCAGACTGACGACCGTAGTAAAACCGTTGATTTGGATCGAAACAAGTATTGAACGACACAGCCACTCGCGCGTCTCGTTCATCATCAAAGCCAAGTCACAATTCAAACGAAGATCCACGGCGAACAATGTAGAAATCATAATTCCCGTTCCATCGGACGCCGATTCGCCGAAATTCAAAACCTCCATCGGAGCCGTCAAGTATACACCCGAACAAAGTGCATTCGTCTGGACGATCAAAAGCTTTCCGGGTGGCAAAGAATATCTTCTCACCGCCCATTTTTCGCTGCCATCTGTGATGAGTGAAGATGCTGAAGGACGGCCACCGATCAAAGTCAAATTCGAAATTCCTTATTTCACCACGTCTGGAATACAGGTAAACAAGTTTTTCAAAAAACAATAGACATTTTTTCTATTCTTCCAGGTTCGCTATTTGAAAATCATAGAGAAAAGCGGTTACCAAGCACTTCCCTGGGTACGGTATATTACGCAGAATGGAGAATATGAAATGAGAATGAAATAAAAAGTCCATCTAATTTTTATATTCACCTTTTCTCTATTTATTGTCAGTGCACATAATGATCTTTTCCTTACCTTTTTGACGTGTGGCTCCCATTTTTCTTCTGCATAATTACAATACCACGATCGCAATTTGTATTTATTTATGAAAATTTTGAGATTTTTTGTAGTTTTTAACGCTGTGACGGGTTCTGAAGACCTCGCTTTCATATATATTTGTTGTGTTGAAAATGTTTTGTGGACCAAAATTAATTTACAGATGATTAGAAGTTCAATGCAGATTTGGAAAACGAGCATATCGTCGATGATGGTAATTTTTCAAGCCTTCAATTTTAAAACAGATAAAAAGTTTCAGCTCCAACCAACTTCAACTAGATTTTTGGCACAGAAAAAAAGAAGCCCTCGAAAATCATTCGTACCGACTGAACATGATGTAGAAATTGAATTTCCGGTTGTTTATCCACCTGAAGAATTGGACCCCAAGCAAAAGATGTTAGGAAGAATTGTGAAAGAAATAGAGGTGAGAAATAAAACGTGACCCACTTTCGACACGTATAAAAAAAGCTATCAATTTCTTAAAACAAAAAAAAATTAAAAATATTTCTATTTATTGCAGCAGAACGCGTCTTCTGGTGGCCGAAAATTCCTGCTACCATCATCGACAACGTATCATTATGATCAAATAGTGTTGAATATCGATCAACTCATCAATAAACATGGTCAGTTTTTGAATCAACTTCGACACACAAAAAAAAGGTGGAGAAATGATTGATTATCAATTCTTGGCAGGACTGAGACCGGAATTCTTTTTAAATGCCACTATCTCAAATCCAACACTTTTTCGATGTTTTGTTGATTTGCCTGAAGAAACGGTCGAGCTGTTAGCAACGTTGGTTCGCTTTGGCAATTTTAGAATTGAAGATGCTTTGAAATTGATTGAACTGTGAGTTGGGGCAAAGAAAAACGGAACGGTTTGTGTGTACAAGGTGTTTGGTACCGATTTTTGTGCTGAAAATCTTTTTTCATTAATCGACTAATCTTGTCATCTAAAGAAGCCATTTTTTCTCATTTCTTTCAGCTTTTCGCGTCATTTTTCATTTAGCTTCGTTTTTATGAACATAAAAAGGCATACAAAATTATTTTAAAATCAATTTTCATGAGAAAAATCTTGTGCAAACACCGTTTGGGTGTGTGCAGGTACTGTAAGCTTCGAAAAAAAAATTATTTTTTCTCTCAAACCTCAAACATGGAAAAAAAAAAGAAAAAAGGATGAAAACGAACGAGACAAGAAATATACAAAAAAAAAATATTAGAGAACTGAGCAAAAGGTGAAGAATGAATGAATAAATGAGCACCACTTGGTATACCAAGAGACCGTCGACTCCGCCCATTTTTCGCACCTGCGCATCCAAAAAGTGGGCGGAGTCACAATCAATGTGTCTTCCCGTGATCATTCATTCACTTATTCATTCTTCACCCTTTGCTCAGTTTTCTAATATTGTTTTCTTTTTCTTTATTTCTTGTCTTGCTCGTTTTTATCTTTTTTCTCTTTGTTGTTTTTGTTTTGCCCTTGCACTCATCATCAAATGGTACGATTGTTTTCAAATTCTGACCAAAAAATAATGTGCCCTTTTTCATGCTTTTCAGTCTTTTTTCAAAGTTGTCCCTTTCCCATAAGTCAAGGCTTGAATGTTTACGCTTAAAGTTTGAAATTATCCGTAAAGAAAGACCGCCGAACAATCGTTCTGCTTTCAGCACTAATGCAGTTTTTGAACATATTTCTGACACCGAACATTATTCTCAATGTGTTTATCATCGTAATTATATATATATATATATATATATGTATAGGGGTTTGTTGTTGCTTAATTGTGGACGCGGACAAACAGAAAAAGCGAGATGCGGAGCAGTTGGCGCCAGTCACCGCGCAGCTCATTTTCAGAGAGACGGCAAAAGTTTTCCTTCTCATCCCCTTTTTCCCCCTAATAGTAGTACTACTACTCCCTTCCTTTCTTTTCCATCCTTTCATTTTTCGGCCTCTCTCTGTGTGTGAGTGCCCTTTTACGAACAGATGAACGAACATCTGGCATGTAGTCGTTTTCAGAATCATCAAAAGTTCGACAGAGAAAGTTTATATAGTTTGACCGAAATTTTGAATCATTTTCAGCTAGAGGTTTTAAAAATAAGTTGAGCTCTAAATAAAGTGGAATTCTCTAAATATTTTTTACCGGATCGTTCTCTCCCTGACCTCTTTTCGTGGACTACTTCTCATTATTTCTCTGACTTCTATGTTTTCTCTCTCTCTCTCTCTCTCTCTTTCAACGTCTCTCATCTATTTCGTTAGATTTCCAGTTCGATTTCGTTCATTCATTTTTTGGTTGAAACCGAAAGCGAACGTGTTTGGAAAAAGTAGGAAAGATAATGATGATGATGACACAAAAATATGACAATTGGCAACATTTTATCACTAAACTTCACGCCTTCATTTCGATTGTTTCGTTTTTCAGATATCCCCACAATTTTCTCGAACATGGTGCCGCCAAATGTGCTCAAAACATTGAGGCCATATCGGCTTGTGGCATCTCAGCACCTCGGCAAATTCACTCCATGCTGCGACGATGTCCGTCGCTGATTTTTGGACGAGCTCCTGATGAAATGCGCAAAGTGGCACACGAACTCGGAGCATTTTTCAGCAGAAAGCAGGCGTCTCAACTGATTCTGAATTGTCCCGAAATTTTGTTGAAACCTATCGAAGAAGTTGAGGAGAAGTATGAATATGTTTTCTATCAGGTGAGAATGGTCTATCACATTTGTTAAAGACATCCTGTCACTCAGGAATGGTATTTTCATGTTCCAAAAAATTCAACTTTCGGTGTTCGAAAACCCAAAAAATGGTTGAAAGCAAAACCAAAACAATTTTTGTCGTGGGTTACTGTAACCGCACACACACAAATGGTGTTTGCGAACGAAAATCTTCCGGAGACTGAGTTCAAAAACAAACTTCTTTTCAGTTTTTTTCTCGTTTTTGAAATTTCACACATCGAAAGTTGAAGTCTTCCATATTGAGATTTTGATAAACACGAAAATTTATTATAGTAATTTTTGCTTTTTGCTAGATGGGAGCCGAATCCGACGAGCTCAGTGAGTGTAAATCGTGGATTCATCAGCTGACACTCGAAGACATCCAAAATCGTCACACGTTTCTGGTGAAGTGCGGTCGTTATCAAACACCAGATCCAAAACGGCCACAAATCCGCCACCAAAATGCAAAAATGTCACGAATCATCGATTCGAACGAAGAAGATTTTGCGTGTAATGTAGGTTTTGTAACGCCGATAAATGTAAATCGGGATATCATCAACTAATTTTTGCAGGTTGCTCGAGTCACATTAGAAGAATGGATGATGTATAAAATGTTGCGAACAAAAGAAGAGGAAAACGAAATGAAGGTGAGCAAAAAAATTGAAATCCAAAGTTTTCGGAATTTCCGACGGAGCTTTTTCCGAAAAAAAAAATATTTCAGAACATTTTAGAGATAGATGAAGAGTTTTTGAGAAAAAGTCCATTGTTACAGGAACGAAAATATGAACGAATAAAACCGTCAAAACGAAAAGCATTTGAACGTCGATTCAAAACAGCGGATCGGCCAGACGAACACGTTTTCGATGTACAGTACTCTTAAAACATTGTACAGCGTTATCATGAGTTATCATAGTACATTGTCGTAGTTGTTTTCTTCTGTTAAAAAATTGTTAAATTTTTAAAATCTTGACTTGGTTCGATTTTTGAATGGTTTCGTAACCATGAAATATCTGTATATTAAAAAATTGTTACAGACTCCTAAAAAATTACAGTTCTGAGAGACGAGAGAAAACCGATGTATACGTATAATCAACATTGGGCGGAATATGAACAACATGTGAGTTTTTTTTTTTGAACGCGAAAATAGAGTAAAATCCTAAAACCAACAAAATTTGAAAGGACAATTTCCAAGAATCTAGGACTTTTGCCTGAAATATAGCTCCAAATTTTATCAAAAACTCGAAAGCTACTAAAAAAAAATGAAACTAAAAATTAAAGAATTTTGCAATTCTGTGACCTACATGAAACACGTCAGCAATTTATCTTCAAAAATTTCCCGAGAAAAATCCTACGTCCGTTTTCTCCTTGAACACCGAAAAATTCAAGGACGAACTGTTTTTTCTCTTTCTCTTTTTGCAAAAAAAAACAAATGTTTGTTTTTTGTTCGAATTGTAGTTTTTAGAAGTTAAAGTATTTCCAAAGCTGGGATAATAATGTTTCATTTATTCTCTCCCTTTTTTTCTATGCGCTGTTTTTTCTGTGTTTGTGTCTTTTTTGCGCCAAATTTGATTGAACACCCTGCTCTAGTATTTTCTTTTTTTTTCATAGTTTCTTTTGAGCTCATTTTTTTGTAGAAAGATACTGAATTTTTATCTCCAAAAATATTTGCCCAAATTTTTTTCTCCTAATCAAAGAAAAAAATGAAACTACAATCCATGCATACATCGAAACTTGTGATGTTGAAATGCCTAAGTGTTCCTAAATTTCTTTTTTTTTTCGTCATAGTTTTTTCTAAATCAAATATAAACTCGACAAATATCAAAAATCTTCCCGTTTTTTTTTCGCCTTTTTCTCCAAGACCTCCACTATCTTCGTATTCAAAAGTGTAAACTTTTGCCTGGTCGAAAAAAATGAAAGAAAAAAAGGCGGTGAGAGATGAGAGACATCGAGAAAAAGAGAATGAAAATTCCTCTTTCTCTTCTTCCTCTTCTTTGCATTTTTTTTTGCGATTTCGTTTTTTTTTTTTTGAAATTCATAAGGGTTATGTTTTGCTGTTAGATGTTGAGACCAAAAATTGAAAGATTCTAATTTGTGTTTTTTAAACTTACATATTTGTGACCGAAAAAATAGTTTCAAATAATATTTTGAGAATGAGAAGGATTTTTTGAAATAGATTGATTCTAGCTTTTTAAAGCAAACTCCAGGACCTAGGCCTGAAGATTTGAAAAAAATTTTATAACTTTTAAAACTATTCAGATCACTTTTCCATAATTTTTGTTTCAATAAAACAAATTTTGAAAATGTTTAAGCAAATTGAAAATCAATAAACGCATCGTGCCAAAAAAGTTTTATGATTTTCTCATCGAAAAATAAAATATTCGTTATTCTTTTTTTCTGTTGATGTGAAATATGTCAATCAAACGTTATCGTTAATTTGGGAGCTTTTCGCGGGTTACTACCATATCTCTCACAGAAAGGTTACAAAGTTTCTCAAAAAAAAAAAAAAAAACATTTGTCAATGTAGAAAAACAGGAAAAAAAATATCGCATGATCATTACTGTATTTTCAAAACATTTAAGTTTTGGTCCAACATGAATTGAGAAAATTTCAGCAATCGCATAATCATCATCAGCAACAACAACAACAACATCCGCCACCACATTCGCAAATGATAACAGGCGATTCGCAAAAACTGGACGATTCGGACGCGACTTCAGTCGCCGCTTCATCTGGTGTTGGTAACGCCAACTCGTCGTCGTCGTGTTCGCCGGCGACTCCGCAACAACAAGACGTCATGACGCAACAGCAGCAGCAGCAACAACAACAACATCAGCAGCAACATCGAAATGTTCAGAGACATGGTGAGTGAAGTTTTGGGTTGTTTGCAAACAGCTACAGAGAGAACAATGACATATTTATTGGCCCCGCCCCTTTTTGATATCACAGTCGTTCAAGTTTAGTTATTTATTGTCAATAATGTTTTGGGTAATGAAATACACTGTGGCTTTCAGTTCTACGAAAAACAAAATATTTTATATTTTTGCATTAAAAGATTCCAACACACAAAAGTTTTTTTTTCATAAATTTCGAACAATGAAAAAACCCCCACATAATAAAATCTACTAAGGAGGTCCTTTTTTTTCACTTTTTCTGTTTCCGAGCGAGAAAAAAATTCCGCTCTGCACTTGTGACACTTGTCAGAAAAAATGGCGAGAAAAATGTGTGCTCACTTTTTTTTTCTCTCTCATCCCTTTTTCGGACATTTTCCCGCACATCGATTCGTTTTTTTTTCCTCTACACTGCGGCATAAAAAAATAGGCGTTACTCGGGTCAAACAACAAAAACAACAACAACAAAATGAAGACGTTGTTACAGATGAATTAACACCGGCCGATTTCGATCGAGTTGTTGGAATTATGAAAACCGAACCGCCATTGGATTTGGAATACATGCATTTAATGCAGAGTAGGCTTGTTGAGGCACAACAACAACAACAGCAACAACCATTGCATTTATGTGGGTTTGGGGGTTAAAGATACCTTATCACTAGAAAAAAAATCGGGAAGATTGGCGTTCGCAAACACCGTTTGTGTGTGTGTGTGTGCGGGTACAGTAACCCACCACAAAAATTGGTTTGTTTTTAACTTTAAAATTTTCTGGTTTTTTGAACCACGTACATCGAAAGTTAATATTAAGGTTTTTATGAACATGAGAAACTATTTCCTATTTTTTTGATCAAAAATAATTGGTCAAGCATAGGAGAAAAGGTCACACCTGTTGTTGTTATTTATGGTGTTATCAATACCACAATAACAACAGATGTGACCTAATTAGACCTTTTTGACACCTCATAAAATGTAAACTTTCTTTGTGCCGCCTGGATTACTGTACAACAGGCTTGGTCGGAGCCGGAAATTTTCCGATGAGTTCCGGGAGCTAAGTCCAGTAACTAAAAACCTTTTTTTTTCATGAAAACCTTGAAACCTCTAAAATTCTGGAATTAATTTCAGTTCCGGGATTCGGTCGACCCACTCCGATCATGGATCGTCATCAATCGACAAACCTGCCACCAATCCTCTCAAATCCATCATCAACAACATCATCCGCCAACAACTCGTCATCAGCAGGTGGTCCCGCGCCGACTCGTCGCTCACGTTCACTCAACGACGGCATGCTGAAATGTCAATTTTGTCCCAAAAAATGGGTGAACGAACGTAGTCTACATTTGCACATGGCCGATTGTCGTCTCGTTCGAACGCACGAATGTCCGCACTGCGGAAAACGATTCAAAGCGCGCGGCGGTCTTCAACAACACTCACGAATACACGCCAACGATCGCGCCTACACATGCCAGTTTTGTACGAAAACGTTCACGCAGAAAAGTCATTTGGATCAACATGAGCGGATACATACAGGTCAGCCAAGTTTCTCATACCTCAAAAAATATTCAACCAAGTATCAAAATTTTGAAGATTCATAAACTAACTTTTTTTCTGAAAAAAAAACGGAAATTTCGGAATTTCTCAGGCAAAACTTCCGAAGTCATGAAAAATTTGATTTTTTTTTTTCGAAAATTCTAGAAATTTTCACCTGTTGAACTGTCATGCCACATTTGTTCCTGCGAAAATTTTATTTCAATAATTCTAAGTAAAAAAAAAGTGAGAAAAAAGTTCTTTCTGACTCTTGTTCTGTAGGTCTCAAACCATTCACTTGTCAAATTTGCGGTCGCGCATTCCGTCAACGTTCGCAACAAATCGGCCACGAGGCTACTCACTCAACCGGAAATCACTCTGCTGCATCAACAGGCGGTGCCGCCATCAACGGCGCCTGTTCCTCTACCTCCTCATCCACATCATCATCAGCTTCATCAGCAGTCGGCGGTCATCGGAGCGAAGGTGCGACACCATCACCGGCAAGTGTGGCCGCAGCCGCTGCCGCTGCGGCCGCCGCAACACATCCGCTCGTCGCCGCCGCCGCAATGATGCATCAACATCATCAGCAACTGGTTGGAGGTGGTGGTGGTGTCGGAAATGGAAATGGTGGCGGAGGGACTGATATACTTGGACATTTAGATGTCAGCGCATATTTTGTTTGAGACAAAAAGTGAGGTTCGTTCAAAAAAATAATCGATTTTTGGGTAACTATTTTCTTCAGATTTGAATAGCCATCTTGCCATTTTGTTTTCTCAAAACAATATTTGTTTTTTTTTGTTCTTCCCCTTTTTTTATCTAGGAAAATATTCCAAACTCTATGAGTCCAAAAATTGTATTGATCAGCTTATGTTTTTTGTCACTGTGATATACACCTAATATACAGTGCCCCGTGTCCTTTTTGAAATGTAGCATTTTTTACCCCCGGTGACTTGACGTGTAGAAATATATATATAAATAAGTATATACAAGAAAAGAGGATAATAATAATACTAGAGAATAATTTTTGTTTTTTTTATTTGGCGTTTAACGTATGTTTTTTTTTGAATTGAATGAATTTTTTCGGTCATTATTGTTTTTTTGTGAAAATTCAAATAGTTGGAGGCAATTATTATTTCGAAGTTTGATGAATTCACATTTTCTATTTATTTTACAGGGTGTTGAAGAATGCTGCAAGCTTTGGTGAGTTTTTTTTGGGCCGGGCTGAAAATTGCTGAAGTATCAAAAACCTTTTTTTCTAGCAGTTGAAAAGAAAACTCCCACTCTAAATATCTTTTTCCATCTCAAAAAGAGCGTCTGCTTCCGAGAACATATGCTATTTTTTTTTGATGTGATAACACACCCACAAATATTGTCTTCATGAATACTAACTTTTTTGATTTTTATCCAAAAGTTTCGCAATTTCCAAGCGATTTTTGGGGACAGATAACCGGTTTTTTTTGAGGACAACTAATTTTTGTCTCCATTCTACTAGCAAGGTTGAAACAACAGTTCTTGTTCGCTGTCATGTTTTTACATCGGTGTAAAAAATCGATATATTCTTTTTTTTCGCATTTTCTTGAAGCATACCCTCTTCTGGACTTTATGCTGTTAATAGCACATACCTGGGTTAAGAGAGAGAAAAAGTAGCGTGACATTTTCTTTAAAAAATTTCCATTTTTTTTTCAAATTTTTAGCGATTTTTCAGTTTATTTTTTCATTTTTGTGGCGACAAATTTTTCTGATCACAGCGACAAAATTTTAGAGAAATTTTAGCACCCCATTAGGCCAGGTATGCATATCACGGACCGGGCCTAACTCTTTTCCCCGATCTGTCAATATAATTTTTGTGACCTCGGCCCAAATCTCACCTTCCAAGTATATCAATAAAAAACCGATTTATTTATTCAGGTTTCACAAAAAATCCAATCAAAAACTGTTCAGAACACTTTTATTCATTGTAAGACTAATGAGACGTAGACGGCAAAAAATGAAAAAGATTACGAATAATTGAGATACGCAGAAGACGAAAAATGCCAAAGGCCATTTTTTTTTTTGAAATGATGAGTCGCCCACAAGATTTTTCCAATGGTTTTTTAATTTGATTATCTGATCATAGATCTTCACGTTTTTTAGCTGTCTCTAATTTTTGGCCTGTCAAAAAAAACAGGGCTTCCAATTTTCGAATCGGATCAAAAACCAAATGAGAAAAAAACCGATGTTGGTGTATGTGTGTGCTTTTTGTCGGTTTCTAAGCAACCATTTTCTTCATTTTTTATATGCTGTCCATCGATTTGTGCTGTTTTTAAGTGGGGGTGGCAAGAAAACAGAGGATTAGCTACTCCTTTTTTCATTCGTCTTTTTTTCATTTTGAGAGTTTAGGGCTTGGTTCGGGGCCGGGAATGGAGATTTCTGATTTATCCCAATTCGGAGGAGAACCATTTTTGACCAGACTTTAATCGACTAGACTTCTTATATCAAAGCCCGGCCGGAAACAGGCCTGCAAAAAATTTCCGAATTTTCTAAAATTTGCTCAACCCTAGTCTTATACCTTCGAAAAATCTGATTTTTGATGCTCAACTGCTTAAGAAACGCGATTTTGGCGTAAAATTGTCCTGGAGCGGCTTCCGCCAGTTTTCACTTCAACAATTCGATCGAAAAATGTTTGACTCGAGAAACAAATTTTTCTCTTTTCTTTCTGCTCGCCTGCGCCTAGTCGTCTCTCTCTCTCTTTCTAAAAAATGTGTCATGATAGTAGGTCTTATCAAATAACATGCCCCATTTTTCCTCATTTTCTCTCATGTTTTGCTATGATTACAGAAACCGTCACAAAGATGCAGACCGTTTCAACCGACTTGGAAACAAAAACACCACCAGGTAGGGAGATTTTGACTTTGAAAAAAAATTCAAAAATCGAAAAAAAAAGTAAAACCGGAAGATTGTCGTCCGCAAACACCGTTAGTGTGTGTGTGCGGGTACAGTAACCCACGACAAGAATTGTTTTCTGAGTTACATGATGTTTCTAAAATCCCCCAAGTATCCATTTCTCTTCGTCACGAAATGTTCGTTTTTCTCGTCAGCCACAAAAATACGCGCATTTCAACAAAAAAAAAAACAATTTGGAGCCTCTCTTCGGAGCCAACCTAATTAAATGACGTCAATGAAACTAAGACGCAGAGTAACCTTGAAACTCCATAAAAGTTTTACTGTGGAGAGAAAAGTTTGGGCCGAAAATATCTGGCAATATTCTAAACGACATATTTTTGAGTCTCTTCTGCTCTTCTTCAGCTCAGAGTTGAGTCATTTTTAGCTCACCACAACAAAAAGCTGCGCACTCTCTAGCTTGACCAACAAAAAAAGAGAGAAAAAAACGTCAGAGAAATGAGAAGAATAGTGGGGCGAGACGAGAAAGTGGAGAATTGAAAAATTGCGAAATCATTCGCTATTTACCCATCTTCTCCTCTCTGTACTTCCACGTATTCCCCTTCTCTAGGAGTATTTCTGATAAATATTATTTGCCATTGTTATCACCTGGAAATGCCCAGAAATGTGGTGGTTAATTGTGAGTGTTTATCGATTTTTGGCCAATAGAAAAACATACACACATTTTTTGAATTTTATTGGTTGTGTTCAAATTGTCGGGAAATGAATTCCACTGTTTTTCCGTCAGTTAGAAGCACAGCTACCTGAGGGGACCGGCCCGAAAAACCGAACCGATTAGAAAACACCTGCCAATTTTGCAGACGATCCAAATGGCACATTTTCAACGGTGATTCTCTCCGAACCTCCCGCCACAAGCACACAGTCAGCACCCAACACACCTATTCAACATCGCGAACAAACTGCCGCCGAATTTCCGATCGCTGCCGCCACCGGCGGAACAATCGTCACGACTAAACCGCCCGACTATTATCGAAATGGGATTGGCAACTTGCGAGACGGCATTTTTGCCTGTTTTCGACCGGTTTGGGGATATTTTGGCAAAGGTGTTCAAGAAATGTGAGTTTTTTTTCTAACTTTTGACTTTTGGGATAGGGGGAAGGGAGCATAAGTTTGAAAAACGGCTCTTCAAACGACTGAAAATATGGAAAAATGTTAACATGATCTATGTTAACATATTAGAAAATTAAGAGAAAGGTGAAGAATGAATGAATGAATGAGCACAAGAAGGCACAGTGATTGTTGACTCCGCCCTCTTTTTGTACGAGAGTGCGAAAAAGGGGCGGGGTCGTATACTGGAAAGGGTGAAACCGAAAGGGGTAAAATATACAAAATATATTTTTCTTTTTCAAATTTGTAAAAATTCTCTACAAAAAATATTTAAAAAAAAAATATTTATCACAATAAACATTTAAAACGTCCTCTTTTGATCGAATTTCGCGGATGATGTAGTTCTGCAAGAAGATAGACACAAGAAGAAACAAAAAACAAAGCCAAAAATAGGAGAAAGACCTTTAACCCAAGCAGCGTCTTTTGACAGAAAAGAGACGCAGAGAAACGAGAGGGATAACAAAAAATATGAATAATAAAATGATGATAGAGGAGAACAGGAAGAGGGAGGACGCCGCTCTCACCTTGTCTGACCCAAGCGGCGTCTTTTTTTGGGATAGAGAGAGAACAGATACAATATAATAATATCTTCTAGTATTACCTTTTCACCCTTATGGAAACTTACTCTTTTACCCCTTTCGGTTTCACCTTTCCAGTATTTTCCGAGGTGGTGTTCATTCATTCATTCATTTTTCACCTTTTGCTCAATGTTCTAATATTGTTTTCTTTCTTTCTTGATCCTTGTTGTTTTGTAGTCATTATCGAATGTTACGGTTGTCTTCATAGACCATAAATCATGTTAGCCCTTTTTCCCCTTCTTTTTTGTAAATCTTGAGTGGACCCACTAGGGGGTATAATTTTGAGCTCTTGTCCACAATAATCTGTTGAAGATGTAAAACTAGAAAAAATCAATGCCCGGATTTTTCGGCCCATGATTAGCAGGAACTTTTTGCAGTGCGACACCACCTGAAGACACGTGGGAAGTGCCGTTTGACGCAATCGGCGAATTAGAATGGTTGGGTTCCGGTTCTCAGGGTGCCGTGTTTCGCGGCCAATTTCGCGACAAACTTGTGGCTGTGAAAAAAGTGAACCAACTCAAGGAGACCGATATAAAACATCTTCGTCATTTGTCGCATAAAAATATCATCGAATTTTAGTGAGTTTTCTTCTATTATTCAACACATAACAGGTTCTATTTGTTTCAGTGGAGTTTGCTCAAAATCTCCATGCTATTGCATTATAATGGAATATTGCTCAAAAGGACAACTCTGTCAGGTGCTCAAAAAATACACAATCGATCGTTTGCTTTGGTCTCAGTGGATCCGCGAGATTGCCGACGGAATGCATTATTTACACGAAAACAAAGTGATTCATCGCGATTTGAAAAGTCCAAAGTGAGTTTTATACCAAACTACAGTAATCTCTCATGCAAACAAATTTCAGTATTCTGATCAGCGACGACGATTCGATAAAAATCTGCGACTTTGGCACATCTCATCTCCAACGCAAAAACGACAGTACAATGATGTCGTTCTGCGGAACGGTCAGTTGGATGGCACCCGAAATGATGAAAAAAGAGCCGTGCAGCGAAAAAGTCGACGTCTACTCGTACGGTGTGGTTTTGTGGGAAATGTTGACGCGAGAACAACCCTATGCTAATATCGATCAAATGGCAGTGATTTATGGTGTTGGAACGAAGTAAGTTTTTGTGAAGGGAGGCGAAAAAAATTGGAAAAATGTTTAACCTCAAATCTGAGAGAGGGACCAAAAATTCTTTTCGACCGAGCCTGTTGTACAGTAATCCAGGCGGCACAAAGAATGTTCAAATTTTATGAGGTGTCAAAAAGGTCTGATTAGGTCACATCTGTTGTTATTGTAGTATTGATAACACCATAAATAACAAAAACAGGTGTGACCTTTTCTCCAATACTTGACCAATTATTTTTGATCAAAAAAAAGTCACATTTTTTCTCAAAACATTTTAGTTTTGGACGTCGCATAATGAACTCTTTCCAGCATTCTCTCTCTGCCGATACCCGAAACAGCGCCAAAAGGAATTGTGCTTCTCATCAAACAATGTCTATCACTGAAAGGTCGCAATCGACCCTCGTTCGGTCACATTCGTCGCCATCTCGAAATTTTCAAGTCCGAACTGTTCACAATGAACGACGATGAGTGGGATCGGAAGTGTGTTGAGTGGAACGATTTCGCGCGTCGCATACAATATCCGTCGACGATCAAAAAGAAGAACAACGTCGGCAATGAGGAGGAGCATCATCAGAAGCGCATCGAACAGCTCAATCATATTCGCGACATTCGCAGTATGTACGAGCAGAAGTTGAAGAGAGCCAACAAAATGTATGACAAGTTGCAAGGATGTTTCAATGAACTCAAGGTTAAGGAGAATGTGAGTTCTTTCAGGGTCACTGAGGCTTGTCAAATATCAATTTATTTATTTCTAGGAACTCGATGAGAGAGAGCGTGTCCTTGAAGAGCGTGAATATCAACAAATCCTTGTGTCACCGCGAAATTGCAAAAACCTTCGGTCAGGATCTCTCAGCTATCGCAATCATCTTTACGAGTTTGTTCATCAAAAATTAGTCATTTGAGAAAAATTAGAAAGTTCAGAATGTATCCGGATGGCGAAGAACGTTTCACATCGGACGAGGAGGACGAATATGTGCGGAACTCGTCGCTGAGATGCAGTCAGGCGAGCAGTTCGTCGGGCAATCCGTCATCGCTTCAATTCTCGCGACAATCATCGTGTCGAAGCAGCTCGGCCGCGGTTATGACGAGACGATCAGAAGGGTCTCATTCGGTGCAGAGTGAGTTTTTCGAAGAACAAAAAATGATGGAATACAGTCGCAACTTTTCCAGAAGCGGCGTCCTATTGGGAATCGGTGCGCAATAGTCCGGCGCGCGCAAGCGGTTTGTCGCAAGACAGCGGAATCGTCGTCGCTGCAAATAGCGGCAGCGGATCGTGCACAGGTCTCAATGCCGCTGGTCAATCGATTTGCTATTCGCAGACAATCTATCGCAATTGCGACGGTCGCTGGTCGGACGGTCGAATCGCGTCGCGACGTCGCCCGAATATCGCCGGTTCGCGCAACAGTGTCGCGTCGGCCAACATTTTTCAACGCGACAGTCCAATGCGACAACCACATGGTGCTGTTTTTGCTTCTCAGATTTGTATGTGCATGGTTTTGTTTTTTTCTTTGCTGTACTCTTCAGAAATCAAAAAAAAACTTTACTGGCACATTTTTCCCATATCCTTAATACTGCATGAATTTTAAAACGTGACCCAAAATTTTGAACAATTTTTCTCTCTTTCAGCACGGTCTAATCGTCACGCGAACCGTGCGTCGTATCCGTCGCGAATCGTCGCCGCCGCTGAAGAGTGCGCGTGTTGTCGTCAAGCTCGAGCCAAATCCATAGCGGCGCCAAGTCGCTGCGTCGCAAATCGTTCACCAACTCCCTACGATAATGATGCGCCCGTGTTGCCCGAATCCACGTCATATGACGAAGCGCTGAAATCGCAATTGAACGGAGAAGACGCGACGAAAGAGGAAGAGGTGCGATACACTATGAATCCGATCTACACATCGCCTGTCACCACTTACAGTAATCCGATGAGAGATGCGAGTGAAGAAGAGAATGTAGAAGAAGAAGCGAACGCGAACGGCGACGACGATGTCGCCAACATCGATCTGATGTCGTCGATGGATTCGCGTCGAAGTCGCGCTGACGACGCCGACGTTGACAGCAGCGACGATGACGAGAAAAATGGGAACGACATGCTGAACGAGTCGATCAATTCGAGAAGTTCGGAAATGTACTCGATGAACACGTCGACGATGATGTCGTCACTCGAACGTTCGCTGGAATTGGGTGCGACGCGATCCGACGGTCTCAGCGACAATGAACGTCGCGTTCACGCAGTCAAGAAATCAATCAAAGGACATAGAAGAACACACTCGGTACGGTATATTTGAATTTGCGCAATTTTTACGTAGCGAACTTCTCAACCGCATCTTTTTCAGAATCCTCAAGCTATTATTCATCAAATCATCGACGAATCACTTTCCTCCTCAATGGGCGAAGACAGCGATGAAGAGGAAGCCGTTGAAATTTAACATTCCATTTTTTCTTACTTTTGGCAAAAACTTATGTTTATTTGATCATTCCTCAACTGGTTGCTATTTTGAAAATATTTTATTTTTTCTTTTTTTTATTATTTAGAATGAATATTTTGTTTGGAGGTCGACCTTGAAATTCCACCTCCGTTTTTTTCTTTTTTGTCAAAAAAAAATTCTTACGATTCTGTGCAATTGCGCGTCATTCGTGGTGTTTGCGGACTTTATTTTTTCGATTTTTTTTATTTTTTTCGTTCACAAAAAACAGGATTTCCAGATGAAATCATGAGATCTGTTGTGAACGTAAGAAGTGGATCGCAAGATGATCGGAAATCAGTAGTGTCGGGAAATTCGAGCACCGCCTCAACACTCGTTGCAGACAGCTTAGCTTCTGGAAAAACATCAACATCACAGCTAAGAAAGTAAAAAATATTTAAGTTGCTTTGAAAAATATATTTCATTGTTTTCAGGTTTACCGCAGGCGTGGGAAGAGTTGGATTAGCTAGAGAAGCTCGTGAAGCTGTTAGGAATGTTTTGATTGCACAAAACCCGCTGGTGAGTGTTCAACTATTGTTTATAATAATATAATAACATTTATATAAACATATGAAGAGAAAAGAACCGATCAGCGAGCCTGTCGACTATGAAAAGTTTATCAACGAACGAAGTATTCAGTTGGAGAATGATGCTCAGCGAGAAATTGTTCTTTTTCCAAGAGATGATATTGAAGAAGTTCTTAGTGTTCAAGAAGAAGAAACTTCGATTCCAATGATTAGGCAAAATGATATTGTACAAGCGAAATGGGTTTTGACAAGAGAAGCGCTTCGATTCTATACATCACCGCTTACATCAATCAATTTTAATTATGCCAAATATTCCGGGGATTATTCCGCAAACCATAGGTATGTTTTTTATTTTGAAAAATGGAAAACATTTTAACGTGAACTCTGCCTATATCTGATTCAAGCGGACAAATTTAATGTATTTTAAAAAAACCGGAACCCAAAGTAAACGTTTTAAAAATCCGCTTGCATTTTTAGCCAAGGTAAATTATTTCTAAAAAAAAAAAAAGAAATATTTCTTGCAGTTCATCTGCCATCGAAAATGAAACTCTTTCTTCTCTCGTCTTCGAATCTGACATGGCAATCGAAGACGAACGTGAAAATTACAACAATCTGAATCACGGTGCAATTGGCGTTGTCAAAGACGGCTATCTTCTTGTTGTCAAATCCGATCCAACACTTTTCACAAATCTCAAAAAACCATCGAAAAAAAGGTTCTGCATTTTGAAACGACTCGAAGGCGGCGAAATATATTTTGAAATTCGTAAAACGGCCAACGAGTTGCCGAAACAAGCACCGATGAGAGTTGGAGGCGCGCAAATCAAATCAACAAAAAAAGGCAAAACAGTTTTGGAGGTTTGCACAGTTTTCGAAGCAAAATACTCAAAAAAAAGTTTAGATTGAACCGAGACGTGAAGGTCAAGAAGATGCGAAAAATCTTCTTCTAGAAAGCGAGGATAATTCACAGTTAGAAGAATGGTTGGTAGCACTACAGACTGCTATTGCGTTTGCTAATAAAGGTACGATTTAGACAACAACAAAAAATATGTTTTTTTTAATTTCAGAAGATGCTATATCAACATGTTCGGAACTCGATAAAACATCAAAGTCCAACGAATCTAATGTTTCAATTCGTCAAATTGCACCAGACACCGAGAGCATCGGAAGTGAAGATAGTTCGAATTGTAAGTAAACGCTAAAAAATATAATTTCTTACAATTCAGAGAGAAAAATCAATATATTTTACAGCTCGTAGCAGCGATATGCAACCATGGCGTGGTCGAAACTCGGCGGCGCGGGCTCTTCAACCACCAATTGTTGAGCGACGCAATCTCTTCCTGTTGTTCTATCGACTCCAAGCGTTACCCAGTTTCAAATTTGACACGTCGACGATGTTGTCAATTAAAACGCGTGGAACTAGCTGCGCCGGTTCTAGTGATTTGACGATTTCGCCGTCGAAAATGAGAAAATCGTCTTCGCTGAAAAGGTTTGATCAACTCATTTAGAACAGTCACATAAGAAACGTCAATAATTAAGGTCTCAAAACCGCGCAAGTGTGTCAATCAACTCGCCAAACGCGCAGCCATGTTGTATCTCAATCGATTTTCAATCTCTCAACATCAAATTGCCAATTTCACCATCCTCAAATCAACAAATCGAGCCGTTTTTCGTGCATTTGTTCATTTTCGACACGCACGAATGTCGACGAGTTTGTGAAGAGTTTCAAATTTTGATAAATGGCGAAGATTTACACATTTCGGGACCGGTTTTCGATGAGAGCTGTCAGATCAACGGAATTCGACGAAGCCTTCTAGTCGATCGAAGTTCGTCAAAGGCCATTGTTCAATTACCTGCTGCTCACAAAGATTTATGGATAGTTTGTCGAGTTGATCGAATTTTGTCGGCCGATACGTCTGGAGAAATATATTTAAAGTGAGTATTGGCCACATACCTGGTTAACAAAAGGTGCCACATTTCCCAAAAATATTGAAAAACATAGAAAAAGGGCTAATATGATTTATGGTCAAAATATGAAAACAACCGTACCCTTCGATGATGAGTGCAGAAAAAAATAATCGAAACAAACGAGGCAAGAAAGAAAGAAAACAATAATAGAAAACTGAGCAGAAGGTGAAGAATGAATGAATGAATGAGCACAGGAAGACACATTGATTGTGACTCCGCCCACTTTTTGGACGCGCAGGTGCGAAAAATGGGCGGGGCCTCTCTCTCTCTCTCTCTCTATCTGGCAGTGTTCATTCATTCATTCATTCATTCTTCCTTTATCTTTTGCTCAGTTTTCTAATATTGTTCTCTTTCTTTCTTGAACCTCGTTTTTTGTTGTTTTTTCCTTGCACTTGATATCGAATGGTACGGTTGTCATCAGTTTCAGACCATTTTTTATTGTTTGTAGCAGATAAAAAATTGCAGAACTATCGGCGACCCGAAAGCAACAGCAAAACTACAAAAAACCATCGCGACGGCTATAACTCGTCTCGCCGGACATCGACAACGTTTCGCGTGGACCGCCAAACCACTCTTTCCCGATTTGCGAAACGATGCGGCGGCAACAACACTCGTCACATCGGCATCAACACAATCTGCCGGCTCGTGGTCGTCGTCGAAAACCGGCGATTGTTTGCAATTGTATCGATGCGAAGCGAATCGATTTGCTGATGTTGATTTACAGCGATATTTGAGCGATTTTAGCAAGTTTGTGAAACGGAAAAAAAAAGAGAAGGTGTTCTATTTTCCAGAATCGAAAAAGCAAACAAGATGTTGATTCCGAATGCAAATGTAAACATCCAAATAAACACCAACGCTCATTTTGCCGATTTTATCAGTGAGTTAATTTCGAGAAAAAACCAAAATCTCTTCGTTTTTCAGCTCGCGTCAATCCATCGCTGTATCCGCTGAACCCGTGGAATCCGTCGGCACCAAACACCGGCGAAACGGCCGCAAAACCGCCCGTCTTTCAACTCCAAACATTCGGCGAAACGCCAACGCAACCGCATCGCACTCTCACCAATCTGATGTACGTCTATCCGCTCGGCTTGAAGTACGACGGACAGAAGGCGTTTTCGAAGGCGCGCAACATTGCGTGCACAGTTCGATTTGTGCGCGGCGATGAGGCGATTCCGGAAAAGGCGATGGTGAATCGAATGTCGGCCGCCGGACCGTACACAATATCGTCGGTTTGCGCCGTCCAACATCATCAGCAGTGTCCGACGTTTGGCGACGAGATAAAAACGCAACTACCGCTCAATTTGACCACTTCCGACCATCTGTTGTTCTCGTTTTCGCACATTTCGGTCGCCGGAAATAGCAGTGTCAAGACGCCTGAGGTATGGTCAACTTGCGAAAAAATGGGAGTGTGTCGTCGGCCGCGAAGCGTGTCCGCGACGCGGCTCTTTTTGAAAAAATATTATTTTTTTTTCTGCATTTTCAGTCAACCGAGACTCCAATCGGCTATTCGTGGCTACCATTAGTGTGGAAAAAGGATCGGCTTGTTTTGGAGTCGGATGAACAAGAGTTTGCGCTTCCGGTTGCCATCGATCTTCCACCGAACTACTATCGTTCGAAACCAACGCTGAATGGGTCAAAAACGGTGAGTCAGACAATCTATTTTGTCGCGCTTCCGAAGCGTAACCCTATCCACAACTCTTGGTTTCAGGAAGAATCCGAAATTCGCTGGGTCGATCAGAAACCGCTGTTCCGCGTTCGACTGCGTCTTGTCTCGTCGGTCCTTACAACCGACTCGAATCTTCAGGCGTTTTTCCAAGCGTGTGATCGAATTTCGACCGGTTTCTCGAAACGTGATTCGGACACTTTAAAGGTATCAACTTTGCAATCCTTGTTCTAGTCGTCTTTTACCCAATGTCTATGTGTTAAGCGCTCTAAAAAATCGGCTTCACCAGCGTTGGAAGAGTTACGATCGTGCTCACCGATTGCCGAACATCGAACGATGAGTTTGGAGCAGGATGCAAGTCTGACACATTTACTAAACACTATTAATGTATGTTGTCCTTTTAACTGCTTTTACCAAATCATCCAATTATATCAAAAGTTCCTCACAACCCAAATATTGCAGCTTCTCTCCAGTGTTCCCTTTGATCGCCTTTTTGTCTATTTTCCCATTGTTCTCGGACGTCTTTTCGCTATTCTCCCACACGCACCAAATGATCAACTCGCTCTTGCCACTCTTCGGTACAGTACTCTTCAACTGAAGTTTTTGCTTACAGTTTTTTTTTTGTTGCAGATCAATTGTTTCGATTTGCGAAACGTGTAGTCAAAATGGAAAACCGCACGTTGTCCGCAAGTTTGTGCGATTTCATTTCTGCGATGCTGCGCGTCAACAATTCAGCGGGCATGAGACAACAGTCTATGCCGTTATTTGTCGATATTTGCCAATTTTGGTATTTTTGTTTTTTTTTTTTTTGAAAACAAATTTTGAAAAACCATTTCAGATGCGCGAAATGCAAAGCGACATTGACGAAATCACACAATTGTACCGTCAACTCTGGGTGCTGACCGACACAATAATCAAAAGTATGGGACAGGTGATGTGCGGCGGTGAACAGCTCAACAAAACACAACAAAAAGACCGTTTTCCACCCGATATTTTGGATCAGATGGGACAAATCATCGAGATCGGCGTGCCGCAAATCATTGCCAAACATCGAGAAATCCCCGATGAGAGTCGATGTGCCAATTTGGCGTTGGCCTATTTTGTCAGGGTGAGGATTTTTTGTAGAAAGTTTTTCCAAAAATTAGAATTCTGTCAATCATCATAAAATTTACCAAAAATTGTCGGAAAGATTAAAAGTTGGTGACCCTACGTGTCGCACTAAAAAATGGGCGGGGCTTGATTGTTTCCAAAATTTTTTTCTTTTCATTCTGTTCATTTTCTAGTTGCCCATAAAGTTGAACCCCCTAGTAGGTCCACCCTCCCCCTCTATCAAAAAAAGAAGAACAGAAAAAACAATAAAAGTGAACGAGATTTTTATTCAAAAGAAATTAGTCAAAAGAAAGATTGTAAAACTAAAGAAAAAACGAAGAATGAATAGATGAATGATTGAGCACAGGGAGGAACATTGGCTGTTGACTCCGCCCCTTTTTTGCACGCGGCGTGGGTTGTAAAAATGGGCGGGGTCTCTCTCTCTTTCAAAGTGTTCATTCATTCATTCATTCATTCTTCTTTCACCTTTTGCTCAGTTTTCTAATATTGTTCTTTTTGTTTCTTATTTAGGGGTACTAACCAAGAAGGGCGTCTGGACATCTATCTGATGTATGCCCTCGTTGTCTGTCCCATCTGTTCATTTCTCTATCTCTCTGATCAGACAATTTTTTTGTTGTTCTTATTGTTTTGATATCTCTCCCTCTTTATCTGTCTCTCTCCTCGTTTTCCACACTCTATTAATAAGCGTGGGTTAGAGAAAAAGAGGAAAAGGTTGGGCGGGGCCTATCATCAATGTTCTTATTCATTCATTTATTTATTATCTGTTCTTCTAGCGTCTTCTTTTTTCTCTATAGTTCTTTTTCTTTCCATTTCTTTTAGATTAGTATTTCTCTTCAAAGATAGTTCCTTTTCCTGGTTTTTTTCTTTCAATAATTTCCTTTTGGTTGTTTTCTCGGAAAATTTAACCAAAAAATGTGATGTATTTTCAAGTCCATTCTAATCCTTGTATTTCCAGTTTGCTCTAAGTTTCGTCGATCGCGGTGTGGCTCTCAGATGGATTCATTTCTACGTTTCAAGACTTGATGATACTGATTATCGGGTAACTGATTCTTCCGAGTTCCAATTAATCCCAATCAATTTTCAGGCTCTTCGTGACTACAAAACCGATTTGTTGGAAATCTTGACGATGCACGAACATCATGTTCCAATGAATTTGCCGGTTTTGATCAATCCGATGAATCAGATTCAGCGATTGAACTATTCCGGCGGTCTGGTTGACACAAATTTGCACACTACTAATGGTTAGTTTTTCTCATAAAATCACAATAACAACTTTTTTTCAGCAAGCGGCACTGGTTTTCTCTCACGATTCTTCAATCAGATCTTCAACACTCCAACAATGGAAACTAACGATTCGGATAGATGTGAGTGCTTCATAAAAATTTTAGAAAAAACAAAAGAAAATTGTCGTTCTAGACGCCTCTTGTCTAGGAGAATGGCACATTTCGCCGAGTTTTTGTGCCAATCATTTCACCGTCGGATTGTTGCTACAAGAAATTGTGGCGTGTTTGCGAGAGACTAAAGAATACCGAAAAAGGCCGATTGCATTGTTGAGAAATTTGATGGCGAAACATTCGTTCGATAAAAGATATAATGATCAGGTGAGAGCAGCGATTTCCAACGTGTTCCACTTTTTTTTGCTCACTGATGAAATAAAAACCAATTTTGCCATTTTGCAGATAATTCAACGACGCATCTCACTTCTCTACGCGCCTTTTCTCACGTTTGCCATCGATCATCTTCAAGAGCTCGACAACACCGACGACATTGATGACGTCGACGCCACACCGACCGGCTTCAAAACTTTGACAGCACCGTCAAGATTTGCGAGCATGAGACCCGCACAAATGCCGCCACCGCCGCCGCCCCAGCCCACACAAACGAAAACAACAAATTTGACACCATTGGCTGAGAAACTGACCGAGGTATGAATTTCAAAAAAAAAAACTGAAAATGGAAAATTTTGTTGTTTTGAGGACGAAGTACAAGACATTCTCGTTTGCTGTCTATTCATTCTTCAACGTCTTCCAAAACGAATTCTGGCCGCAGTTTGGATGGAAAACGATGGCGAAAATGCGATGAAACTGCTGAAATTGTTGGAGCTCATCGTCGACGTTTTTCAGTATCGCGGAAAAGAGCACGCAATGCGCAGAACTGCGGCAAACTCAAAAACTCGTTCGCAATTCACTCTCAACTTGCCCGGCCAACAAAAATTGCAACAACAACAATTTCGCGCCGCCGACACTGCCGCGACTGAAGATGCAACAACTACAGTACCATTTCGAGTTCTTCAATTGGTCAACTTGTCGCAAGAGGTCGCGTTGATTGTTCTGGACGTTGCGCAAACGTTCGCGCATCAATTGGCGGTAATTTTGAGTCGCGTTTAAATATCTAAAGTGTTTATTCATGATTACAGAGTTCGCGAAATCGTTGGACACCGGCGATGGAACGACAATTTGTCGCGATTTTGTCGCTACACTTGCGACTCGTCGATGAGACATGGTCGGAAAGTGTGCGACTGCATGTGATCGCCGCCTTAGCATTGTTGGTAAACCTGGTAGGTGGATTTTTTTACTATTACGACAAAGTGCAACTTTTTGCAGTTCCGCGCTCGTTTGTTCGAAGGCGGACCGCTTGAACCACTCTACATGCTCATCGAAAAAGTGCTCGTCCAAATGGCCAGTCGACTGCCGGCAGTTCAACAAGCCGCTGCCGCACTCTTGCAGCTCATACTGCGCAACGGATACGAAGTCGCGCAAGGCTATTTCGGTAAGCGATGTCGCCGAATTTTGTCGTCATTTCTTTTTTTCTAGCAAATCAAGCAATGGCGCAAAGTGTATCGCCGGCGGCGGCGACATCTTCGTCGCTTGTTGTTGGCGCGAAACAGCGAAAAATCGCATCCGCGACGAGCGAACGTTTGGGAAGACCGGGCGCGCAAACAGGTGTCGCGCTGGCGCGACTTCTCGGTTTTCAATCGGTGCTGTCGATGAGCTCGAATTTCGAAAGAGGACTGGCGGCTGTGGAATCATTGGTGGATCAGAGAAAAGCGACAAGTTTCGATTTGGCTGTACTGGTAGGGAGTTTTGTAAATATCAATAATAATGACAATTTCTCAACACTCAGGATCTTTTGCGACAACTTCGCGGCGTGATGTCGGCGACAGTCGCGTTGAAAGACGCCGCCAACGATCCTATCCGCCTCGCTGAACTGCATCTTCAACTTGCTGACAGTTATCGTGGATCGGCTGCACTTCGAAGCGCCTGGTTTGACACTTTGGCCGAGTTGTACGAACAAGGTGAGGAAGTTTCTCGAAAAAAAAAAAAGTTTGCGGGCCGGACCGAAAATTATTCAGATCGATGGTTTGCTGAAGCGTCCGTTTGTCATGCGCATTCAGTTGCGATCATTGCCAAAGAGCTCGAAGAGAATAGTCAGTTTTCAAAATTCAAAACCACAAAAATGTCGACAATTTCAGAAGATATTGAAGTTGATTGGCGAATTTTCGAATGGATAAATTCAAAAATCGCCGAAACTGAAAACGGGCGACACGATGCGGGAAGTGTGCAGTCGGCCGGTTTTACCGCCGACAATCTCAGCACTAAAATCGACAAAACTGCCGGCGCACTAATGTTGGCCGAACGATTCGAAGCCGTCGGACCACTTTATCGATTGATCGTACCGGTGCTGGAGAGAAGTATGAATTTTACGGTGAGATTTTGTGTGTGTCCTTAGAGGCGGAACGTGTCCGCGACGCGGTTCTCGTCTTCGAAGTTATCGTTGCGTTTTTTTTTTTTCAGTCGCTTGTCAGCATCTACGCAGAACTTCAACAAACATATAGTCGCGCAGCCGAAGTGAGAACAAGTGGTAAACGACATCTCGGCACATATTTTCGAGTTCGATTCTATGGGGAACAACATTTTGGGTATGTATTTTGCTGTTGGAATACCACACCTGTCCCAAGAAGGTACCAAAATTTTGTCACTGTGAAAATCTCGGACAAATATTTTTGTTATCGTGAATAACGACCCAAAAAAGCCAAAAAACAGAAAGAAAATGTCACTGAATTTTCGACCAAAAAAATGGCACGGTACTTTTTCCTCTTTTAGGCCAGGTTTCAAAATGAGCCAAAATACGTCTAAATTTAACGGAAAATATAAAGTTATCTAAACATGTCACGGTACTTCTCTACCTCTTGTAATAGGTATGTTCAATACCTTGCCTGAATTGTAAAAGTTTCGCGCGGCGAATTTTTCTACCACTCAGTGAAATGAAAACTCCAATTTTAGGAGTTCCTCCGGAGTCAACAAGGTGCCGCTCCAGAGTTTTTTCAGAGTACTCCTAATCAACTCCACAATTTGGAGTTGCTCCGGAGTTTTCATTTCACTGAGCAAAAAATTCAACAATTTGTTTGAGGCTCGAGCACAATAGTGATTGGATTTATCGCGATGTTGGTCTAACATCATTGGCCACATTTTCACTCGAGTTGAAAGAGAAATGTCAGCGACAATTGGGACATGATCGCGTTCAAATTGAAGCGCAAACCGATGTGGATGTGTCGAAAATCGATCCAACAATTGCGTACATTCAAGTGACACATGTTGAACCGGTTGAGACGGCGACTAATGCGTCGATTGGCGGAATTAGGAATGATTTTTCGGTTCATACCAATGTTTCGTAAGTTTTTTTTTCCTTATTTCCTAACAACTATGAGCGTTTTCCAGACAATTCACGTTCGAATGCGCGACGGTGGAAAATTGTCAACAAAAATTGTCGAAAGAGCCGTCGATAAGTGAACAATATCTGCAACGAACGCTTCTCAAAACCGACGGCGTATTCCCCGCCAAAAATCGTCGTCTCGCCGTCATCGATGTCTCGCATCAACGCTTCTCGCCCATCGAATTCGCGTGTCAAAAGTTGACGACAAAAGCCGATCAGATTCGCAAAACGTTGACGGCGGCGTCGGAAAACGGGCGAAGTCTCGATGTGAAGGGATTGCAGTTGTTGTTACAGGGTGCCGTGTTGCCGACGGTCAACGCGGGACCTTTGGCCTATGCGGAAGTGTTTACGAAGGATGAGCAACGCGCCAAATATGGGGAGAAGGCGATTTTGGAGTTGCGGAATGCTTTCAAGTTGGTTTTTTTTTTTCGTTTGTTTTGATTCAGGTTTTTCTGAAAAATTGGGACAAAAACCAGTATATTATACGTTTCAAAAAAGGAAGATGAAAAAAATTGTTTTCTTTGAAATTCAGAAATTTTTCAAACAACAAATATTCTCCAGAAAAATCTCGGACAAGTTTTTTTTGAGAATTTTCCAGACAAAAAATTAATCGCAAAAATTGGAAGATTTTTTTTTGAAATTCAAAAAATTTTCACACTTTCTGGAAGATTAGTGACACTACCGAAAATTGTGAAAATTTCAGGAGAAAATTTTCGAGGCAAAAATTATCAATAAAATTCGGAATTTTCAGAAAAAAAAGTTCGAAAAATCGAGAAAAAAAACAATTTTTTTTTGGTTAGTGACCCCGAAGAATGTTCGAATTTTCTAAAAATTGATTGTTTTTCAAAGAAAAAAATTGGAAGATTTTTTTTTTTGAAATTCTAAACTTTCTAATATTCTCAAAAAAAACGGACTTTTCTGAAATATATTGAAAATTTGCCAAATTGCAGAAGTCTGATGGCAGCATGCCATTTGGCAATTGAAGCCAACGAATCGGCCATCGGCTCCGATCAACAAACTTATCACGAAGTGCTGGCTTCGTCATTTGATGCGATGCACGAAAGATTACACGCATTTTTCGGAACATCGGTATGTTTTTCATTTCGGCTCTGCGACGTTTCAATCAATATTTTATCACATATTTGATGTTGCAGTTACGCGCCGAAGTGGAATCGGAAAAAGTACAACTTCCTCGAAGTGCAATGCACGTTTTAGATTCGATTGGAGGTGTCAGAAATTGACATTGTGTGAATAATTTTCTTCTTAATATATTACAGTAACACCGTGAGGTACTGTAGATTTTTATGGGTATGAAAAAAATGATCTTTTATTGTTCTTTTCACCAATCAATTCACCATTCGAACTGTGAAAAAGTACAGTAATCGATATTTTGTTGTTGTTATTTGTTGATGTTTCAGAATTGTTTGCAGAAGAATGACACAAACCGGGGTTAGGCCAGATTACACACAATTGATACACGATCAATATCGGATTTTGCAGGTACGAACAATTGGATAAGTAATGGTGTCTACAGTATCTTTCACGTTTTGCAGTGTGAACACGTCGAACTGCAAAAGAAGTACGATTTGTTGGCTGCGAGTTCGGCGAGCGAAACATCGCACGCGTTGCCCAGTCGACTATTGCAGTTGACCAAATCGCTGGTCAACGCTGAACGATTCGCCGACTGCCGATTTCGCGTCGCCGCCACCCAAATCCCAGCGCATCGTTTTGTTCTTGCCGCACGTTCGCCGCGACGTTGGACAAATTTAGATCGCGACGCGATTGTTGAAGTGCGAAACGGCGACGAGCAGACGTTTCGCGATGTTTATCAATGGATGTACACGGATTCGATAGAGTTGACGACGCGACGCGACGAGCAACTGATGGCGATTTGCGAGTCGGCGGCAAGTTTTGAGTTGGAGCAATTGGTTGCGATGTAAGTGAACTATAATGTGAGAAAAATGTCGCAAATTTTTGCAGAGCGGTTGATCATCTTTCTTCGCGTCTTAATCCTGATAACTGCGTCAAAATATACGAATTTGCCGAAAAGCTGAAACTCGACAAACTGGAGCAAACTTGCGGTGCAATGGTGACCGCAAACTGGCCCCATTTCCGGCCCGATCACTTTGACACTCTTCCCGCCGCCGCTCTCTTTCGCCTCATCACTCGCAACACTCGCGACGTTCTCAGATCGATCATCGAAATCGCGCGAGACGATGTGCTCTTCTTGTTCTTCATTCAGAACAGTGGACAATTGACGCGAATGCTCAACGCCTGGCACGACGTGGACGACAAGTGCGACAAAATCGCCGCGCTGGAAATTTGTTTTTCGTCGTCGTCGCCGTCGTCGAGTCGCGGACTCGAATTAGCCGCTCAACTCATCGAAAAAGGCGCCAATGTTGAAATTCGCGACGCGAATGACGAGAGTTTGTTAATGCGCGCGATTCGTCGCGGCTCGCCACCTCAAGTGTGTCGCTTTTTGATCGAAAATGGAGCTGATTTAAAGTATCGCGTGAGTTTTTTCCTTTCACAACTTTCAAAAATATAAAAATCGATTATTTTCTGTGCATTTTCAAGTCGCGGTGTTTGCACAGTTGCATACCGTACACCTATTTTTTTCGATTTTTTTCAAAATCGTTTTTTTTTGCAGAAACCTGGCGATCAATCAACATGTGTTCATATTCTTGCCGAAACCAAAAACAATCCGCACACATCAGAAATTCTCGATTTGCTTCTCGAGAAATCAGCCGATATTCTTGACTCGTCCAATTATACACATCAACTGACACCTCTAATGTCAGCCGTATCAGCTGGCAATTTCGCGTTTTGTTCAGCGATGCTGCGCGATCATCCTCCCTCCTCCGCCACCATCAACTATGCCGCCCAACAACACGACGGCCATACAGCTCTCTCGTTGGCACTTTTAGGGCCGGCGAAATGCCTCAAAACTGCCGAAATGTTGGTGTTGAACGGGGCGAAAGCGTCGGCACGAACACTGCGACAATGCTGCCACGTTGGCGATATTGCCGCGTGTCGAATTTTGCTCGACGCCGGTGTCGATGTTGAGGAGGTGGATGAGCAGAACAACGGCAAGACTGCTGTTCATCTAGCTGTCGAGGCGGGAAATGCGGATATTCTGCGAGAATTGTTGGATGGAAAGAAAGGGACGCTGAGATGGACAAAAGATGCGCAAGGAAAAAGACCGTTGGAGGTGGCGTTGAATCGATCGGATTTAGAATGTGCACGTTTAATGATTGAAGGTTTGTCATCTCGAAAATATTAATACGTATTGATTTTCAGCCGGAGCTGATGTCAACGATGTTACGTCAAGCGGCGTCAGCCTTCTGGCAACATCAATTCTGGCCCGCAATGACGAAATTGCCGTATTTTTGATTGACAACGGCGCAAAGGCGGAAACGCAGCGGAGGTAACATGCGCAGCAGCATCATCAAAATATTCGATAATATTTCAGCGTTGCGACAAACAACAAATCGCTTCTCGAAACTTGCTGCGAATCGGGAATGCTGGCGACGTGTCGCGCGTTGATCGCTTCGGGCCTCGAACTAACGCCGGACCTTCTCGAAATAGCCTTGCGATCACGTCACATTGATGTCGCCGAATTGCTGGTGAAATTTTCCGAGTTGCGCATCGACGCGCAACTCCTTCATCGTTTCCTCGACGACAACGATCAGGAGGCGGCGACGTTTTTGATTCGCGCCGGTTGTGACGTCGACGCGCGACTCGACAATATCGCGGACGGCGATTCGCCGCTACACGTTGCAGTCGCCTGGTCAATGACGGCGGTTATTCGCGAGCTGGTGAACCGCGGGGCGCGACTTGACGCGCAAGACGCCAACGGCAGGACTGCCGCACACTTGGCTTGTCGTGAACGGAATCGCGACGCGTTGGCGTTGTTGCTCGACGCGCCGACAGCCTGCGACTTCATACCGCTTCGCGACAAATTTGGACACACGATTTTGAGTTTGGCGATGATGGCAAGAGATCATGCGATTGCTCACGCGATTGTTGAACGTCAACCGCACGCCGCTGTACAAACTAATGGGAATGGTAAGAAAAAAATGTGTTACTACTGTAGTTTTCAATTTTTGCAGGCGAAAATCTTCTTCACTCGGCAATTCGTCAAAACGACTTTGAAAGTGTACTCTTCCTATTGGCAGTCGCAAAAATTGACGTGTCGCGACCTGTTCAAGACGGAACCGCGAAAACGCCGCTCCATTTAGCGGCCGTCGTTCAGAACGAGATGATTATTCGAAATTTGGTGATTTTTCCCCCCCTAATTTTTGTTTTTTAAAATTCAGCTTATGTCAGATTTTGGCGTGCGACGATGTCAATGCGCAATCAGCCGACGGTTGCACTCCGCTACATGACGCGTTAAAATCGCGAAACGTTTCACAGGCGCGAATTTTGTTGGAGAATCGCGCCGCAGCGGCGATTCGCGACGAGAATGGCGAGAACGGTGAGTGAAGCACGCTGATGAAACCGTGAGCCCATCTAAAGCTTTCAGCATTTCTGTGCGCTGTTCGCAGTGGTTCGGTTGAATGTGTTCGTCTATTGATTCAAACAGACACAAATCTCGCTCAACCGCTCAAATTCGACAAGAACAAACTCGGCATGACGTGCCTCCATTTGTGCGCCCTTTTGACGCCCGAAAAATTGCCGAGCAAGTGTGTTTGTCGCGTGTCCGCCTAATGTTCATTGGTCATTTTTGCAGAACTGCCGCGGTCGAAATTTGTGAAATGATTCTTCAGCAATTTGTGGAAATTGATAAAAATGTGGCCAGTTTTATCGATGCGCGAGATTTGGATGGTAACACTGGTTAGTTTCGGGCCCGAGTTCGGGTGAAATTAAAAAACTTCAAAATTAGTTCCAAGCCTCTGTCGGCTAATTTTTGAGAAGATGATTCGGAAAATTTCTAGAGTCCTTTTTTTGATAGTCATGTTTTTGTGTAAATGTATTCTAAAATATTATGCCTAAAATTAATTTCGTGCCGCCCCTAGGTGTATTGTAAATTGTCCCTATCACGGTCAAAACGTGGAATTTCAAAGTTTTTACCGCATTTCATAGCCCAAAATGTTTCAAGATTTTTAGAAGTAAAAATTCTGAAAAAAAACCCACGTTTTTGGCCGGCCCGTATTTTGAAAACACGTGAACTATTCTCATCTCAAATCTAAGATCCCTATGTTCAGCCCTAATGATTGCCTATTCTCTCGGAAACGCGACCGTATGTCGTAGTCTGCTTCGTCGTGCCGCCTGTATGGGCACTCGAAACAACGGCGACGTCAACGTATTCACCTACGAAACCGCCACCAAACAACTCCTGTTGGGCCTGCTCGAATCGCTCGAATGCGAACCACGTTGGTCGGACGGAGACGCGTGTGACTGCGGCGCGCGCTTCTCCCTGACGCAACGCAAGCATCATTGTCGTCATTGCGGTCGACACGTGTGCTCGCGTTGTTCCGACACTACGATGCCGATTGCGAAGTATGGTGAAGAGAAGCGCGTTCGCGTGTGCGACGTGTGCTGTCATGTGATATCAGGAAATCGCAAAATCTAGCAATCTGATGTTTGGTCAAACTTAATATGTGATAACTTTCGATGCATGTATATGATGATGTAACAATGAAATGAAACTTATTTATGCGCGCGTGATGGATGAAAAAAGTGAACATGCAATCGATTTTCGGGGGGAATGTGCAGGCATCATCGAAAAATAATTCAGATACTCGTAGGACGCAATAATTTCGAGAAAAAAAAAAGAAGATAAAATAAAGTAAAGCTGTGAATCGAGAAAAATTGTCTTGAAGGAGACAGCCTAATAACCGGCTTGGAGAAGATAGCCACCGACGTTTTCAACAGCGCTGCGAACTTGCGCGGAAATTTCGTTAGGACCCTCGTAGATGGCAATGAGAATGGCTAAAAGAATACTCGTTTTCAACTGATTAATCGAGATTCACAAAAAAAACTCACCGCTCTTTGTCTTGACGGCGAAGAAACCGGTCTTGTCGCGCTTGCCAAAGATCAAGTTTTCTTCGGTGCGTGGTACAACATAGTGCAGATTCTCAATGTCGGCACCCTTCGATGGAACGTTGGTGATATCGTCGAACAACGCGACGAACGCTTTCAGCTCAGCTTCCGTGGCCTGGAATAAAGAAATTAATCAATGTACAAGTCTTGCGTCGCGTGCGCGCGCAGCGGTTGGTTAACAATAGGAAGGTAGCCGCAACGCTGCACACAACGCGAGGGTTAGTTTTTTTTACGTTTATTTAGTAGTCTTTATTACTGGTTATTTTTCTTTTATTTATCTATTTTAATTAGAATTACTGACAATTGTTCAACGAATTAAAGTGAGTTCAATTTTGAAAATTTTTTGTATCGAAATATTCTAGAGCTTTCATATCAAATTTTCACTAATGGGCTTATTCACAAGAAAAAAAATAATGTAAAAAAACAATAAAAAACACAAACAGTTTATTCACCTAATGTCGAAAAAACCCCCTTTTTTCGAGGTTTCTCGACATTTTTCGACGTTTTTCGACACACTTTTACACACAAATGAGGTGAATAACCAATTTTTGTTTTTTATTGTTTTTTTACATTATTTTTTTTCTTGTGAATATGCCCATAATTTCAATTTACGAGCCGGCCCACTCAATTACCTTGAAAACATTTTCGCCACTCTCAGTTCTTGCCCAAACCGATCCATCAGTTCCCAAAATGGCGGCACGCTTGATCGCGGTTGAAGCACCGGTCATCGAGGCAATGTATGCATCCCATCCAGACATGATTTGTTTAGTTTTTGTTGAAGTGAAGAGAAAGTCTGAAAATGCAGAAGTTTATTGAAAAACTTGATAAACTGATATGGTTAAATATTCAACGTCAGAAAAAAAACGAGTGGGCGGAACTGATGATTCATGTGATAACGAGAAAAAAATTAGATTTCACATGAAATTTTCACGCTGAAATACTAGAAAAGTCCGAAATATATTTGAAATTGCGCACATCTGTTCGAAAATGAGCTCGAATAAATTAGCGACAAAACGAAATAAAAATGAGAATAAGATTGTCGTTCGGCGGAGGGAATTAAGCGAGGACAAATAGACAGATGGTGTTCCGTCTTCGTTCTAATTCGACCAGCTAGCCTCTTTTAAGTAGAGAAGGGGGGCGTCGCGCGAACGACTGGTCTCTTTTCAGCTCATTTTGTTTTTGAAAATGCACTAGACCACGCCCATTCTCAGTGAATTGCGAAATGTTTGGCGATGATGATGAAATAGATGAATCAGCTGCCATATGTTGGGAAAGGCTATTTTGAAATTAATTAAACTTTTCTGGTGAATTTATGTGAAACCCTTATTATTCTCAATGACAAACGGCTCGAACTTCGAGAAAGATATTCTCGGCAAAACAAACAAAAAAAATGGGTAAAATCCGAAAAAAAGCAAATTTGTCACATTTCATGATTCGTTAAAAATTCATATGAATTTTTGATGACAATTGTTTTGTCAATTTTTAAAATTAAACGCAATACTTATTTTAGCGGGTAGATCAAATTAACTTGTCTGAAAAATGTCGGGTCTGGAAAAGAGAACGAAAATCATTCAAATATTGTAAAAACCGACCAATGTATCGGAAAACACATATTTCTTCGATGTAGACAATATGAAATCGATTTATTTTCAGTTCAACGGAATTTTTGCGAAAAATGAAATTGTTATGGATGAGAAGAGATGAATTTACTTGGTGTTGATGAGTTCGACGTCGAAGATCAATACAGAGTTTCCGGGGATGGTTGGTGGAACACCACGAGCACCGTAGCCAAGATCTGGTGTAATAGTGAGTTTGGCGCGTTGTCCAACAGACATCTGTAATCAATTTTCTATTCTCATAAACTTTTTTTTTAGGAAAGAATACTCACCTTGGCGACTCCCTCATCCCAACCTTTGATGACTTCTCCTTTCCCGATTTTGAATTGGAATGGGGTTCCACGATCGCGCGACGAGTCGACTTTGGTTCCATTTTGAAGTGTCAAAATGTAATGGCATGTGACGGTTTGACCCTTCTTTGGGAATGTTGCCTCATCTCCGGCTTTGATGGTTTCAATATCGACTGGCATTTTCCTGTAAGTTGTTATTTTTGAGGGAAAAAGACAGAACGGAATATTTCACAATTACAACTCAAAAAAAAACAACAACAACTTTTATCACCTTTTATAAACACCCCTCAAAACCTGCTTATTTTTACTTTACGAAAACAAAAACAACTGTACGGTCAAGATACCAACAAAAACAAACATTTTTTCTGCAAAGCAAAAGAAAAAAAAGAAAATTGAAAATGATTTTTTCTCTGCGTCTCTCTTCGCTTTCAAATATCGGCGTTCTCTAAACTGCGTGCGCCTTGAAACCAATGCGAGGGAATTTGAAAATAATTTATTTTTATTATTTTTGCGGTTTATTGGTTACTTCTTTCTTGATTGATCTGAAAACACAATAGTATGCTAAACATAAAATATAGTGAAAAGCGCTACCTTATCTCTGATACATTTTTAAGACCTTTCGACGCTTTTAATCGTTTCTCATTAGTTGTTGGATGCTTGATCCCTTCTTCTCGTGATCTTCTCGTTTTTTTCGATGAATTATTTGTGATATTTGTGCCACTTTTTTTCGCCGCAAGATTGTTTACAGATGGTTTTTTCTGTAGCAGTTGATTAGCTCGAAGCCGATCCTGTACACACGATTCGTTTGGGAACTTTTCGTCGTCCGCCGGTTCTTCAACAGTTCGCTTCGTTGGTGCAAGCGGTTCCTCTTCAGTGGATTGTTGTGTTTTTTGAATAATGTACTTGTTGCGCAAATAATCATTGGACTCTTGCAACTTTTTCAGAGATTCGTTTGTCTTTTTAGCAATTTCATCATCTGAAAATCTTCGAATAATTGTCTCTTTTCGAATAACTCACTTTTCTTTTTCATTTCATTTTCTTCTTTCTCCATCTCAATCTTTGTCAGCGGTCCGTAAACACGTTTCTTCGACACAATTTCTGATTTTATGTTCAAAGTTTTCGATATTACTGGGCTCACAACGCCTGTTACTTTCGGATCTTTCTCCTCGATCGGCCGATTTTCCGGACCGTAAAATACTTTAACCGGTTCCATTTTCGACGGAGCTTTGTTAACAGATATCACAGGTGGTTCACATTTTGAGACGACATCCTTTTTTATCGATTTTCGCGATCCTTTGATTTTTTTCACAGACACATCTTTCTTGAGACTCACATCTTCGCTCATTGTAGCATCTCTGAAGAAAAATCATTTTCATTTTCAGACAAGTTTTTTATCGTGTAAAACTTGCTTTTTACCATTTTTCGTCTTTTTCTTCTTTTTCTTTTCATTTCCAGTCCGTTCTTTCTTTTCTGCTTTTTTCGCGTTAACCGGTTCTGAAAACTGCGCGTTTTCTTCATTTTTCTCCTAAATCTCACTGTTTTGCATTGTTCACATAATAAAAAATGAGACAGTTTTATAATTTCTCAAAAATTCATATCATTACGACCCGTCGAATTCAAACGTGAACCGAAAAAATGGAATATTTTTATCATTGGTCCATTATAGATCACCATTTTCGTAGAGCGCGTTGATTTTTCGACAAACTTGAAGATCGGCGAAATGAAGTCTTGTGTTGAGCGCCGCCAGCGGACTCATAAAACCGTATTTCTCCACAAAATCGTAGACTTCTTGCCGATATTTTTGTTGAAAAACGTCGAGATTTCGAGTCAGAACCATCGTCGGGTATTTTAGCGGTGTTGAGAGAATGATGTACTCATAGTCACCGTTCGAATCAAGACCGCCCAATCGGACAGGAAAATCTGAACGCAAAACGAAAATATCTCCGAAAATTCTTGATAAAACACTCACATGGACACTGATCGTTGGGATGGCCAGTGGTGATGAGAATTTCGCCGGGTTCCGTTCCGCTCACACTACCGTACCCCTCATTGGTCGCAATGTTGCCGGCGAGAAGCGAGTATTGTCGAACGGTGAACGTAGCCGTGTATGAGGTCTGTGCCAACATGTCGACTATAAACATTTTGTTTGGATTTTTCGGGAAGGAGAAAAAAATCAATGCTCACAGTAGATGATTGAACAGTCTTCCGTGTGAACTTTTTTCGAGTCAACTACCGTATACCATCGACCCATAAAACGGTCGATTTGCATGTCGGCCATTGAGAAAAATAGGGAATTGTAGACTTTTGAAGCGACCTCGTCCATTTGTAACGATTGAAGAAGCTGCAATTTTTATTCAAACTTTCTTCTGGGAACGATTAGAGCTTACCGTAGCTAGCTGATCAATGCTGAAATCCTTTTTCTCCTTTGGTCGACAAGAAGCCGCATAGTTTTCAAAAAGTCGTAAAATCGGCACATTTCTACCCGGAATCGGAATTGCGTTCACGAAAGGACGAACCTGCGCGGCAACTTGAAAAAAAAACATGTTTTCTATTTGAAAATGAGAATCAAAAACTCACCAATCACAAAAAAATTGAAAAATACAACAATCCGGAATATCATGACTTGTCCTTCAAACTACCGACCAATTCTTTTCAATCCATCTTTTCTGAATAGCCGGCGAGAGAGAGAGAGAGAGAACGCGGAGACGCAGACACAGTTGACCCATATATTTGTTGGTTGGTTGAATTTTGAAACACTTTCACACACATACACACAAAAACCAGCGGGGGTACGGTACTCGGGAGAAAACCTGCGCATGTGCGACAAGCTTGAGTCATTTCTTGCACATTGTGCGATGCTATTCCGTAAAAAAAATCTGCAAAAATCTACATTTTACCCTCTAAAAACGTCAAAACAACTTTTCGAAAAAAATAAATAAATAAAAATAAATGCGCGTCAAATAAAATGCAACTGTGCATTTTGACACAACTTGACGGTAACTTGCATACAATCGTATTTTTTTTTCTGAAAAAAAGATTAAAAATCTATAAAAAGGCCTGCTTACCTCATGAGAGCTCAAACTAATCACGTTCTTCAACGTTTATTCATACAAGATATTTGGCACAATTTTCACTATTTCTTGTGGTCCTGAAAAACGGACAGGCGACGTCTGGACAATTGAGAGGAATTGTTGGGTCGGACAAGTTGACCTGCCGATTTTTCTGACCAACAGGCTGGACGACGTTGTTCCACAAATGTTTGGCAATATTGGCATGTCCGAGACGGGAAAAGTGGAAACAGTCTGGCGCGAACCAGTCCATGTTCACAGTTTCGCCATCAGGTAACTGCAATTTAAAAGTTTTTTTCTAAATAATCAACAAAAAAAACTTCACCCACCATTGGCGGTGTCTCAATTCCATTAAAAAAAGGCTGAACGACAAGAGTAAAATCGTCAGAAGTGTCGAAAATTCCGGACGCCTGAATTTCGGCTTGCGCATCCATGTACAAATGACACGCTTTGGAGATTTCTTGATTTGTGAAATTTGTACTTTTCTCGCACGGACATTCGTAAATGTGCAGTCCGTCACAAAAGTATTTTGTGTGATCGATGCGTCGAAGCAATTGCATGTCAAACATACCCGTCAATGAGACAATTGTTCTAAATAGCCCCATTCAGTTGAAATGAACTTGGTCGAAAAATCATATTTACCTCGGTAAATTATCCTTCAAAATCTGTACAGCATCGATAATATTCTTTTTGTATTGTTCTTTTGAGTTGGGTCCCTAGGGAAAACAAATCACTCAACACATATTTAGTGAGCCCCCATAAAAGTGGGCGTGGCTAACCTGTTCTCCTTTGCTACAATACGCGCACATATCATTAGCTCCAATAAAAATATTGATCAATTTCCAATCCTTTTCATTGTCGATCTATAATCTACAGTAATAAAGTATTCATTTTTACAGTAACCCACGGCATGATGCGTTTGAATGAGATGGACGAGACTTCGCGCCTGAGTTATGATGTTGTGCGATTGGGCTCCCGGCACTGCCTGATTCAACTTTGACACCTCCCACACGTTAGATGTTCCGATGCCGTTTGAATAGCCAAATATTGTAGGTGAGAATTTTTTAAGAATATCTGGAAACTTTGGAAAAACCGGAAGAGATTCACAACTAACTAGGCAAAGTAACATGCTCATCGAGTGTTTGATCACCACCACACTGAAATGCCAAACCGCGATATTGCAAAATAACAGACAATGGGTCGCCTTTCGGCGAGTCTGCTCCGTTTGCAGCTGTCAACGAATCACCCAGCGCGCCAATAACTTTGAAATCGGAAAATTTTACAGCGTGCGCTGATGATGGAATTTTTGCACTTCTAAATAGACCCAAAATGTAGATTTGAGATGCGGTTTGAACAACTCACTTCTCATAGAGCGACACATCACATGTCCAGTTAGGATAGCCCAAATCAGGCAAATTACTCGTCACTCCTACTAATAATAATGTGCTTGTCAGAACCAAAGATTCTAGGCGAGACATGATACGAAAATGATTTTCTTATCACGAAAAAGAGCAAGGAGCAGACTATAAACCCGGAATTGAGTCACATGTTGCATCAGAACACGTTTTTGGACAAATCTCATTGAAAGAACGACAATTTACCAAAATCAGCGATTTATTCGTCCAATAAAAACTATGATACATGCACGCGAAAATAGATAAGAATGTTATTGACATTGCGCGACAAGTTGTGCGTCGACGCATTGACCGTAAGAACTTGAAAAGACTGTTCCCGATTGCGCACACTCGAACCCGAACGATTGACCATTCGAGCATTGTTGATAGTTGGACGAGCACAACGAGGACGAGAAGTAGCCGTTGAAGTGTGGCGAGCAAGATTGAGTCAATGGTGATGAGACCGGAGCGGTTTCTGAAAATTTGACTGAATTGTTTGTGAATCGTTTTGATTCGACTCACGTTGAAGCAAACATTGGAGTGTTGTTTGCGGATAGTCGCAAATCATGGTAAACTCGTTGAACACCAATCCATTCGGGCATTGGAGAAGTTTTTGAACTCCGTTTTGACATGAGAGAAGTGTCGACGAGCATCCGAGAGCGTAGAGTCCGTTGTCTAAACCGTCGCATTGTGCGAAGTCTCCCGATCCCGAACCATCGCCAGACTCTTCACCAGACGCTCCCGACGCTTCTCCTGATGATTCTCCTGATGATTCTCCCGATGCTTCTCCTGATGCTTCTCCCGAAGCCTCACCCGAAGAACCTTCTTGACATTCTGGCACCGCTGGTGGATAGTCGCACATTTGGGTTGATTGCGAAAAGGCGAGACCCGATGGACAGAACATGACGATTGGACGAGAATTGGTGCAGGCGGTGAATTGAGCCGAACAATGGCCGAATGAGAAGTAACCATCGTTCTGAAAACAAAAGTAATGTGGTTTTTTTCTTCAAAAAACAAAAAAATTCCGAAAAAAAAGAATGTGTGCTCTACTGCACACATTTTTTGGTTTGTTCGGCCATGTTCAAAAAAACGCTATTCAAATTTTTTTTTCTAAAAAACTAACCTGACAGACAGATTGTTGTCCAGAACATCCAACAGCCGACGGATAGTCGCAAACCGACAATTGCTCATTGAACACAAGTCCAGCTGGACAGTTCATAATTCGTGCGATTCCACCAGAACATGTCAAATAGTTGTCAGCGCATTGTCCATTCGAATAGATTCCATCGGCAATATTGTCACAACTTGGCTCTGCGCCAGATCCCGAACCAGATCCTTCTTCTACTTCTCCTTGACACTCTTCGACAAGATATTTCCACGTGCAATTTTGATTGACGGCGTCGTAGAAGAGTGGTGTTTGACAGGTGAGAGTGTGCGCTTTTGACGAGACGCAGAAGAAGTAGAAGTTGGTGCATCCGCCGAAATGATAGGCGCCGTCCGAGAGTCCGATGCAAATATCTTCCTCTTCTCCAGAACCCGATCCTTCACCAGAAGCCCATTCGCCGCTGGATTCTCCTGAGGCTTCGCCGCTGGATTCTCCTGAGGCTTCGCCACTGGACTCTCCGGATGCTTCGCCGCTAGATTCTCCGGATGCTTCACCACTAGCTTCACCGGAAGCCTCGCCGCTGGATTCTCCCGAAGCCTCACCACTCGCTTCGCCACTAGCCTCACCGGATCCTTCACACGCCGCAACATTGTAAGAGTAGTCGCAATACTCGCCGTTTGGATTGTAAATCAAGTTCGCTGGACAATCCATAATTCTTGCCACACCTCCCGAACATGTTAGGAATTGATCGACACATCCGCCAAGCGAATAAAGCCCATCAAGTCGATTCGAACAATCTGGAAATAACAATTTGGTGAAGATTGCGCAAACTGTCTGCGTCTCTATCTCTCTTACTCTCTGTTTCTCTGCGCGCTCCACAGTTTACACTCTCTTTTTCCAAAACTTTTTGAATATAAATTTTTAATAATTAGAATTTTTGAAAAATAAAACAAATTTTCAGCTCGTATCTACGGCACCTGAATGGTGATGATGTTCGAAAAAATGCCTAATTTTTGCCAAAATTGATGGATTATGATGGAATCTTGGAAAATGAAACCAACTATCTGAATGACCTCCCATATGGGAGTCTTTCAACCAAAAAATCTGCCCAAAACTCACCTTGATTATCAGCGAAGCCGACGCCGAGAAGTGCAATTAGAATGGTTAGTTGAATTAGTGATCTCATAGGTGCCACAGGGTTAGATAAAGATTCGAAACCATGAGATTTGCCTATTTATAGCCATCAAACTACACATTTTAGTATTATTATTTCTTCGCGCCATAGATCAAAAAGTTTGTCGCAAACAATATTCAACATTGAAAATCATTTTCCAGTCTCATTTTTTTGTGCCTAATCTTGTATACAACGAGGCTAAAAAGGGGTCTTTTGGGAATGGATCGTCTCAAAAAGTGTCGAAAATTGGGCTGTTTTGTCGCTTATTAAATCATGTACACTTGGTGTAACTTTTTGCTTCCCCCCATCATCATCTTATTCTCCCGGAAAATTGCGCAATCATCAAAAACGCGCGACCACTTTGTCAAATTGAGGCCATCCGAGTTGAGCCGTCCGTGTTGTTGGCTGCCTGGATTTTTTTTATTGCCATTTAAAGGAGCATCGTCTTCATTTCGTCTAATTTGATTTTTTTGGCCATTGACATTTTTTTTTCTTCGTGACATGGATTGGGTGTCATTGTTTCTGACGCTTTTTAATTCGACACAAAAATTGGGAGCTCCCAAAAAATCGCATTTTATCAAAGATATTTTGGAGTTGAATGATGAGAATGAAGAGGAGCAGATGAAGGTCGACGATTTTGGTAGGATAAGTGAGTTTTTTTTACTGAAAAAAATTTGTTTGAAAATTGGCACATATCTGTCCAAAGAGAAAACCAGAATTCCTCGAAAATTTTTTCCGTTTAACTCGTAAAACAGGTGTACGGTATGCAACTGTGCAAACACCGTGACGTAAAAATGCACAGAAACTGTATTTTTTTTTTTGAAAAGTCAACAAAAAGACCTGATAACTTTCTTTTTTTGGACTTTGGAAGTTTGTTTTCCTGAAAATACTTTTCCTAGAAGTTCCATGTCACGGTGTTTGCACATTTCGCGCACCGTATACTCTTCAAAAGTGTTTTATTTCTATAATTATTCCGTTCAAAAATTTCTTTCAGTTGCCGATCGTCCAAAACGTGCAAAAAAGAAGAAGGCTCGCACAACATTTTCTGGCATGCAAGTTTTTGAGCTTGAAAAACAGTGAGCCCCGATTCTCCTTTCAAAATGACATCTTTTTGTAGATTTGAGGCCAAAAAATATTTGTCAAGTTCGGATCGGAGCGAACTTGCTCGACGATTGTTGGTGACCGAAACACAGGTCAAAATCTGGTTCCAGAATCGAAGGACGAAGTGGAAGAAGCTTGAAGCTGATAAGAACTCGACGAAAAATGAATGATTTTCTGTTTTTGTTCCATTTTGAATTAATGAAGTCAAAATGCAAAGTGCACATTTATTCTGCCTGACTAAGAATTGTCTGTCTCCTTGCACTCAAAATCACAATCAAGGTATACTAGTGTGATAAGAATTGTTTTTTCGACAATTTTTTCCTGGTCGTCAAAAAAAGCGATTAATTCATATTATTTATTCGCTTTTTGATAAGACAAACTTCACATTTCCATCGTAGTTTTTTTTTTGTTCCACACGCAAAAAAATGTCGATCTTTGTCGACAAACCCGACACTATGCAAAATGAAAAAATTCATATTATCGCTAAAAATCTGAAACCGAATCAAATATATTCGTTCAAAATGATGTTGGTTTTTTCGCATCGGTGTCAAGAAAAAGTTTCGAAAAATTACAGACTCTCGCACAACTATGGAACTCACAAATCTCATGCCACTTTTCGATCGGATGTATCGGGAGTTGTCGATTTGAAGCATATGAGTCCGATTCGTGGAAGTTATGAAGGTGCTGATCCGATGGGATTGTTTCTGTCGATGGCGCCATGTGAAGATTTTGCGTTTGGTGGATATTTGAGATGTACACCGCCTGTTCCCTTTTTCTACTTGTTGCAGTGAGTTTTTTTGACCCTTTTCCAAAAGTTAAATCGAAAAAACTATAAATTTCAATTTTGAGTTTTGGATCTTCGGAAAATTTCCGGCTCCAACCAAGCCTGTTGTACAGTAATCCAGGCGGCACAAAAAAAGCTCAAATTTTATGAGGTGTCAAAAAGGTCTAATTAGGTCACATCTGTTGCTATTGTAGTATTGACAACATCATAAATAACAACAACAGGTGTTACCTTTTCTCCAATGTTTGACCAATTACTTTTGATCAAAAAAGTGTCACATAATGGCAAAAACGAACCCTTCACGATCATGTGCGCTCTATTGACCCATTAGAAATTTAAAGGTGGACGGCGAGATAATTGAGTGTTTCGTCTATAATATAGTTTGTGTGTCCCTGAAAAATGATGCGAAAACCAAAAAAACGCAAAAAATTTGATACAGTGCCAGGAAAAAAACAAACACAAGCAATTCCGCCTTTCCGTCTTCACGACCATGTGCGCTCTATCGAACCATTATAAATTCAAAAAAGTACACACATTTTCGAAGAATTTCACTACACTATAAATGACGCAACATTGCACACCGTCTTTCTCAGATATATCGCAGTCCACCTTTAAAGAGAAAAAACTTTTGCAGACAGTTTTCTCTAAATATTGTGCATTTGAACCATCTTGAAAAACGAAAAAATATGTCGAAAACAATCTTCTAGACTGTTCGATGCATCCGACAATCTCGTTGACTCGACGTATATCAAAAAACACTGGTGTCATCCGAATCTCGAACGCACCGAACTCGAAACCAAAGACTTTGGCTTCTGCGGAACACTGTTCAAACCACCCGGCGACGGACCGCATCCCTGCATAATGGACCTGTCCGGAACAGGCGGCGGTATTCACGAGCACAAAGGAGCCATGTTGGCGTCGGAGGGTTTCGTCGTTCTGTGCGTCGCCTTCTTTCAGTACAAAGATTTGCCGGCCAAAATGGAGGACGCCGATCTCGACTATTTTCGCGCGCCCATCGAATTTCTGATGTCGCGCCACTATACGCGCAACATTCTCGGCATTCAGGGAGTGTCGTTTGGCGCGACGATTGTCGATTTGTTGGCGACGAGGCATGGCGATCGAATCAAGGCTGTTGTTAGTATTAATGGACCGTGTGTTGTGTCGGATTATGTGTTTATGAAGGAGCATGGTGTTGATCTACCCCATTTGTCGTGAGTTTTCTACCCCAAAATCTCTCAACAATTTTTTTTTAACCAAAAATGCTAAAGTCTGTGGGTTCGCGTCATTTGTGTTGTCGAAACACAATAGTTGACGCACAAATGCACAAACCAAGAAATTTTGGAATCTAGACTCCAAATTTTTTTTTATATTACCTTCTCGTGTGTAAAAAAAAAACGGTGACAGAAAACACCAAAAACTAGTCCCTTGGTTTTCTAGGTCATACGAGAATTTTTCAGGCACGGCCAAGTTTCACTAGAAACGATGCGTTTTCGCAACGGAATTTTGCTCACCGACAAAAATTTTCAATATTTGACAAAAGAGCTGACCGATAAAACCGAAATACCGTGGCATCGTATTCCCACGGACGTCAAACTACGTGTTATTGTGAGTATGCCACAGTTTTATCCAGAAAACCTCTTCTGAACCGAGTAAAAACAACATTATCAATAGAGCGCGATTAAATTTTGGATATTTCAATGACTATAGTAATCCTATTTTTCAGGGTTCGGTCGATGACACGTGTCAACCATCGGTTCACGCCACGTTGTATCGACAGAAACGACTGAAAGAAACTGGACATGATGTGGAGGTTGGTAAAAATGACCTAGAAAAAAAATCGACCAATCTTTATTTACAGGTCGAACTCGTCAACGGCGGTCACATCATGGAACCGCCCTACTTTCCGCACCACGAACTCGTCTACGCCAAATTCCAGGGATTCTATTGCGGCTACGGTGGCGAAGTTGTGTTGCACGCGAAAAGTCAGGAGAAAACGTGGGCCAACACGATTGCGTTCTTCAAACGAACACTTGGCACCGCCGCACAAATTGCCGATTGGCCACGATTGACGCGAATCGTGCGGCCTAAACGAGACATGGATGCGAAAATTTGAGCATTGATGTTGTCATAAATATTTTATTCTGCGTTTCGGTTAACTTTTCCTTTTTTTCACAAAAAATGAAAAATTCAACTTTTATACGTGTTTCATGCCCGATTTTGAGCTTTTTCAGAAAAACTATATAGCACAGCTTGTAGAGCTCAAAATACGCACCAAGATGAGCTATATCAGGTAGTTGATTCCTTTGTTTGAATTAATTTTAAATTAAAATATTGTAAATAAAATTAAAAAAAAACAGTCAACCGCCGTGTGGAATTGATCCAACCACAACCCTCACATCGGAGACAGGAAGAGAGAGATCAGCATTTTGTCGCGCAGCCGCCAGGGGGGGGGGTTCAGGTCTAAGACTTACCATAACATTGACATGGTCACGCGGAAAGTGATGATTTGAAAAGCGAAATTGGCAGTATTCCGGCAATTTTCCCTTAAAATCAACTGCATCGAAATATCCACCGCGTCCAGATTCGAATTCAAAGACGCGTCGTACTGTAAGACGGCCATGCGAGTATTGACAGCGTTGATAATCTTGAGAACGTTCTTTTTTTTTATTCTTTGAAATAGTTCAACTAACCTTCTCATCTTGCCACCGACTTTTGTAATCGCCTCACAGAAAAAAACCACATTTGACTTTCTCGAGAACTTCAAGACTTCCATCATATTTCGATTTCCTGGGTGGGAATTGGGAATTTCTACATCTCCAATTCCAAAAGACAAATTTTGTTTTTATATTGACAATCAGCGAGTTTTGACAAGTTGACAATTTGACGTTGAACTGTGTTGAACTGAAAAAACACAAAGATTATAAATTTCAAACTTTTCCGAAAACTTAGCTCAACAAGCAGCTTTGTGTGATGTTGCTAGACCTCCACTCTTCCAAAAATGATTATTTAATCCAACAAAACTGAAAACAAACACTGATTTTGAAAGGAAACCATTTTTTCATCGAAAAATAAATAAAAAATATTCTGTTTTCCTCGAGAACTACACAATCGGAACCTAGGCCACGCCTTTGAAAAACTAGTCCCCAATGAAAATAAACGAGATTTTTCACGTTTTCAAAAGCGTCAAAGTGTGAAACAAAACAATAATTTAGAACGGTCGACGTGACACGATTGTTGATTGTCTAATTTTTTGCAGACACCATTTCAGATTTTATTTTGTATACAACAGACAGAACAAAAAAATAGAAAAAGATGTCTGATAAAAATTTCAAACTGCTTCAAATGTTTAACGATTACCTGGATAATAACAAAAGTTTACCAAGCGTTCGTGAAAATCTCGAAGTTTTGAAAATTCCCCGGAAATTTTCAGGCTCTTCCATCATCATCGCGCACAAATATTGCCGAATTTCCATCGCTGGCCACACTGTCGGAAGACGACAAAAAACGACTGACACTTCGAAAAATCGTGGAAGAAGAGCAGGAGATTTTCGAACAATACCCATCGTTTCGTCCGCTGCTCGTCAAGGAGGCCGATTTTGAGCTGAGATGGTATTTGAAGTGTGGCACAGAGTCGGACAAAGAGAGTCAGACGGCACAGCAGGAGCATATGGGCCGCAAATTGCTGCAATTGATTTTGCGCGCACAGTTGTTGGAGGCGCACTCGTTCAAATCGGACGATATCCGTATTTTGTACTGCTTTTTTCAAGACGCACAACAACAACCAACGCTGAAAGTGTGTTTGAGCCAAAAAAAATAGGGAAAATGCTTTTTTCAGCTGGTTCAAGTGCTCGACAACATTTTCACATCAACAATGACGCAAATTTGCACATTTTCGGATCGAGTCGCCGTCATGATCGACTATCAACTTCGCGATTTCATTCGCGATCAGAATCGCGCAAAACGCTCGATTCTTGAAGCGATGCTCCGCTCACCCGAATACATTCCCGAATGTTGGGGAGCCGAAGCGGCGCAGACAAGATGGAGAGAGCGCAGAGAGGCAGACAAAAAACGACAAATCGAAGAGGACAAAGAACGAAAAGCGATACAGGCAAAAGAGGCCGAAGAGCGAGAGAAGAAGGAGAAAGAGGAGAGAGAAGAGAAAGAGAGGGAAAAGGAGAAGGAGCGAGAGAAGGAGAGAGAACGCGAAAAGGAGAGGGAAAAAGAAAAGGAGAAAGAGAAAGAACGAGAGAAGGAGAAGGAGAAAGAGAGAGAGAAGGAGAGGGAGAAGAAGGAAAAGGAGAAGGAGAAGGAAAAAGAGAAGGAGAAAAAACGAAGAGAGGAAAAGACAGTTTGCGAAAAAACTGCAAAGACGTCCAATAGGAAAACGGAAAAAACCGAACCGCGCAAAACACCCAACAGCAATCAGGACAAGAAAATGCTGACTTCCGGTGGAGCATCGAAAACGACGAGCTGTCCGCGCGGAACAACAAACTCAAAACAGAAACCGCAGGCGCCCAAAAAATCGCTTCAACCTGTCAAAAAGAAATGAGCGCCTTTTTGTATAAAATGTGTTGTTGTTGTTGTTGGAGTTTGTAAATGCTAATGGACTTGTTCACCAGAAGTTTTTTTTTCCATTATGTGCATACCTGACCTAACAGGATACCAAAAAAATCATTAAAATTTTGTCACTGTGATTTTTTGGCTCTTCGAAAAATTTCCGGCTCCCACCAAGCCTGTTGTACAGTAATCCAGGCGGCACAAAGAAAGTTCAAATTTTATGAGGTGTGAAAAAGGTCTAATTAGGTCACATCTGTTGCTATTGTAGTATTGATAACATCATAAATAACAACAACAGGTGTGACCTTTTCTCCAATGTTTGACCAATTACTTTTGATCAAAAAAATGTCACTTAAGGGCAACAACGAAAACAATAGACACAATTTGAGAAAATCATAATTTTCTAGAAAATGTCACGGTACTTTTTCTCCTCTTAGGCCAGGTATGATTATGGGGTTATTCAGACGAAAAAAGTATGTTAAAATAACCCAAAGCAACTACTCAGATGATAGAAAAATTGCGGAAAATCGAAAAATAAATAAAAAATATTCTGGTTTCCTCGAGAACTACACAATCGGAACCTAGGCCACGCCTTTGAAAAACTAGTCCCCAATGTAAATAAACGAGATTTTTCACGTTTTCAAAAGCGTCAAAGTGTGAAAAAAAACAATAGTTTAGAATTGTGGATAACCGAAAGAAAACTGGCAGAACATCAAGAAAAAATAGTTCTTGAATGAGCCCAAAAGCATTTGGTGTGTGCGGCAGAGCGCGTTTGCCTCACATGAAAATCAAAGGAATAAGAAAAAATATTATTGCAAAAAAAAATTTACAGACGACTTCGTTCCTCATCATGTGGCGGCGCGACACTCGCGACTCGCAACCAATCGGGCATCGTCGGCGGTGTGCCAAGTGTTCGTTTGAAGAACGCAATCGTGTTGGCCCACGTTTTCTCCTGACTTTTCGCGTGCAACACAACTTCGCCCCCGTAGCCACAATAGAATCCCTGGAATTTGGCGTAGACAATGTCGTGATGCGGAAAATAGGGCGGTTCCATAATGTGACCGCCGTTGACGAGTTCGAGTTCAACGTAGTGTCCCGTCTCTTTCAGACATTTCTCCATGTATTTGTTGGCGTGAACTGACGGCGAACACAAATCGTCCATCGAGCCCTGAAACCAAACTATTTACAGAGAATTCTGTGAGCAAAAAAAAAGTCAACTCACAATCAACCTAAACGACGTTTCTTTGGGTATTTTGTGCCACGGAATAGCGGTGTTCTCCTTGAGATTCGGTGTGAGCTCTTTGAAACAGTTGGCAGTGACAATGATTCCGTTGAGAAAGTAGTATTTCGAATCGTCCAGCGGTTCGCAATCCATCAATTTACCATTCTCACTGAGCATGCTGTATGAGCTCATCGCTTGCGGTCCGTTGATCGAGACGACCGATTTGATTTGCGCATATCGGGTGGCCAACAAATTGACAATTGTCGCGCCAAACGACACTCCCTGAATACCCAGACGATCGGTGGTGTACGGCAAATTCAACAGGTATTCGATGGGTTTGAGAAAATACGAAATGTCCACCTCCTCCAGTTTGTTGGGCAAATCTTTGAATTGGAAGAAGGCGACGCACAGCACGACGAATCCCTCCGACGCCAACATGGCTCCTTTGTGCTCGTGCAGTCCGCCACCGGTGCCCGATATGTCCATCACACATGGAAATGGACCGGGGCCGGGCGGCGTGAATAGTGTACCGCAGAAACCGTCGTGCTCAATTTCGGTTCGTGTCAAATTGGGATGCATCCAGTGTTTTTTGATGAACATTTCGTCGATTTGACATGACGCCTCATCGAGAAGCCTGCGAAAATTGATTTTTTTTTGTTGTAGTTATTGTTGAAAAAATGCAAAAAATTGGTTTTATACACGCGACGCAAAAGCCGCGACGCACAACTGTGCGTGGTCGACAATTTTTCTTTTCGCCTCTTTGTGCAACGGGGCGCGTTTTATCGATTAGCAAACTACACAAGTTGTAAACAGATGGAATCGACTATAACCTCCTCAAAAATGGGAGGATGTCGCACCTTCTCTGTGTTGTTATTGATTGATTATCCTACATAACAGAAGGTGCGACATTCTCCAATTTTTGGGGAGGTTCTAGTCAATGCCATATGTTTACAACTTGTGTAGTTTGCTAATCGATAAAACGCGCCTCATTGCACAGAGAGAGAAAAGAAAAATTCAATCACATTTGTGCGTCGCGGCTTTTGCGTCGCGTGTGTTATCATTAGAGCGAATGGGACCGATCAACAAATTTCAGAGTGTCTTCTTCTAATGAAAACCCTAATTTTTTCACGACTTTTGTAAAAAAAATAGTTATTCTGCATTTTCATGCCACGGTGTATGAACATTTTGCGTACCGTAAACCTCAAACTAATCGCGTTCTTCAAACGGATGTATTTGATCTGCAATTTTGCGGTGCTTACGTCAATTGATAGATGAACGGTACAGGCGGAGTGCATCGCAAATAGCCACCAAACGCAAAATCTTCACATGGTCTCATCGAAAGGAACAATCCCATTTGGTCGACATCTGTAATTAATTAGTGAACACCTTTTAGTCTTCAAAATAGTGTAGTTCATTTCTCTTTTGGACGTACTGATAACAAATTTTGACGTCATATCAATTCCGGTTCAATGGATAATGATGAATGGATATTTTTTTCAAAAACAGCTGCCAGCAAAAACTGCCGCAGCTATTCAAAAATTCAAAAAACAAAAAAAACTAACCATAATACGTCCCTCGAATGGGTTTGGCTGTTCGCAAATCGATAATCCCATCCGAGTTGGCTTTGAAAACTGCATAACTGGCGTGTGATCCATAATTGTGTTTCAGACGCATTGAGAATCGATAGCATTTTGAAGGCATAAGCCCTTCAGCCCAAATATGAACATATTCCGGTTGAAGAGTGTCCGGTTTGTCAGTTTTCAGAAAATGCATTCCGAAGAGGAAAATTTGCAACAGAAAGAATGGAAAAAAAAGTTTGAAATTTTGCTGCCGTGATAACACTAATACTTTAAATACCGGTTGTTCTTCTTATCAGCACTTTCCAGGTTTCAAATAAATCAAAAAACCCCTCCCGATAACACCTTGTGGCTACATTTTGAAACTAGAAAAGTGCAACTATTTCGGCCCGAGACAAACCATTCAAAAACACATCGAGTAGAAATTCATCAAGTTTCCCTTCATTCCACGGGAATACAATACAAAAAAAAAGTATCATCGAGTAGTGCTTCTATTGCATGACAGACTTTTTGGACTCGGTAACCGATTTCGTCTCGCTGGCCCCCTCTTTCGACTTCTTCGAGCTCTTGCTCTTGCTTCCACTCTTCTTTCCACCCTTCTTCTTGCTCGGCTTATACTTGTCAAACACCGATTTCGAGCGATACAAAACCATGCAACAAACAGAGGTGGCAAGGAAGACAAATGCCAAAATAATCGAAGTGATCAACACACCCATCCAAACCGCATTGGCGTCACGTTGAAGTTCCAACTGGAAAAATATCAAATTCACTTTTTTCAATGTCACATATATTTCTCACCATCGGATTGTAGAAGCATTTCGGGGCGGCAGCGTTCATGTACAAGCAAAGGGTGGAGTTGTCGGCGCTGCAATCGCTGTCGATCACACAAACTTTTGGTGCATTTCTGGGGAAATGTGTCAATGGATCGCCGGTTTGCGCTGACCGTTTTCCGATGATAATCACTTTTTCCGTTTTTGGATCGCAGTAACCCATTTGGAAAAGTTCGGGTCTCTTTCCAGGAGTGCACGGATAATTGGTCCTATATGTGTAGTCGGGGTGGTCTATGTTGTTGTTGGCAGGATCGACTTTGACTGAAACAAAACTTGTATGACGTGATAAGCAGTTTGCCCATTTAAACTACAAAATCCCATTTGACACTTCCCAACCAACCTTTAGGGCAACAATGTCCATATTTACAAGTGGCTCCCTTCTCTCTTTCACAATTTCCACTGTTTACAACTGCTGGATCGTATTCAGTGCATTCTGGTTCATTAAACAACGGAGTATCGCCATCATCGCACCATTGCAACTGGTTTTGAATATCCTTGCAACATTGATTCGTGCTCTTGTCACACCATTTTCCTTGTTTAGCCGCCGATTGTTTCAATACTTCGAATTTGTCATTACACTTTTCGAAACCTGTTTCGCCAGCGTTTCCGCTGTTTGCACCACAAGCCATCGGTGGAGTTTCCGTATCACCAGGACTACATTGAGGTATGATTTCGTAACAACAAACGTTTGCGTCAACAAGTGCCTTTTTTTTGATGCAATGGGGGCTGTAAATCAGATTTGAATCCTTTTTCAACTTTTATTATTGTGAAAAAATCCGGCCAAGTGATGTAAGAAAGTTTTGTGAAAATTCAAAAATGTGATCAAACTTTCGAATTGACAATTGTTCAGTTCGAAAAAGACTAAAAATGCTGAAATTTCATTTGCTTTCCTATCGTTCATTTTAATCTTGCTTTCCGTCTTTGCTTTCCGCATTTAGATAATGTCTTTTTTCAAGCATCACTACTCCGTTCCACCTACTTGTAAATGATATTAGTCGGGTTTAGAGACGCTCTCGTTTTTCCACCACCTCCACAATCTGCATCAACGTTACAACTGTTTCCATTTGGCGGCGCACCAGCAAGCTCCCATTTGAAATCACCAATTCCCGAAGGCTTGTTTGCGGCAACACAAATTTTTGAAGTCATACAAAGTCCTTCTTTTGTCATCTTCTCATATACGCCACCCTTTTGGACAAAGTACGTCAGCGTCTTATGACCATGATTCTTGTAGCAAAACGATGTCGCATCATCGCCAGCGTTGTAGCAATCATCGTGACTATCGCAGGCAATCAAGTTGTGCTTGTCAGCAAGCCTTGTGTATTTTGTTACCGTGTTGTATGGCGATGGCACTGTTGGGACTAGAAAAACGGTTGGAAATGTGATGGGTTCGATATAGGACCCCAGGTTCGGTATGATGTGTGTAGAGGGACATCAACGAACGAAACTACTCACTTTTATAACAGAACTTGATATTTTGTTCATCGCGTCCTTCGAGATCCGGCTCGTTCGATGGATTATAAACATCACCACAGAATGCATTGTCGGCACAATCACTATTCTTTGTACACGTTTTGAGTTTTTCCGCTTGGTCTTTTCCTTGGAAATCTGAAAAAAATCGAAATTGATAATAACGATGTCGATTTCAACTTACCAACTGGCAAAATTGGAACGTTAGTATTTGCCTTGTATTTTTCAATAAAGAGGAGCGAGACGGGGAGTGCTGCAATGGTAAAATATGATGAAAATTTGGGGAAAACAAAAACTTACGACATCCTGGAACTATATGAACCGAAGAAGAAGGATCCTCATAAAAAAAAGCCTTCTTTGTTGTAGTATACTGATATTTGAAAAGTTGGATTTGTCCTTGGTCGGTTCGATCGAAGTACGAATACATGCTTGTCAAAACACAGAAAGAATGTCTAGCTGAAAAAAAAACATTTTTGAAGTAGACAAGTAGGACCCGTAGGAAGAATCTTGTTAGGACTGTTTGCGGAGAGTCCAAAATCAGAACCAAATTTAAAAACAAAAATAATGTTTTTTTTTTTTTTGAAAAAATGTTCTTATGAACGTCCGAAGTATTTGTTTTTTTTTCTGATTTCGGATACCACACATGATTTTTCAATATTCACAAAATCAGATTAACTGTGACTCACGGCAACAAATTTTCTCGACAGGACCTTGATAACAAATTTCATTGTTTGGACAGGGGCTTTGGTTACACTTCGTGGCCACTTGTTCGCCACTTGGACAATTCAAGTCACTTGAATGTGGGTCCGAATTCGATGATGGTATTGTTCTTTTCGGATAATTCGCCGCCGAATCCACAGGACAAAAAAGGCATAGGACAAAAAACAGTTCGATTGCACGGAACTTCATCTGAAACGTTTTTCGGTTGGTTTTATTCAGAAAAGTCAACACGCGAGTACGCTGCGAGCGAACCGCCAACCACCCGCCCAAAACACTTACTTAGACCGCGAACGAAGTGTTGATACGATATTGAAAAGAAGTGACAGGAAGCAGCACTTGGTAGTTGTGTTCGAAAACTGAATGATTTGATCGTCGTGCGTCCGCTTTTTTAAACACCCACGATCCACGTGGCATGATGTGGCAGTACGGCCTTGACGTGACATTTCGCTATTTTTGAGAGATCTTGAAAATTGATAATTAAGTATTTTGACGTGTTCGATTTCGGTTCGTGTCAAATTGGGATGAATGCAGTCTTTTTTGATGAACATTTCGTCGATTTGACATGACGCCTCCACGATAATCCTGCAAAAATTGACTTTTTTTGTTGTTGAGAAGATTCGAAACCACTGCGAGAGAAGAAATTTAAAAACAGGTGTACGGTATGCAACTGTGCAAACGCCGTGACATGAAAATGCACAGAAACTGTATTTTTTTTCTGAAAATTCGACAAAAAAGCCGGATAACTTCGCTGTTCTCACATTTTAGAGGTTGTGAAATAGGGGTTTCCCTAGAAGAAGGCTTGCTGAATTTAATGGTATGTTTCGTTTTTCATAATAATGCTTGGTTCGTCTCAACTTAGGCGCACCAGTTTGAGTTACAATTTTTTTCAAAACTGGTGCGCCTAAGTTGAGACGAACCACCCACTTTTATGCAAAGGGAAGCATACCATTATAATCAGCGTGCTTTCTTCTAGGGAAAACCCTAGTTTAGAAAACAAGAAAGTCCCGATCTTTCGAGTTTTTGCGACTTTTATAAACTTCATTGATAAAAATACTGTAGTTGTGCATTTTCACGCCACGGTGTACGCACATTTTGCGTACCGTATACCTGAGACTAATTTCGTGGTCCGAACGGGTGTTTTGTGGCTACAGCACCCGAAATTTAATTAAGTTCGGCGGTATTTCAAAATTTAAAATTTTTCGATAGTTTTGTTGATAATTTTGTCTTTATGTCATTAAGAGTTCACTCACAAATTATTCTTCATAAAAATTTTCACATAAATACTTTGGTGAAGCTATTTTTTCTCAAGGAACAATCGAAAATAAAGAGGGAAACGTGTGCGCCACTGTTGCACACACTTCCTCCATTTCTACTAGTGTGCGGTGTTGTGTTTTTACGCATATATAGTTTTGTCATCGATCGGTACCAATCGCTCAAATGATGACACACGCGACGCACACACACACTTTGTGTGTCGCGGTTTTTGTTGCCGTCGACCACTTTGTTATCGATTGATTATCCTACATAACAGAAGGTGCGACATCCTCCCATTTTTGGGGAGGTTATAGTCAATGCCATATGTTTACAACTTGTGTAGTTTGCTAGTCGATAAAACGCGCCTCATTGCACAGAGAAGAGGGGAAAAGAAAAATTGTCGACCACTCACAGTTGTGCGTCGCAGGTTTTGCGTCGCGTGTGTTATCATTAGAGCGAATAGGACCGATCGAAAATTGAAAAACATTAGGACCAGAGTGTCTTCTTCTAATGAAAACCTTAATTTAGAAAACAAGAAAGTCCCCATCTTTCGAGTTTTATGCGATGTGCAAAGTAAGGAAAAATGCAAAAAATCTGCAAAAATATCGCGCAAAGTAAAAGTGATTTTTCCCGTTATTTGAGGAATGGAACATTTTATTCCAAAAATAATTATGGGAAAGTGTGTAAAATTGAAAGAAAGTCATATTCCAACATGCAGATTTTCAAATTTTTCGGAAAAAATACTGTTTTTTTCAATTCCCATTTTTTGCAAATTTTTTGCCCGTTTTTACTTTGCACATTGCATTAGCGACTTTATAAAAAACTTCATCGACAAGAAAAACTAGTTAAATACTTTTTTTTCTGAAATTTATGTTTGAGTAAAAAAATGTTTCACATAAGCTGTGTTTCTCACTATTTTTGTATTCTTAACTTTGTAAAGAACGAAATGCGAACAAAAATGAGGATAATGTGAGCTCGAAACAGAATTTTTAATCATACAACGATTGTTCAGCATGAAACGAGAAAAGAACGAGTGTCCGGTCTCTATTAAAAAGCCCCGCATCGCCCCGATTAGGCTTCAAAAATGCTTCGCTGAAGCCTACTATCGATATAGCCCGAGACAAACCATTCAAAAACACATCGAGTAGAAATTCATCAAGTTTCCCTTCATTCCACGGGAATACAATACAAAAAAAAGTATCATCGAGTAGTGCTTTTATTGCATGACAGAATTTTTGGACTCATTTACAGATTTCGCCTCGCTGACCCCCTCATTCGTCGAGCTCTTGCTTCCACCCTTCTTCTTGCTCGGCTTATACTTGTCCAACCCCGATTTCGAGCGATACAAAACCATGCAACAAACAGAGGTGGCAAGGAAGACAAATGCCAAAATAATCGAAGTGATCAACACACCCATCCAAACCGCATTGGCGTCACGTTGAAGTTCCAACTGGAAAAATATCAAATTCACTTTTTTCAAAGGCACATATATCACTCACCATCGGATTGTAGAAGCATTTCGGGGCGGCGGCGTTCATGTACAAGCAAAGAGTGGAGTTGTCGGCGCTGCAATCGCTGTCGATCACACAAACTTTTGGTGCATTTCTGGGGAAATGTGTCAATGGATCGCCGGTTTGCGCTGACCGTTTTCCGATGATAATCACTTTTTCCGTTTTTGGATCGCAGTAACCCATTTGGAAAAGTTCGGGTCTCTTTCCAGGAGTGCACGGATAATTGGTCCTATATGTGTAGTCGGGGTGGTCTATGTTGTTGTTGGCAGGATCGACTTTGACTGAAACAAAACTTGTATGACGTGATAAGCAGTTTGCCCATTTAAACTACAAAATCCCATTTGACACTTCCCAACCAACCTTTAGGGCAACAATGTCCATATTTACAAGTGGCTCCCTTCTCTCTTTCACAATTTCCACTGTTTACAACTGCTGGATCGTATTCAGTGCATTCTGGTTCATTAAACAACGGAGTATCGCCATCATCGCACCATTGCAACTGGTTTTGAATATCCTTGCAACATTGATTCGTGCTCTTGTCACACCATTTTCCTTGTTTAGCCACTGATTGTTTCAATACTTCGAATTTGGCATTACACTTTTCGAAACCTGTTTCGCCAGCGGTTTGGTTGTTTGGATCACAAAATATTGGCGGAGTTTCCGTTTCACCAGGACTACATTGAGGTATGATTTCGTAACAACAAAGGTTTATGTCACCTAGTGCCTTTTGTTTGATGCAGTGAGGGCTGTAAATCAGACTTGACACCTTTTTTATCTTCTATCAGTTCAATTCGAAGAGCGCAAATGTTCGAGAATTCGAAAAATTCCGTTCTCTACAATTTTTGTGCTTCGCGGATTTTCAAGTTTTACCCGAAGTATATATGTTTGTTTACACGCTCTAGCGAGACTTTGTTATTCATTGAAATGTTACAGATTTTCAAAAAATGAACGCTAATTGATACTCCGTTCCACCTACTTGTAAATGATATTAGTCGGGTTTAGAGACGCTCTCGTTTTTCCACCACCTCCACAATCTGCATCAACGTTACAACTGACTCCATTTGGCGGCGCACCAGCAAGCTCCCATTTGAAATCACCAATTCCCGAAGGCTTGTTTGCGGCAACACAAATTTTTGAAGTCATACAAAGTCCTTCTTTTGTCATCTTCTCATATACGCCACCCTTTTGGACAAAGTACGTCAGCGTCTTATGACCATGATTCTTGTAGCAAAACGATGTCGCATCATCGCCATCGTTGTAGCAATCATCGTGACTATCGCAGGCAATCAAGTTGTGCTTGTCAGCACGTTTTGTGTATTTTGTTGCCGATTTGTATAGGGTTGGCACACTAGGAACTAGAAAAAAAACGGTTTAAATTTTTTGTCGAATTTTGTCGGAATTTTTTTGGTCTTCGGTAACAGGAACTTCTTGAGAAATTTTGGTAGCCTCTTAGGCCAGGAATGCATGAAACTAATCACTTTCATAACAGAACTTGATATTTTGTTCATCGCGTCCTTTGAGATCCGGCTCGTTCGATGGATTATAAACATCACCACAGAATGCATTGTCGGCACAATCACTATTCTTTGTACACGTTTTGAGTTTTTCCGATTGGTCGAGTTGTTCGAAATCTAAAAAAAAATAGAAATCGACAATAACGATGTCGATTTCAACTTACCAACTGGCAAAATTTGAACGTTAGTATTTGCCTTGTATTTTTCAATAAGGAGGAGCGAGACGGGGAGTGCTGCAATGGTAAAATATGATACAAATTTGGAGAGAACAAAAACTTACGACATCCTGGAACTAAATTGACGTCAGGAGAACGATCCTCATAAAGAAAATCCGCCTTTTGTGTAGTATACTGGTATTTAAAAACTTGGACTTGTCCTTCGTCTTGTCGATCGAAGTACGAATACATGTTTGTCAAAAAACAGAAAGAATGCCTAGCTGAAAAAAAAAAAACATCTTTGAAGTAGACAAGTAGAACACGTTCTAGGAAAAATCCTGTTAGGACTGTTTGCGGAGAGTCCAAAATCAGAACCAAATTTAGAAACAAAAATAATTTTTTTTTTTTTGAAAAAATGTTCTTATGAACGTCCGAAGTATTTGTTTTTTTTTTCTGATTTCGGATACCACACATGATTTTTCAATATTCACAAAATCAGATTAACTGTAACTCACGGCAGCAAACTTTCTGGACAGGACCTTGATAACAAATTTCATTGTTTGGACAGGGGCTGTCATTACACTTCGTGATCACTAGTTCGCCAGTTGGACAATTAAAGTCACTTGAAGTTGGGTCCTTATTCGATGCTGGTATTGTTCTTACCGTAAGGGCATTGGTCGTCGAAGCCATATAACAAAAAAGGCATAGGACAAAAAACAGTTCGATTGCACGGAACTTCATCTGAAACATTTGGAGGTTGTTTTTACAAACTTTTACTCATGAACCCGTAAAATCCGAGCAATCATTTTTTCCGGTAAAACAATTTCATGACTACGATCAGATGCGTGATCGTTGTGATATTTATCACATTGCTAAATAAGACGCCAACCACCCGCCCAAAACACTTACTTAGACCGCGAACGAAGTGTTGATACGATATTGAAAAGAAGTGAGAGGAAGCAGCACTTGGTAGTTATGTTCGAAAACTGAATGATTTTATCGTCGTGCGTCCTCTTTTTTTAACAACATCGATCCACGTGGCATGATGTGGCAGTACGACCTCGACGTGAGATTTTGCCATTTTTGAGAGATCTTGAAAATTTATAATTAAGTATTCTGGCATGAGCTCTTCTGGCATAAAAATTGTTTCCAATTTTTCTGTGATTGATTTTACTTATATAACTGAATAGCCAGAATTCTGGTCGACAAGAAAAATCCGGTCCATCCTTATCGAGCCAGACGAATTATGGAATTTTCTCCTTTTTCGAGGTTTCTTGACATAATTTTACACACAAATGAGGTGAATAACCCTATTTTTTTCTTGTGAATAATCCCATTAGTATTCAATGAGAAAAAGCTTACTATATCGAGGGTGCTGATCATTTTAGAAACAACAAATTCTTGTTCAAATGCCAATTTTTTTTTAGTACTTTGCCACAAAAAAGGAATCATTTTCAAACTCCCGTCTCTCCCTCAATATATTTCTCAAAAATCTTCCTTACACTATTCTTTCATTTTATCCACCTCCTCAAAACAACTCTTCTTTTTTTCCCGATATTCTTCAAATAACACACACACCACATGTCTTCTCTTCTTGTTGTTGTAATAATACGCCTCCGTTAAACTTTCTTCCATTGCTCCGCCCAATATTTCGAAGAGCAACACGTCGTGGGCTTCTTTTCTCATTGACAACAATCATCGTCAAACAACATGGTGAGTTTCTATTTGAAAAAAAAGTACTTTTATAAAGAATAAAACATTCAATTTTCTGAATTGTCTTCAATTTTCCGATTGTATCATTTCATTTTTCAGGCTGAGGATATTGAAGAGATTCTTGCTGAAATCGATGGATCCCAAATCGAAGGTAATAAAGCGAATTCTACCAAAATTCAAAACAATAATTTCTCAGAATATCAAAAGTTCTTCGACGCGTTCGATCGTGGAAAGCAAGGTTATATCATGGCCACGCAAATTGGTCAAATCATGCATTCTATGGAACAAGATTTCGATGAAAAGGTTTTTTCAACAGAAAAAAATCAATATTCTCATCTTATATAATTCAGACTCTTCGTAAATTGGTTCGCAAATTCGACGCAGATGGTTCAGGAAAATTGGAATTTGACGAATTTTGCGCTCTCGTTTACACTGTTGCCAATACCGTAGACAAGGAAACTTTGGAGAAAGAGTTACGTGAAGCCTTCCGACTTTTCGACAAAGAAGTAAGTTTTTGTTTCAAAGTTGAATTTTTAAGATCTTTTAAAAATGACGAGAATCATATTCTTATCTTTCAGGGAAACGGTTACATTGCCCGACCAACCCTGAAAGCATTGCTGAAAGAAATCGCCGACGACCTCACTGACCAACAACTCGACGAGGCTGTCGACGAAATCGATGAGGACGGTTCCGGTAAAATTGAATTCGAAGAATTCTGGGAGCTCATGGCCGGAGAATCTGACTAAACAACGTGTCTATTTTTTTCTCAAAACTATTTTTTTTAAACAAAAAGTGAGTTTTTTCTAGAGAGAGGGAGAGATAAAACGTGAGTATTTCTACAGATTCTTGATCATCACTTTTCGCTCGAAAAATTCCAATGCGCGCGGCAACTGCTGATCAACACAACGCTTGTCTTTGACAATTTTTGTATTTTTTTTTCAAATAAAACTTCGAAAATCTAATTTTACTCGTTTTTAAAGTTTAAAATTTGAACTTTTCACTGCGAAACACTTCCACCAGTCTTTTGTCAGGCATATCTCATGGTTTTGTTGAAAATAAAAATTGTTTGAAATTTTATCGGTGCGACAAGGTTACTGTAGTGTTTCCTTATTTTGCACATCGCATTAAAGGAGGAGTATAATCAAGTCGTTTTAAAAATGATCAGTACCCTCAAAATAGTCAAACCCCCAAGGGAATTTTCACCGAAAAGCCTAGGAAAAATATTCCAAACTTTTTGACCACGTATTGTTTGATGTTTGATAATGATACGTGCAAACTTGAAAATTTGGAATAATAGCACGTATACGTTGAAAAAAATTTGGAATCATTATTTTCTCGAGTACTAGACTTTTTCTCCAAAATTCCATCGAGCATTATACTATATTTTAGGTGCTCTTTCTTTTAAACACAACTTGCTCATTCGTGCTACCCCCCCCCCCTTTAAGCACTAGCGCTTATTCTTTCAAAAATTGGGAAACTCACCATTCCTCCAAATCATACTTCGCTTCGAATTCGTATACGTTGATAGTCCATGATCTAATTATTAACTTCCATCATCGGCTTTCATAATTATGAATTTTGAAGTTGTTCCAAATTGTGAATCTGTAATATGAACTTTAAACCTCGCGATCACAACGGAGACCAAATTCGAGTGAATTTGAAAAAGATATTTCATGTATTTGTTAATCAAACCACTTTAAATTAAGAAACCCCAATTTTCGAACTATTTCGAAATTTATTTTTTAATTTCAAACTTAACAACTGGAGAAGAGGGGAAGAAGAGAATAGCAACACAACAGGCAACGGTTAACATGTGAATTGTCGATTGATAGTGTAAAACACGAAGAACAAAAGAACAGACCCAACAATAGAGAAAAGATTGAATGATACAATAACAAGTGGGATGAATTTATTGTTGAGCAATGATGTTGTGATAGAGTTGAAGAATATTCTCATCTTGACCCAAACCAGCTGCTTCGGCAATGTTCGGAACGGAAGCGTGAATTCGTTTGATGACGTCAATGACACGTTGTTTGACAACTTTTCCTTTGTCGTCGTCGTCGTCAAAGGCATCGTTGGCGATGGCGGTGACGGCTGAAGAATTACACTTGAGTCCGGCTTGAACATTTTTGGAAAAACGACTCACCAACAAGCATGATTCTACTCAAATTCTGGTTGTTTGGTCCAAGCAATGCTGGATCAGCTTTGTTGAAAAGTTCAGTGAAACACGTGTAAATGTATGGTGATTCTTCAGTGTCAGAATGAGTTGGTAACCACGACAAAAACATCTCAACACATTTTGGATAGGCATCGGAAGGCAGTGGTACGTTGAGAATGATTTTGGCGAAAGCCGAAATTCCGTTCTCGGTGGCCATTGTCGACTCTTCAGTAGAACGCGAGTCGGATCTGGAAACATATTTTAGCTCCTTTTTTAATTTTTCTTTTCAAATCTTACTTCTCGATCATCGCGGCTATTCCTTGCAAACTGGCCAAAATCTCATTGCTGTATTGGTTGATTTCTTGATAACGAAGAGCCATGGCTCCAAATCCGTACACGGCAGCTTGACGAACTTCCGGGTATTCATCTTCCAAACATTTCAACATCAGTGGGACAATGTCGAATTGAGATGGTACATGCTGAAAACAAACTTACTTTTAAAGAAACTATTTAAAAAAAAACTAACAGCGCTGCTGAATTCAATAGCGTCGTCCAAAATGCACATTCCCCATTGTCTTTCGAAGTAGTGCTTCTGGCTTTGAACCAATTGAATAGCACATTGGAAAATTGGGAAAAGTGGCTCGTAGGCGACATGTTTGATTTCTTTCATCAACGAATGCAACAACTCAGAAACTGAGCCGAGAAGACTGGCTTCGAGCTCGGTGAAATAGTCGAGATCTTCTTTGGCTTCACCATCGTCCTAAAAATTATGTTTAGAAACGTTTATCTAAAACTACAGAAACTTCTGGAAAGTTTCCAAAGTTTCAACGTAGTTCTAAACTTACATCGTCATCTTCGTCGGCGGTTCTGCTGTTCATTCTCTTTCCGTAAGCTTCCATCTGTTTCAACAAAATCGAAACAATCACAACAACTTCTTCCTGAGCAATAGCTTGTCCTCCCATCACATCAATACAGCTAGCCAACGCGGACATGAACGCCGCCAAAATTTCGATGTCATCTTCCTCATTCAAACTGGCGTGCAATGCTTTCAAGAATTCAACCCACAATTGACGTTTCGCATCGATTCCCTGGTCTTCGACACAGACAATCAAGTTGGCCATAGCTTCGGCGGAAGCTTGACGAACACCATCATGAAGAGCAAAGTCCAAGTTTTTGAGACACAACTCGGAGACCTGTGGGACCCATGGAAGGAAGGAGGTTTTCATTTCTTTGGCGAATGCCACAATCATTTCACACGATGTTGCTTTCTCTTCGAGTCCAGAAGTACGAATTCCGACACTTCCTTTTCCTTCGCCGAATGAAGCGTAGTGATAATCCGGATCATTTTCGTCGTCCTCTTCACCGCTGAGAATGTTGAAATCTGGACGATATTGAGCGGCACGAAGAACTGGGTCCATGATGACTGGCAGATAAGGAGCGAAATCGCTTCCGAGAATCTAAAAACGGCATTTTCTTTCAAAACATAAACAAATCTAAAACTCACAGCACAGAAACGGGTCCAACTGCTGATCATGTAGCTGTATTGTGGATCATCAATGGCCAATTCGGACATGCTTCCACCCAACAAGTTCATGATTTCACATGCGGATTGATGGAATTCTTCCTTTCCGACCGCATAACCGATCAACGAGATGCATTCAATGGTTTTTCCTCTAAGTTCTTTCAATTCTCCAACGTTTTGTAAAATATGCACCAAGTTTGGAATGAGACGCGAATGATGCTCTTTGAACAAATCTTCAGCAGCTTCGGCGACCGACGCAATTGCGGTGACAACGTTTTCAACAACAGTTTGATATTTTCTATCATTGAGACGATTGAATGTAGCACCGAGAGTGTGCTCCAATTTTTGAAGAACATACGGCAAATATTGTCCAATGACGTTTTTCGGGCACTCTTCGCAGAAGTTTATGAGCGCTGATGCGGCGTGTCCACAAACTCTTGGCGAGTCGGTGTTTTCGAGGCATTGAAGAAGAGCCGGAAGGACTTGTGCGTGACATTTTTTCTGGAGAGTTGGAGCAAAGTCGGTGGACATTTGACCAATGGCATTACATGCAGCGAAACGAACACGCGGGTGTTCGTCGTTGACGAATTTCGTGATATGAGCCATGAATTGTTCGATGTGTGGTTCCATTGCACGTTGACATCCTTCTCCGACGGCTGAGAACGCACGAAGAGCAGCATGTTTCAGTTTCCAGTCACCTGAAAATGAGAAATAGTCATACATAATATCGGCCGCTTTCTGATGCGGGAGTCACTAACTTTTAAAGAACGATTTTCAGAAAATTTCGGAATTTTTTAGGGGTCACTAACATGATACATATGGACAAGAACTCAAAGTTGAACCCCCTAGTAGGTCCATCTTCTGTCAAAAAAAAAAAAAAAAACAAAAAAACGATTAAAGTGAACGAGACAAGAAAAAAAGAAAACAATATTGTAAAACTGAGAAAAGACGAAGCATGAATGGATGAATGATTAAGCACAGGAAGACACACATTGACTGTCGACTCCGCCCCTTGCACGCGGCGTGGGTTGTAAAAATGAGAAGACAAAAAAGGGGCGGAGTCGACAATCAATGTGTCTTCCTGTGTGCTCATTCATTCTTCACTTATTTCTCAGTTTTCTTATTTAGTTCTTTTTTCTTGTCGCGTTTGTTCTGACTCTTTTTTTTTCTCTTCTTTCTCCGCCTCTCATATTAGTCAAAAGTTATATCCAATGTGGTTATTTAGCCAGGCTATCCCAAGTATGGTCACTAACTTCAAAACCGAAAAAATTGATTATTTCAGGATTTTTCTCTTGAAATTTCGAATTTTATTAAGAAATTTTTCATTTCACAAATATTTCTAATTTTAGCGCGATTTTTTTTTGTCTGCGGCATGGAGGGTCACTAATTTTGGAAGATTTTCTCCTGAAACTTTCACAATTTTTGGTAGGGTCACTAACCCACCTGAAATAGTAATGCGCCCTTATTTATGATGTATGGAAATAATACATCTACTACAAACGATGGGCGTTATGAGAAACAAAACAAAAAAAAACTTCACTCACTGGCTGTCAAGTATTTCTCAACGACAGGCAAGAACATAGGAAGAAGTGTTTTGCCATTCATAGCGCAAGCTATACGATCAATAGCACTTTCTCCAATAACTGGCATCTCTTCCAAATCCTCATCCTCGTCCGAATCGTTCAACCAATCCTCCAACATATCATCATCCATCTCAGACATACACGTCAAACACAACTCAACAATATGGGTAAGCGAGGATGGCGCGTGCTTCTTCAACGATTTTGGTGCACTTTCAATGTACGAAACAATGACTTCAACTGCGTTTTGTCGAGCCATCTCTCCCTTTTCACGATTGGCTCCGATTTGAAGACAGACTTTGAGAGTTGTTTCCAAATGAGCTGTGACTATTTTTGGTACAGCTGATGCCAGTTCGGCAAAATCTCCGAGAGGTCCATCAGATTCTTCATCTTCTGGAGTGTCGACGCACACTTGAAGCATTGCTGGGGCGAGGGTCGAGATCGACTTGACAACGTCTTTCTCTTCATCGTTGTCGACGGCGAATCCGACAGCTGCTTTGACAGCAGTTGCGCGAATTTGATAATCAACTTGTTGTGACATACATTTTTGGAGGACGTTCTAAAAATCTGATTATTGAAAAAAATCTGGGGCATATTTCGAAAATTACCTTCAGAATGGGCAAGAAGTGTTCCAGCGAATTTCCAAAGATAATTGGACATCCACGAAGAATAAGAAGAGCTATATAATTTGCTGTGATATCATCTCCGGACAGACAGTGGTTCATCAATTCCAAAACACCTTTCCACGACTGATCTCCATCGTCATTGATCAAATTGCCAGCAATTTCAGAGATCAAATCAGCAACTTTCTTCTTGATAGACAAATCCTGTTCATGAACAATCATCTCCAAGACTTTCGACAATATACGTTGTTTGTTCTCTTCGTTGAGCTTCTCCCACAACTCATCCCAATCTCTTGAAATTACACGGCGCAAGAAGACAAGAACGGTGGAACGAACTTCAGCATTGGCCTGATTTTGTGCATATGACTCGAAAAGCGCGGCTATTTTGGTGGATGACTCTATTTGATCGTATTGCTCTTCGGCCGCTTTGCGGATAGTGTTCTCCGACGATTGGAGTTGTTTGATTAATTCTGTGAATGCTGTGACATCCATTTTGTTACCCTGCAAAAGGCTGAAATTAATCATGATTAGGATATTAACGCACAACGAAGGTCAAACAAGTTCAACAAAAATTTTATAAAAGTAACATCTAAAGTTGCGAAATAAGCCGAAGTGGTAAATTTAATGAGTATGAGATGAGATCAGGCAAAGCCTCTACTAGTAGTATACTACAAAAAAGAAACAAAAAATTAATTTTTCAGGCATGACTTGCAACCTTTGGTTTTTGTTGAAAGTCCCAAAATTTCAACGTTTGTCAATTCAACAAAGTTAACATAGTTTGAACTTTAGAAAAAGGTAAATTTCAATACGGTGAACTGAAAAATGAACACATTTCCAAAATATTCATCAAAACAGTTGAAAATCACCAAAAAATAGGCCAAAACATCTGAAAATGAAAATTTTTTGGGATTTTTTCGCGTATTTTTCACCGTTGTCATTGGAGCACACTTGCCCTTCTCTGATGAGAGTGTGTGCGTCGTCGAGAGACGCAGCCATTTTTTCTCGTTTTTTTTTCTATTTGCCGCGACAGCAAATGTCGAGGGCGTGGTTTTCAGCGAGTTTGTGAAAATCATGTGATTCTTGACCTTTTTATAAGTAGAATTGATGAAAGAGTACAATTTTAAAGATCCTGAAAAGTGACAAAGTTCCAAATTTTATTTTAAAACAAAAAGATCAGCAAAATAAAAACAAGTCATCGGAAAATTATATGAAAACCGTATATTGAAAAAGGATCGAGAAACACACAAATTGTCCGAAGTAGATAATCGAAATAGATTCAAAATGTATCTCCTTTTCTTTCTCATGTAAAAACCTAATTCGAAAAGTGTGAAGAAAAAACCAGACATTTTTAATTCTCCATAACTACCGCCGCGAGACCAACATGATTCTAAAGACAACAAAGCCAGCCTTCGGAAGAAACCCGCGAAAACAACAACAAAAAAAAACGAAGGAAAGGTGAGTGATTCATGTTTGGTGACCGATAAGACAAGTTATGCTTGAATTGTTGATAAATAGTTGATAATTTGTTGTGGTACGCAGCTCAAAACCGCTTGATTGTTTGATGGTCCTCGGATCAAAACCGCTTGTGCAAAATATGCTGAAAACATTTTTTTCTGACTAAAATTTATGATGACATTTCTCAAAAAAAAATAAATAAATATGTCACGCCACGAAAACTCAAAAACCATGGTTTTTTTTTTTCAAATTTTTCCTTCTTTTCCTCCCTTTGGTCACGACCACCGACTAGGAATTTTTCCCCAAATTTGAGAATAAAATATTATAAAAACTTTGAATTCTGTGTCCATTATTCAATTATGAAAAAAATAAGAATGTCTCACCTTTATGATTAGTAATATTGGGTGCAATTGGCGCTGTCTTTGGTGCATAACTCAATCTACAAAACGGATTAACGAATTCTCCTTCGGCATTATACATCGCTTCTTGCTCCTCGTCCGGCGACAACACAGCTCGATCAGACGCCGAAGCCGACTCTAAAAGTGTGGCCACTTCTGACGCTAAATTTCCATACAACTGTGTGATCGAATTGGTGACGTCGCTCAATATATTGGCAATTCCAATGGCAATTATTCTTTTCTCGGGCGCCGTTGTCAGATTTTTCAAACCCGCCATCTCGCTCAGTATCACTTTTTCGAGAATCATCGAGAACATTCCTGTTTGCACCGCCTCACAAGCTTTCACAAGATCGCCAGCTCCGCGCAAAATCGCAAACTTACAAAGGAACACAACGAATAACTTCATGAATTTCGGCGTTTTCGATGATTGAACTCGTCGGAACATGGTGTTTAACAGAAAACCTGTTGCATTTTTGTGTTGAACGTACTCAATGATCGGCACAATCGCCGATGCCAATTGGAATCCGTGCTGATCCAACACTTTTGAGCTGAGAAGCCGTGCCATGTGCTGGAGGATGATCTGAAAAACCGCTATTTTGTTCGCAAAACATTGTCATCTTTGAACGAACACTTACCTCTGAATGTTCTGCGAAAACTTTTTGAGAGTCAACTTTCAACAAAACTTCTAAAACCGACAGCGCCGCTGGAACATTGGCTGATCTAGACCATAATCTCTCAGACAATAAAAATGGTAGGAAATTGAAGTATGAATGAACAGACGATTTTCTCGAAAGCCCAGCCGATACTAAAACTCCAGTAATTTGAAGCGCGTATGGAATGAGATCCTCGATATCTTCTGTGAAGATCACTTCAATCAAAGGCAACAGCTGCGCGTCCAAACTTCCACCAATAGTTTTGGTCTGAAAAGAGCGATTTCTCCAAAAAATGAGTTTTTTTTTACCTTGCTTACAAGCACACAAATCGTTTCAAACAAGAAGTGTGTGTGAATCGAATCGGCCGGATTTTTCGTAGCCGACGCGACGAGTTGCGCTAATTTTTCGGCAATCGCGTCTGCATGTCGGATAGTTTCGTCGTCAAGAATGACGATGACACGAAGAATCGCCTTGATGAGGTATGGCGAGTTTTGAGCTTTCGGATCTTTGTCGAACGCCGACACGAGATTTTGGAGCATTGTGGCGACAGGAAGATTTTGCGCTGAGAAAACCTGTAAATTTTTTTATACGGAATTTGTTAGTTTATTTTTTTTATACGTCACGAAAAGTGAAAAACTATGATTCTGTTTTGAATTTTTTAAATTTTCAGATGTTTAGAAATATAATTTCACTTACTTTATTGGAATCCTTCAACAGAATCTTATCAATCGCATACGCAGCATATTTGTGTAGAATCGGCGTGTTTGACGATAGCAACGCGTCAGCGGCTCTGATCGTTGTTAACAAGTGTTCAGGCGCAAGCTGATTGCGAAACGTGACTGCAAATTTAAGCGCATCTGCTTTCAAAATTGGCAACTGATTGACATCTCCAGTGAGATGAGCGGCCACTTGTCCGATGAAAAAATCGTTGATGTTGATGAGCGGATTCGTCGCCGTCACTCCACCCTTCGCCGTTTCCGATTTCACAGCGATAGCTGTGATCAGCGAGTAGACAATATCGATTTTGATCCAATCATTTGATGCTAACAATGTTTGCACAATTTCAACTAAACATGGCATCATTTGCGCTTCATAACGACGACAGAGTGCTCGCGCAAGATCAATTGCACCGCGACGACGAGTTCCAATGTCGGTTCCTTCGATGTCACGTTTCATGAAATCGACCGGCTCGTCCTCGAACAATTCCATATCTTCTTGACGGAGAAGCAGGTTTTGGACGCATACGTTCTCTGCAAATACAAATACAATTTTCACAATTTAATTTTTTAAATTTCGAAGAGCCAAAATTAGCCAAAAAGTTTTGTCACTTTGTGAATGACGACGAAATAACACAGAGAAATGACTGGAAATGCACGAAAAAGGGGTAAATATAACTCCTAATCTGAACTTGAATACAACTGTACATTTATGAGTGCAGACGGATAAAAAAATGAAGAAAAAACGATCAAAGTGAATAGGACAAGAAAAAAAGAAAGAAACATTAGAAAACTGAGCAGATGGTAAAAAATGAATGAATGAATGAGCACACAGGAAGACACAATGACTGCCTCTCCGCCCCCTTTTTGCATGCGGCGTAGGTGCAAAAAAGGGGCGGAGTCGACAGTCAATGTCCCTCTCTGTGTGCTCATTCATTCATTCATTCATTCATCACCTTTTCTTAGTTTTCTAATATTACTTTTTTCTTTCTTGTCTAGTTCACTTTGATCGTTTTTCTTCTTGCTTACTTTCCCATATGACCTATGTGGTCATTTGGCCAGGCTATCCCAAGTATGCGTGGGGCCTACTTTTTGATGTCTATTTTTATCAAGCTCTCAAATTTCCATTTTTTAAAATACTAAAACTCACCAGCCAATGTTTTCAGCACTCCTTCGCCAGTAAAATGACTCTCATAATACTGTCTCTGGCTGACCATTGATAAAAACTCCAACGATGCACAAACCATCGAATCATATCTTGTCTCAGCTCCAGTAGTTTCCAATAACCTCCATACAGATCCAATAATCTCAGGAACAAATGGAGCGATTTCTTCCTCATATCGTTGTGCGTATAATGTGAAAACTTCACAAATTTCCGTTTTCAACTCATCGATAATTGTCGGTTCACCGGAACTCGACACCTGTGTTGGACAATTAATCGCCATCAATGTTAGAAAACTGCCCATCCACTCTTTCAAATGATCCTTTAAACTCCACATTTTATATATTTTCACAAATAAAAGTCACCTCAAAATACTCTGGAATTTCTTGAGCACACAAAGAATGATATACTTTGGCGATCAGATTTAGGACTTTCAACCATTGATTGATTTCTTGTGCGCTGAGTTGATCTTTCCTGCCGGCCACTTCCATCATACTTCCCAAAAGAAGAGTTAGAGGCTCTTGAGTCTGTGGAGAAAAATTAATTATATTTCTAATTTTTTATACTTACACTGAGCAGACATTTTAACAATTCCCTCCACAGTTCTGTTGACTTTGATTGGTATCTGAACTTGCGGAAAATCTGTTCCATGGAGGTTAATGAGGCGACAAGGTGATCGAAATCACCACCTGATAAGTATTGTGATAAGTAAGGTACTAATTCCGGCCACTTTTCCGGAAAATCACGCTGCCCGATGAGAAACAACGCATTTGACAAAATCTCCTGAATGTTGGATTTTGTGCTGAACATCGCTTCCAGCAGCAGTTTCCTGAATTGCACCTCATCCTCGGCAGCCATTTCAACTTCAGGCGCTGGTCCCCAGTTTCGTTTGACGAAATTTTTTAGCGCAACAGCCGCAGCCATGCGAATTTGCGGCGCAACACCGCCCACGTCTTGCTCATTCACAACGAGTTGTAGAATTTGAATAATATACCCGGGCGATGATTGTAGTTGCCGTAACTTTTCCTCTCCGTTTTTTCGAACAGCCGCATTTGACTCTAAGGTTTCTTGAAGCGCCAAACCGATCTGTTCCATTCTGAAATGTCAATATTTAACGAATGCCTTGATTTAAAAGGGAAAAGCATAATTCGCGGCGAAAAACGAAAATTTCAAAATTCATTCTGCATACACCGCGAACGGTGTACGCACAAACTCCTGTAAACGGCGGAGTATCGTTGTTTTACTTTTTTTTCAACTTTTTAAGCTCAAGCTTTATCTAGCTTTACATACAATTTGCAGAGTTATGATAGAGGACACGATATCTAGAGCAGAAACTGTTACTGGAGTGATGCACGATGAAAAGAAAAAATGGAACGAGACCGTGACACCAGCAATAATAACATCCAATCTGGAAAAACTTGTTCTCTCATCAAGCGCCGAGAAGGCTTATAACATGGTGGTATGTTGTTGTAATTAAGCTAAAAGTAAGTTATTTTATTGTTACAGACATCTGATGGCATAACAAGCAGTAAACGAACATTAGAATTGTTGCTTGCTCGAAACGGACGTGCCGGTGGTGTGGAAGGATTAGACACCGCTGAATCAGCAATGATCAACAATAAATCTTACACATTAGACACTACTGGTCGTGTGTGTCTTGTAAAGAATCGTGAAAAATGCACAAGAATCGAAGAAGTGCGCAATTTGGAAAAAGAGACTCGTGAATTGCGCGATCTCGAGAAAAACCTCGAATTCTCACTGGAACTAATAATGCAAGAACATCGAAAAATGATGATGACACACTTGCGAAAAAACGCGAACAATGATGAAAGTCAGCAGAAAATGGCTGTCGATCGAGTTGTTGTAAGTTGACCTTCTCAATTGTTCAAAACCCGATAATTTCTGCTGTTATAGAATATAATAAACTCGAAACTAACATCAGATTTCGTTACCGTCACTAAAATACTCGATTCAACGATTGCTAAAGAAGAAAATCGCACAAGAACAGCCAGAAAAATAGCAAATCTCATAGAAGTTGAAACGTTTCTCATGAAATGTCTACTAAATTTGGAAGATATTCGAGAAGCTTCTGTCGACTATTTACTCGACGAATTCAGGTTTGTCATCATTATTTTCCCTGCAAATTTCATATTTATTCCAGAAAAACCTACAAACCAACCGGAAAATCGTTGTTGTCCCCAAAAAATAACCGATCCACTACAAATGTCAATGCAACTGGCGACAACTAACTGCAAAAAAAACCAACTTTTTAAACCAAAAACGTGTCAAATTTTATGTATATGAGAGCTCATTGTGAAATTCCTGTGCGAAAAAAAAAACTTGTGCACCTGATGAATATGTAACATAAATCATTTTTCTGGTAAGCTTTTCTCTTGCTCTCTTTAACTTTCGACACCACAATAATAATAATAATAATGATGATATAATCCTGACCTGGCACAAAATTTGTTTATATTTTGACATGTCAAATTTTTGGCGTTTTTAATATAAACAATGTGTGAGCTGGCGAGAGTGGCAGAACTACGATTTTCGGAATAATTAGTTTTTTAACTTCAAAAAAAAAAAAACTCAGATTCACTTTTATGTTCATTTTCCCATTCCCGTGGCAATATGATATTGTATCAAATATCAGACTTCTGTTGATGATCATGATGCAGATGATGGTAATTGACACCTGTTCTCCAAGGATACTTCTCCATTCAGTGCACAAAACCCAAAAGTCTCGAATTGCGCAATTCGTGTCCAACATTTTTATTGAGCCACTCCTGTTATCTGCATATCGAATTACTGTTGAACGGGGGGAGGCCAAACAATAGACTACCGTAACCCGCTGGATTTTGTCAAAAAAAATGAGCGGAAAAAAGCAGAAGAAAAATGAAATAATTTTTTTAAATTCGCGCCACGCGGTGTGTGCGTCGCGGCTAACGCAACGCGTGCTTTATCATTGGAGCGAATGATACCAATAATCTACAGTACTCCGCAATTCTCGCTTGAAAACACTTCTCACAATTTTGGAATTTGTTGAAGAAATTCTGACAAAAACCTATTTTTTTCAAGAATTTCATGCGGTTTCGAAATTTCCGGGAGCCGATAAACTACAGTATTATCCAAAATTCAATTGGCGCCGGTTACTGTAGTTTGAAATTTCAACACCAACAAATATTTTGAAAAGTTTCTTGACTTTTCAGACGCGCAGAATTTTTAAAATATCATCATTATCAATAGAGCGCGTGTGACTAATTCGATTTTGAATAATAAAAAACTCAAAATCCAAAAGACTACAGTACTCCAGAAAGATGCTCGATTTTCAGAACTACAGTACCCCTCTCCCTTTCCCATTCTTCTCATATTTTGTTTATTTTCATCGATGCCTTCACCCCTTAATTGCCCCCTCTCTTCTCTCGGCTCCGCCCACTTTTCCCTCCTCTCAATCTACAGTAGTCGGCAGGCAAAAAGTGGGCGGAGATCCAAATGAGCAGCTCATTTACTCCTAACTTTTTGGGGTTGGTAATTTGTGATTTAAAAGCTCAATAATGGATTGGTAAGTGATTTTTGAGAAAAACCCTGAAAAATATAAATTTTCAGCACTGCGACCTATTCTCTTGCCGGTTCTTTGGGGCCTCTTCAAGTTCCAAAAATTTTCAACGACGAGCAACATTTCGATGATGACGATGATGATGTGGATGAAGAAGAAGAAGACGACGAGGAAGAAGAATTCGAGTTGACACGTGGAATTGCGATGACGTCATCGGAACCAAGTTCAGGCGGCGCGACAAAAACGAAAAACTCGAAAAAACGACAGGAAAAACCACCTTACTCCTATATTGCATTAATTGCTATGGCGATTTCAGTGAGTTTTATTGTTTTCCGAAAAAAAATCGGACATTTCGAAACTTTTCACCCAATTTTTGGTATTTCGTTTTAGAAACTGTGAAATGATAACTCACTCAAAACCGCTAAGCCTCAATTAAAACGTTGAGAATAAAAAAAAAAGTGTTTCCAGAAACGCCCCGACAAAAAGGCAACACTGGCCGAAATCTACAGTTATCTCCAAGAGAATTTCGATTTTTTTCGCGGCGAGTATGCGGGTTGGCGAAATTCGATTCGACACAATTTGAGTCTGAACGAGTGTTTTGTCAAATTGCCAAAAGATACTGGAGAGAGGTGAGTCTTTCAACTTCCGAAATGGAGAGTACTGTAGTCTTTTTCAACAACAACAACAAAAAAAACAAGATAATGTTTCAAGTTACCGCGGTCGCAAAGGTCATAAATGGACAATCTCCGACTCGTGCGAATTTATGCTCGAGGAGAACGGTTTCCGTCGTCGTCCACGCGGTTACAAATCGCGCAAGCGTACGCAAGCAGGAAGCGCGTCAACGCAAACCTCCACCTCCTCCTCCTCTTCGACCACAAATCAACCGATGCCGACAACACAACAAATGGTAAGATTTATTAACGGGCTAAAGGGGGAGGGAGTGTTTGTTTTTCAAATCACAACACTGCTTGGTGTGTGTGACAAATTCAACAATTTGCCCTAATTTATGGAGAGGGGTTTTGGCAAAAACTCAGAAAAATCTTGCAGTTCGATTACGGTCTTGGAACAGAGCACGTGTCGTTGTTAGACCCGTCAATTATGAAAGCCGAATCATCAGCACTGCCTTCGATTCATCACACCTATCATTATTTCGGCGGTTATACTGGAACCGAAATTCCGGTTCAGTGGAGTCCTCAACAGTGAGTTTTGGAGCACGAAGATTTGAAAACTTCAACTTTCGATCAAAAAACCAAAAAAGTTTTTTTTAACCAAATACAACGAAAAAAAACAAAAAAAAATATCAAAAATTTGAAAGAAAAAAAACAAAAAAAAATTGTCGTGGGTTACTGTAGCCGCACACACACACAAACGGTGTTTGCGGACGCCAATCTTTCAGAGAGCACGAATTCAAAAACAGTTTTTTTTCTTTTTTTTTCGACGTTTTCAGGTTTACGGTACGCAATAGGTGCAAACACCGTGACGTGAAATTGCACAACAACTGTTTTTTTTTTGACGAAATAATGAGAAACACAAAAAAAAGAAGAAAAACCAATTTTTCAGCTACGACAACCCGTCTTGCTGGTATTACCCGCCAACCGGTTTCGGCTCGCCGCCCTCCGGTTCGTCTTCCACCACCCAAATCTCGCCCTACTTTTACCCGCCCACTCTACCCGCCACCGCCCAACCTCCTCCCGCCGTCGACGATTTTCTGCCCGCCTCTCATTTTGGCGGTTTTTTAAGCGACATGCCAATGATGCCCGCCGCCATCAAACAGGAACCACAAGACAACTTTTTTTTGTAGACAACGTTTTTTCCTTCGCTCTAGAATATTCATCAAGTGTGCCTTTAAACAATGCCTTTTTTCGACATGAGTGTGATAAATAATATCGTTTTATTTTAGACTTTTCTCTGCCTCTCCTCTATTTCTGCACGTTTCTCCATCTCTCTCACCAATCATCTGAAGCCCTTTAAAAATAGAGGACTTACTATGGAAACCCTGGAACAAACGACAGATGAAAAAAATGGGCGGAGTCTGGTTATCTACTTTTAATATTAGTTTTCGTTGTCTTTTCTTTTCTTTTATGTTATATTTTTTTGTTGGGGAAACTTTTCACGTTTACTTTGAACTTTTTCAATTTTCCGTGACGTCAGCGTCTCTCACCGTCTCGCTGTACTTTTATAGACAAAAAAAGAGAAGAATTTCCGGGATTAGTATATGAATAGTGATAAAAGAAGTGTGGAATAAAGGAAATTACAAGGGAAATGAGATACGCAGACAGTCACATTTTCAGTCGTCATTTCATCGTATTTTTTCTAGTGGTTTTTCATACACACAGTACTCAAAAAAAAAAAACGTTTTTTCATTGAAATTTTTCAAAAAAAAAAAAAAAAACATTGTGTTCCTTTAAATGGTTACTGTATTTGTTGTTTTTTTTTCGAATTTCTCCGCGATTTTTCCCCAATTTCAGCGTCAAACTGTACGCCCTTCTCATCGACCGTTTTTCGGTTCCATGAGCATTGATCGCGGCGATCGAGTAATGTCACAAATGCTTCGTTCGCTGTGTTGCGCGACTCGTGTCGCAAAAGTGGCCACCGATAGCGACGCTGGCGTCGCCGTCGCCGCTTCTAACGACGCCAACAATTCCGCGCAAATATCTGCGGTGATTTTGTGCGCGTCGGATAGCGTTTTGCATCGCGGTCTTTTGGGAAAATTGATAACGGGTCTCGAGGATCGACGCATGGTTTCGGCAGAGTTGCGCGTTTTGACACCAACTCAGGAAATGATCGATGTTAGTTTTGGGAAACAAGATTTTTGACCTGCGACGCATCCGCGACGCCTTCCGCGATGTTGATTTTGTTTTTGGAAATAAAAATAAATTCTTCAAACTTTTACACCTCTCAAAAACGCACAAAGTGAATAAAACTAAATTTATTGAGAAAAACAAATATTATTCATGGAAATTGTTCAGCGACCACTTTCTAGTAGTTCCAATTCCATACTCTGTGAACATTCAAACCCTGAAAACGAATAATTTTAGAAAAAAATGCGATTTTTTTAAAGATCTGGTGAAAAATTTTAGATCAATGATATTTTTACAAAGAAAAAAATATATAACTTACTTGCCATCCTTGACCTCTTGTTCTGTGCACAAAAAAAAAATCAATACCTGCTGTTCATCTTTCTCATGTTTGCATCGAAGCATCCGTGTTCCAGCAGATTGGCAAAAAAAACTATCTGTAAAAGTTACTGTCAATTTCAAAATTTCGAGTTTTTCACACTCTTACAGAAAGTAGAGAGGTCAAACTTTTGTTTCATATTATTCATTTTTGGTTATTTTCAGAAAATGTAAATTTTTCAAAGAACTTATTGCAAAAACTTTAAAAAAAAAACCTGTTAGCCATTCTCATTTTGACAAGTTTCTGAAAGACAATACTTCACCACAGAAAAAAACAACAAAAATAAATAAAAAACTTTTTAAAATATTTCGCGCTTCAACATCGCGGAAGCCTGAAAAAAAAGAAGAAAAATAAAAAGACGTGGCCGAGCAGCGTTTTCTAGGCCATCAAAACTTTTTCCCCTTTTGCGATGGAGCGCGTTTTACCAATTGACGAGAATTTTCAAAAAATTCATTGAAAAATATATAGAATTCAAAGCTTGTCCTAAAATGCAAATCACCATGCATCACAATGATATCCGAATGGAATGGAGATGCCATCGACACTCTTCAACAGTACCTCACCTCATTTCAACTACAGTATTCTCTTCAATCTCAGGACATTGTTTTCGTTGAGAAAACAGCGGCAGAGCACAAAATATGGTTCGAGCCTGTCAGGTAAAACAAGTGATTTTCGAAAATTCAAACGAACCGTTTTCAGTATTCCTGAAGCGGCGCCAATTCAACCTCCAATTACGACACCAGAAATCGTCGAACCGGAAAAAAGCCAAGAGCCCAAACCTGAAGAACATATAGAGCCAAAAATGGATGAGATAGGAGTCGAGAAATAAAATGCTCATATACCAAATAATCGCCAATTGTTTTCAATCAAATAACCCTCATAAACATTTATACCCTCATCAAAAAAAAAACCAAAAAAAAAACAAAAAAAGTAAAAAAAAAATGCGTGGCCTAGAAAAAAACTCGGCCACATGTTTTTTCCCGAATCATTTTCAACGCTCAAACAACAGAAGACACCGAATGCGTTTCAAAATGAGCTTGAAAAATAACGCTTTTTTCGAAATTCGAACTTTTTTGGTTTGGGCATTTGTGCGTCAAACAACCGAAATGCCGCAAAATCACACACATAAAAATTTTTTGGTTTTTTTTTTTTCATTTTCCGTGTTTTAACTTTATGCCCTCATAGATATTAAAAAAACAAGAAAAAAATTAAAACTAAAAAAAAATGTTTTTTTTTCCGTGGCGTAGAAAAAAACTCGGTCACGTTTTTTTTGAATCGTTTTAATTTTTGACAATAGACTTCGAACTTTTTCGCTTTGTGCATTTGTGCGTCAAACTACTGTCTTTCAAACAACCGAAATGACGCAAAATCACACACACAAAAAAAAATATTAAATCGGTTTTTCTCATTCTCCATGTTTTCCATACAAACCAAAGCAACTCACAAAAATCGATTGATCCTTTTTCTTCTCAATTTTCTCCTTTTCAAATTGATTCCATCCAATTTCCAGCCAAACCTACAAAAATGAAAAAAAAAAACATATTAAACGCAAACATCTACAGTACCCCTGAATTTTTAGAAACTAAAAATACCTACAGTACTTCCAGAGATGCTCGGGAAAAAATCACCTACAGTACCCTTAGGATGTCAATTTTTTGTTTGAAAATGGAAAACTCTACAGTACCCCAAGGGTTCCTCAACAATCTTACCGTGTCACATCCTTGTCGAACAGCAATTCAGCAATGAGAAAAAAAAAACAAGAAATTGATTCGAGTCGAAGATAAAAAAAAAAACGTGAATAAAAAACAAAAATTTTGGTCACACAAAAAGTTGGTCAAAAAAAATTGGAGGCCTAAAAAAATTTTTTTCTTCAGAAAAACGCTCTGCGTAATCGTTTTCGGTGCATCGATTTACAAGAAACAACAGGCTCTCAGTTTCAGGATTTAAATTTTTTTTATATTTTTAATTTCAGACAAAACATTGACTCGTAAATAAATACACAAAAACTAGAATAGTAAATACAAATAAATAAATCATCACTTTTTTTTCTAGATGATACAAAAATATTCGGGAGGGCTTACTCATATTAAAGGCACATTAGTTGTTGTAGAACTTCTTTCCACTCTTCGCATAGTCTTGGAGCAATTGACACGGGGTGAACTGTAAATAGAATATATATTTTTGAAAATCTAAACAAAACCACAATTCTCACCTGCTCAGCCTTGTAAGCTCCGGCAAACTTTTCCATCGATTTGACCAACTTTTCGGCACCGTACAAATCGACAAATCTGAACGGACCTCCCCAGAATGGCGGGAATCCAATACCAAACACACTGGCGATATCACCATCCGACGGACTCGCCAAAACACCCTCTTCCAAACACAACAAAGCCTCGTTGACGAATCGCGAAACAATTCGAATTTGACGATCCTCGTCCGATGTGCTGAGAGAAGAGAATAGAAAACATGAAGATGCGATGGGAGGAAAAAGAGTGTCTTACCAGTTGGCTGGCGCCGCAATTTTGTACTTGTTCAACAATTTGACAGCCTCCTCGTTCACCTTCTTGCTTCCCTTCTTTCCTTCTCCATAGACAAAGATTCCTGAAAATGAAACCATAAAATTAGCAAAACTTTGTTCATTATAGACTGATTCATAGACCGCTTTTTGATGCGAGTAAAAATACATTTTCAGAAAATTGCAACATTTTTTGGGTTCACTCTTCGGAAAATTTCCGGCTCCGACCAAGCCTGTTGTACAGTAATCCACGCGGCACAAAGAGAGTTCAAACTTTATGAGGTGTGAAAAAGGTCTAATTAGGTCACATCTGTTGTTGTTGTGGTATTGATAACAGCATAAATAACAACAACAGGTGTGACCTTTTCTCCAATGCGCGACCAATTATTATTGATCAAAAAATGTCACATAAGAGCAAAACGAAAAAATAGAGAAAAATAGCTGAAAATTTGAGAGAAAATCCTATTTTTCTAGGAGCGCGTTTGAGAAAAAGGTGTAAACACCTCGACGTACAAATGCACAATTTTTCGAGCATGACACTTTTTGTACTAAGCCCCTCTTAAAACCAAACCCTCACTCACCTTTTCCAGTCTTTCTACCCTTGTGCCCGGCGTTCACCAACTCGGACAACAACTCCAACGATCCACCGTGAACACGTGGTCCGAGAGCGGTTCCCAAGAATTGGGCGACATGTTCGGCAACGTCCAAACCGACTTCATCGGCGAGTGTGGCCGCGCCGACGGGGAAACCGAATTTGGTGGTGAGCTTGTCGACTTGCGCCGGATCGACACCCTCTTGAAGGAGTCGAACAACCTCGGCTTGCATCGGTCCAAGACAACGAACAACAAAAAATCCGGGACAATCCTAAAGAAGTGCAACTTTTTTCTGTTGTTGTTGTTTCATTATCGGAGACCCTCTCACCTTGACAACAACCACCAATTTTCCTTGCTTAAGTCCCAATTGGGCGGCGGTGGCAAGCGTTTCTTTCGACGTTCCTTCGTGTGTGATAATTTCGAGAAGTTGCATCTTTTCGACAGGCGAGAAATAGTGCATTCCGATGACTTTGTCCGGACGAGACGAGGCGGCAGCAATATCTTTGATCGGAAGAGCCGATGTGTTCGTGGCAATGATGGTGTTCTAAACATAGTTGAGGTTTTAGATCAGACATCGAAAATGGGCGGGACTTGTTTAACGCTTAAAATAAAAGCCAAAATTCTCGCAAACTCACCGGGCCAACAACACTTTCGATTTGCTTGATAACACGATGTTTCAATTGCAAATCTTCGAAAACCGCCTCAATCACAACATCGGCGTCTTTCATAGCCGAATAGTCGACTGAAGGCACCAAATGATTGTAGATTCGCTCTTTCTCAAGCTGATTGATTCTCTTTCGACGAACTTGTCCGTTCAAATGGGTTGCAATTTGATTTTGTCCACGTTCAAGTCCCTAAAAAAGCAATTTTTGTCAAATTTTCCAGAAGAAAAAACATACAGCTTGATTCGCATCCAAAAGAACAGTCTTGATTCCTTTGTCAATAGTGACATTGGCAACACCGGCGCCCATCAATCCAGCGCCAACAACCGCAATCTCTTTCACCGCCAAACCTTGTCCATATTTGCTCTTTTTCGCATCAGTACTACCGTCAAACAATCCAATGAGCGCCTTCGATTGGAAAGTCTGCGACAGCTCACCAAAGGCCTTGGCCTCGGCGGCGAAACCATTTCTCGGATCGACATAGGCGGTTCGAATCACGTCGAGAATTTTCAACGGTGCCGGATAGTTGCCGGCCGTCAATTTCATCAATTTATCCTTGGCCATTTTCAGCACAACATTGTCGAGGACCAACCGATTTGTCATGATGGCCTGTGTGGCTTTTTCGGCGAATCCCTTTTCGCGATTCACCTTCAGTTTTCCGCTCGCCAACTCTTTTGCCGCTTCGACGGCCACCTGTTCCAAATATTTGTGCGTATTTTCGGTTGCCGGTCCGAGTCCATCGCCGAGTGGTTGAATGACACGATCGACGATTCCAACCTTTTTCGCTCGGTCAGCCTTTAGTTTTTTGCCTGCAAAGAAAAAGTTTTGCTCTTTTACAAGAGGTAGAAAAAGTACCACGACATTGTTTTTAAAAAAAATGTACCTTGACCATCACAAGAGGGTACCAAACATGGCAAATACTGGAAAGGTGAAACAAAAAGAATGTTCATTCTTTTGGAAAGGGGTGAAAAAGTAATACCAGAAGATATTATTATATTGTATCTGTTCCCTCTCTATCCCAAAAAAGACGCCGCTTTGGGTCAGACAAGGTGAGAGCGGCGTCCTCCCTCTTCCTGTCCTCCTCTATCATCATTTTATTTTTTGTTACTTATCCCCTCTATCTTCTCTGCGTCTCTTCTCTGTCAAAAGACGCTGCTTGGGTTGAGGGTCTCACACCTATTTTTGGTTGTTTTTTGTTTCTTCTTGTGTCTATCTTCTCATGTTGATATTGTATTTTTTTGTTGGTGCACCTTTTCCGGTGTTTTTCTTTCTTTTCGTTTTTAAAGAGCAGGTTCTCTATGTGTGTGTGTGTTTGTGTTTGTAAACCTGCTCCGAGCTAACAACCGTAGTAAGAAGCCCCTCTCAGTATGGTAAGTTGTAGTTAAGCAAAAAAAGCATGCGCACCGCGGAAAGAACTGAAAGCAAAAATTTGTACAAAATATTGAATTCTAATCACGAAAATTTTTTGCAGAACTACAAAACCTGCGAAATTCGATCAAGAGAGGACGTTTTAAATTATTTTTTTTTGTTGTGATAAATATTTTTTTCTTTTTTGAATTTTGAAAAAGATTTTTTGTATCATCTCTTGTGAAAAATTTTCGAGTTCACCTCAAAAATCTTTTTAAAACGAGAAGAAAAAACCAACCGGTCAAAGCCAAATCCAAAACATTCTGAACACTGGCCAATTTCGGCAATCGCTGAGTTCCTCCAGCTCCCGGCAACAAGCCCAACATCACTTCGGGCAACGCGAGTTGCGTCTTTTTGTCGTTGACAGCGATTCGGTAGTGACAGGCGAGCGCCAACTCCAATCCGCCGCCCATACAACTTCCCATGATGGCGGCGACGACGGGTTTTTGCGATTTTTCGATTCGCGCAAACTCCTCTTGTCCCGATTTGCTGAGCGCTTCGATGGCGGCCGCCGATTTTTCGGCTTTCAACATTTGAATGTCGGCACCGGCCACAAAACTGTTCGGTTTGCCCGACATGACGACAATTGATTTGACCGAGTCATCTGATTGAAGCTGAAAACGGGGAATTTAATAATGTGCGAGATGATTTTCCTTGTGAAACTTGAAATATTTGTTTTTCATGAAAAGAAAATATAAATTTTCATTTTGTTCCTCGCTTTTCTAATTAATTAGTGTTGCTCATTTTGTGTAGCTAAACTAGTTACAAAAACTAAATTCTAGTTTGACCCAGTTGTGTGCAAAACACACTCTCTATTCTTTGTGCGATGGGGCGCGTTTTATCGATTAGCAAACTACACAAGTTGTAAACATATGGCATCAACAATAACCTTCCCACAAATGGGAGGATGTCGCATCTTTTATGTTCACAACTTGTGTAGTTTGCTAGTCAATAAAACGCGCCCCATCGCACAAAGAAGAGGGGAAAAGAAACATTGTCGACCACCACAGCGAAAATAAAGAAACAAATTGTCTCATTGTGTGGTGTATGCACAGTGTCGATTTACGGGGGGCTCCGCCCACTTGCAAACCGTCGCACATCTTTTTTGCAGACTGTTCGCAGTTTATTACGTTTTTTGTTTGTTGTTTTCAAAGAAAAAAAGAGGAAAAAACAGTGCCTCGGTGTGCAAAAAAAGGGCGGAGTCTATATTTTCGTGCCGCGGGTTAAAAACTCGGCCACGTCCGCAATGACATTTTATTGTACAATTTGTTTCTTTTTTTTTCGCTGTGGACCACTCACATTTGTGCGTCGCGGCTCTTGTGTCGCGTGTGGGTTAGAGAAAAAGAGGCGAAGGTTGGGTCTATCATCAATATTCTCATTCATTTCTTCCGGTGGCCATTTTTTTATTTATTCTTAATCTTTTTTAGCGTCCTCTTTTCTCTACAGTTATTTTTCTTCCAATTTCTTTTAGATTAGTATTTTTCTCCAAATATGATCCCTTTTTTTGAATTGAAAATTTCAACAATTAGCTGAATTTTTTCCGAGGTGTCTAACAATGAAAAACACCGATTTTCATAACTTTAAAATAGTTCAATTTTTTCTAACCTTGTCAAAAGTCGCTTTCATATCTGCAGACAATGCTTTGTTCAAAACATTTTCTTTGGCGTTCGGCAAATCAATCTTGACAACAGCCACATCTCCTTGCTTCTCAACTCTCAAAGTGCCTAAATTCCAAATTTTTCATCATTCCGCGCCTAAAAAAAACTCACTTGTCAATGCCGATGAACTCATCGAAAAACTTCTGGCCGAAAAAACCAAATTTGCTTTTGCCGTCGAATTTTGAACAAGTCGAGAAAGCATTTCTGTAGAAATAGGGAATGATCAAAAAATCCAGGAAGTGAAAAACCGAAAAATGAACAAAACAATTTGCTAGCAACGTGAAGCAACTCACACTTTTCACGCCAAAAATCAACAATTTTTGTTGTTGTTGGAAACCTAAACAACAGAAAAAAAGTAGCCAGTTTTTCTTCCACGATCAGAGAGAGTGTGTGGAACGGAGAGAGTGGTGAGAAAACGATGGGCGGTCGTGAAAAACAACAAGATTGTAGTGATAATATTACTTTTATCATTAATGTTTAAAAAGTTGGGGTTTTTGGTTTTTCTGTTGTTGTTGTGAAAATTAGTTTTTTTCAAAACTTTAATTTTCCTGAAAATATTTTTTGGGCCCAACTTTTTGAGAAAATGATGAGACCACTATAAAAGTACAAAAAAAGAACTTCGATAAAATCTGAACAGCCAGCGTGTCTCTAATGAGAACATGATAAAATGCGAACCATTTGTGAGGCCAATACACTTTGAACTAAGAGAGACCCAGGGAAAAAAAGAGACTACAAATAAGAAAACAAGATGATAATAAACAGAGGTACAAAGTACAAGGTATCTCAACGTCGGTCAGAGTGACGACAATAAAAATCGAGTTGAAAATCGTTGGAAAATTTGCAAAAAATATATTTTCTCCGAAAAAATAACAAAAACAATGTACAAAAAAGATGCTAAAACTAGAAACCTGCTGGGGGAAAAAACATTAGGCGCCAATGAACTTTCCGACATCTCCTCGATCACGATTCGCATAATTTTCATTGATCTTATCGCTGAGCTCATTTTGTTGTTTTACTGCTCGGGATAATTCCAAATCTTCTTCCATTGTTTTGAACATTTCTGGATATTCGTAGTTGAAATCTGGAAAAAATTGAATAAGATAATTTTTTCGAAAAAAACCCTACCTTTTGGCATAAAAACATAGGCAAACTTTTTATCTTCATCTTTCCACATCGCTTTTTTGTACTGATAATCGGTTTTTGAGTTCCATAAAATATCGCCCATTTGAACTTCTGTTCGAACATCGCGCACTGGTAATTGATAGATTTTTGTCAAATATTCCCGAATATCATGTTTCGACATTCGAGGATCCACCTGACAACAATTTTTGAAAATGTCTTCATTGAACAACAAACCTCAAACTTCACACAATTACTTGGCAATTTCGCTCGTCCGACCTGCGGTGCTTTTACCACAGCCACCCAAAAATCGGGCAGAAACACTCGTCGTTGAGGATTTCCCGGCTGCCACAATCGAGCCAATCTGCTTGTCATCTAAATCAGAAAAATAGGCAAAATTAGCTTTTTTATCGGTAAAGTCGGGGGTCAAAAACCCTACTTGGAAAACAAAACAGGTGTCGAGAAATTGGGAATTTATTAACTAGAAAAAAAAATAAATAAACAACAAGAAGAAACACCGAGCGATAGAAATTTCGAGCTGAAAAAAGAAAACAACAACATTACTTGTCCAACCGACAAATTGGAGTGTTGTAGACGACTTCGAGATCGATTTTGGATCCGAACAAATCTCGAATATTGTTGATACCGTATTTGATCATTGTCGGGCTGAAATAAAACAATCTGTGATATTTGAAGTTTTTAATGTAGAGAAAAATACCGTTCTAAGGATAATCCATAACCAGCAACATTAACATCAGCAGGCAGACCCATCGGCAACAACATTTCCGGTCGGAACATTCCCGAATTTCCAATCTCAACCCATTTGGCCAATCCAGAATGATACGCGAAAATCTCCATACTGGGCTCGGTGTATGGATTATACGTCGGTTTGAAGCGCAAATTGGTGATTCCTAGTTTTTTGAAGAATTCGGTAAAGATTCCGATCAAATGAGCGAGACTGAGATTCTTCTCGGCGATGACTCCTTCGACTTGATGGAATTCGGCCAAGTGGGTGGCGTCGAGCGTCTCGTTACGGAAAACTCGATCGATGGAGAAGAGTTTGGATGGTTTGAAACCTTCTTGGGCTAACTGGTAGAGCTGCCGGGCGGAAACGGCTGTCGTGTGAGTTCGGAGCACATTTTTCTGCGCTTCTTCGATTTTCCAGTCATAGTTGTAACTGAAAAAAGAGGTTCACTTAATTCATATCTGGCCTAAGAGGAGAGAAAGTACCGTGACATTTTTTTTTGGTCGAAAACTCACAGTGAAAGTTTCTAGAAAAATTTTGCTCTTATGTGACATTTTTTTGATCAAAAATAATTGGACCAGCATTGGAGAAAAGGTCACACCTGTTGTTGTTATTTATGATGTTGTCAACACCACAATAACAACAGATGTGACCTAATTAGACCTTTTTCACACCTCATAAAATTTGAACTTTCTTTGTGCCGCCTGGATTACTGTAAAACTCAAAAATGAAAAACTGATTTTCTTGATAAAAGTATGACTTTTCACCGTTTAATTTATTAATTCAATTAAAAAACTATGATTTTCTGTAAATTTTTTTGAAATTTTCAGCTAATTTGCTTTGTTTTTTTTTGGTTGCCATACACAGTGACAAAATTTTAAAGATTTTTTTGGTCAGTACCTCTTGGCCCAGGAATGAATGAATAGGTACAAAATATATTTGAAAATTGTAGATAACTAGAAAACTCGCAAACGATTTTTAGAAAAAATTCTAAATAAAAACCACTCACCCAGCCGATCCATAGCCTCCCTTCGAGTGTACAGTTCTAACGCGTTCCAAATAATCTTCTGGGAACTTGGTGCTAACCGCCGGATCCGAAACGAAGAAAGTATCGTGCGCATCTCTAGCCGGATGTTGTTGTGGTTGGAAAAGTGCGTCAAAGTTCCAGAACGAACTTTCCACATATCGATTTGTGGCCATTTCCGAGAATCCCATTGAGAAGAAAATTTGTCGGAACTCGCTTCGAACCTTCATCAATGGATGAAGGTGTCCACTCGATGGGACAACACCAAGCGATTCGAAATTGTATTTTTTGAAGGTTTTATCTTTCCATGATCCAGATGCGATCATTTCTGGTGTTAGATCGGCTTCTTGTTTCGCCAGAACTGTTGTGAACGATGCACCTTTAGTGACTTGAACTCCTTTCACGTTAACTTCCGAGATGAGTTTTCGTTTTTTGAGCTCCGCCTTATCCTTATCACCAACTCCTTCTCCGCCAATTCGCAGCGTTTCCAATTGTTTTCTAACGATATCTTCAACATTGCTGACTCCCGGTTTTCGAACTACTTTAACTGCTCCGCCAGATTTATCCATTGCTACCCAACCAGCGGCCATAGCCTTATTAACACCAACCTTTCCGAATGGTTGTTTCTACATATACGCATGATTTCAAGACAAAAAAGGGAAAATGCTTACACTGATATCAGCCTGAAGACAACCATTTTCTCCGACAAATTCGAAAACCCGAAACTCATGTGATCCTTCATCGGCCATTTGAACACCTTCGTTAGTTAATTCGAAACGTTTCTCACTCACATCTTTGGTATTCAAAATTCCTTCATTAGTCAACAAACTTTTGATGGCACCAATCAATTTTTGATGATCGATATTCCAATCTCTAGCAAGGACAATTGAATTGAAATCGTTTTTCGTGTTCAGATGATCCAAAATACGCTGGGGAAGGTCTTCAACAACTTCTACTGTCATTTTCGGTGTTTGTGTTTCAAAAGAACTCAAATGATGGAACCAGCGAGATAAATGTGGGCGATTTTCCAAATCTGACGAGTTGATTCGAGATTTGGTTTCAAAATCAACGGCTGATGGAACAAACCCGTCGATGTATGATTGATCTTGAAGGATTTGGTTGAGTTTGTCGATATCGGTCATGCACCGAATCTGAAAGAGTGGTTTTTGTTGTACTCTGGCTCATTTTTCAGATATTTAAATGTGCATAAAGTCTCAAAATAGAGGTTGAAGCTGGAAAAACGAAAAAATGGAAATAAATAAATTCATTGTGTCGAATTACGCAAAACGTCTCTTCGCGTCGAGACCCAACAAACAAAAAACAACATGTTTCTTCTTTTCTTTTTCGATTTTGCTTTTTCCCGCGCCTTCTCAATAAAACAGTCAAAAACTTCAATATACATGTTATTTTTTGATGTCTGAAAATAATTTTTGTTGAATAAATTCATTGAAAACCACTGAAAAATTACAGTTGCAAAAAATGCATCCTTTCCATTACAACGCAGGTTCACAAGGGCAATCGAATGAGGTTCTAGTTTGGATTCGCGTTATGAATTCTGTTTCTTTGAAATTGAATCATCTCTCTTTTTTTCTTGCAGGTTCCGTATGATCAACGTGGAATGAGCCAGTACCAACAGCAGGTTTTTTTTGATTTTTTATTCTCTCGGTGACATTGAAAAACAACTCGGTCTAAATGCAGGTCTATCAGAATCAAAATGGTGGAGATATGCAAGTTCGGCTAGCTCATGCGCAACAAGCCATTCAACGTTTGAATGAAACTAAACAGTAAGCATTCGGAAAATCAAAAAAAAAACTCGTCCCGTCGTCTAAACCTGCAAAATCTGCAGAAAACAACAATTTCATCAAGTTTCGTCGTACCAACAACAAGTTCAACAAACTCTTCAAAAATCGCCAGAACGAAACACCGCCGTCGACGAGGATTTACGCGGTCGAAATCGTCGCGAATCGCGTTCTCCATCGTGGGCGCGTGACGCTCGCCGAAGCAAGTCGCGCAGTCGAAGTCGCGAAAGACGTCGTCGCAGCAGGAGTCGCGATGATCGTCATTATCGGCGAAGCAGTAGAAGAGGTTTCTCGACTCATCCCCAACCCCTTTTCAAACTAGTAACCTAATGTTCGATGCGATTCTAGATCGAAGTCGTAGTCGTTCGCCATCAGTGAGAAGTTCGCGTGGTCGTGGTGGAAGGCGGCGATCAAGAAGCGTCAGTCCGGACCGAGTGAGTAGTGATTTTACAGAAAAATTTCAGAAATTATGAATTTTCAGAACCCTGACAGACTTGACTGGGGTATTCCATGCAATAAACTAGCACTACTGAACATGCCTAATGACGTGGATAACGCCAAGGTACTGTACTTTCCATCTGTTTAAACCAACAGTACTCATATATTTCAGATAACATTTGCTTTTGGAAAATGTGGATATTTACCACAAGACGTGCGAACAAACACGAAATATGATAATAAAACAAAATTAATCAAAACTTTTGCGTTCGTCGAGTTCAATGACACCGAAACTGCGCAAAGTTTCATGCAAGAAAACAAGGTAAAACTACAGTAACCTGGATAGACATTTGAGAGATTTTCAGGGGATTTTAACATTGGAAGATGGGCGACGAGTGCTGGCCGAATATGCGAGAGGAGATCCGGCTATTGGACATGGAGCTGGACACGAGGGTGATGATTGGATTTGTGCACATGTAATGAGGATAAAATATTGAAAATAAGACAAAAAAACTTGTTTCAGTGTTCAATGAACAATTTTGTCAAAAGGAAGAGCTGTTTTAAATGTGATATTTCGAAAGAACAATCGATGGAGCTTGAAAAACAAGGAGTTCATATGGTTGGTGTAACACCATGCGACAGTGAGTGAAAAATATTTCTCTTAAATTCAAAAAAAGTATTTTCAGCCCTTTTGATTCGCGGATTACCAGACGGATGTACAAATTCAACAATTTTCGACAGTCTAGTCACACTGGTTTGTCTAAATTCGATATCAATGATTAAACTATCGGAATCAAAACGATTCGCTTATCTTCAAATGAAATCAGCTGATGAGGCAGTCATGTTGTTGAATTTAACGTATAAATCGACTTTGAAAATCAAGAATAAAGATGGTAAGTATTTTCGAAACCGGAGAAAATAAAGAAATGTTAAATATTCTTAGTGCAAGTCTCGTACTGTCGCGATTCAATGTCACGGCTTATACAACAACAAATGCAGATGCTAACTCAAAATGTCGTACCCGAATCACAATCTGGCCCGTTTCAAGGAAATTGTGAGTTTTTTCTCGAATTTTCCCCCAAATATTACGACAATTTCAGTGACTGGTCCGGAAATCGCGGCAGCTGCTATGGCAAAAGCACAAGCCGTTCGACAGGCTTCCAATCAATGTCAACAAATGATGGCGGCGCCCATGATTCCGCCCAATTTTAGTGTTCCACCTCCCGCTATCCCCGTCGCCGTTCCCATCGCCGCACCAATCGTTGAACAACAACAATCGAAGAACGGAATCATCGGCATCACGCCCACACCACGCGGTGTTTATCCGCGTTACGTGCCGCCCAATCCAATGCATTTCATGCCCGACGCCAATTCGGGCTACTATCTGGATCCGGTGACCAACTTTTTCTACGATCAAAAAACTGGTTATTATTACAATAACGAGGCGAAGAAGTGGTGTCAGTGGGACGCGACGTATCAAACGTATTTTGCGGTTGAAGAGGAGCCGCAGGTGGCGACAACGTCGCAAGTCGAGGCGATTCCGCAGCCTGTTGTGGCCGAAGCGGCGATTGAGGAGAAAGAAGAGGAGGGACCGAAAAGTGCGGCGGAAATGGCAAAAGATATGGCAAAATGGGCGAAAAAACAGGAGAAGGATAAGAAGAAGGTGCAATTATCATTGAAAATGGCGGCGCCGAAAGGAATTGAAGGACGCAATGTTTTCCAATCTGGTACGTTTCTTACTACTTTAGTCGAAATAATTAATTTTTTTTAGAAAAAAAGAAAGCGCCGATCGCCTCAAGTAGTTCAGCACTACAATTCGACGACGATGACGACGAAGAATCTACATCATCATTCTCAAACCAGGCCAATAATATCGACCCGCACACGGGAAAAGTTCGAGGAATGGGAGTGGGAAACGCGGCGGGAAGTGGCGAAGAAATTGTGATCGGAGGAGGCGGAAATGCCAGTCGACGCGGCACTTCTGCCATGGAAATGCGCGAAGCGATGGAAAGAGCATTGGTAGATGAGGCGAAGAAAATGTGTCTCTTGTGTAAGAGAGCGTTCCCATCGGTTGATGTTTTAAAGAAACATGTAGAGAAGAGCGATTTACATAGGGTGAGGATGAGGAAAACGATGTTCGAAAAAATAGAAACAAAAATAATTACAGACAAATCTCGAGCAAAAACGCATAGAATGGGGAAAAGAACTATCAGAAACATTGGAAGAAGAGGAAAAAAATGCGAGAGAAATCGAAATGCCAAAAATAGTATATCGCGATCGAGCGAAAGAACGACGAAAACAATTTGGCTATACTTTTGACATCAATTCGGCACCGGGAAGTTCGGGAAGGAGTGAAGAGGTTATTCGAAGGGATAGTGAACAAGCGGCAACGAGACCATTAGATGACAACAACATTGGGAATCGATTGTTGAAAAATATGGGATGGAAAGAGGGGCAAGGAGTGGGAAAACATGGACAAGGTAAGTAGGTATTTAAAAAACATGGATAAGGGCCATATTATTTATGAGTGCAAGGGCGAAAAAAATACAACAAGAATAAAAAACAAAACGAGCGAGACAGAAAACTAAAAAAAAACAATGTTAGAAAACTGTGCAAAGTGAATAAATGAATGAACACAGGAAGACACAAGAAGATATTTGACTCCGCCCCTTTTTGTATGCGGCGTGGGTTGTAAAAAGGGGCGGAGTCAACAATCTATGTGTGTCTTCCTGTGTTCATTCTCTCATTCTTCCCTTCGCTCAGTTTTCTAATATTGTTTTCTTTTTTTTTCTTGTCTCGTTCTTTTTGATTCTTGTTTTTTTTGTTCGCATTCGCCTCTTTTCCATGCTATTTTTTTTGGTTTTTCGTGTAAATCTTGATAGAGGGTGGAACTACTAGGGGGTATAACTTTGATCCTTTGAGACCTGTTCAAAAATAACCTGTCAAACAAAAATAAATCTCAGGAATCACCGCTCCAATCCAAGCCGAACGATTTGTCCAAGGTGCTGGCCTCGGTTCGTCCGGCTCGAAAATTCGCGGAGGTGTCGAATCGTCGCACAAGGAGAAGACGCGTCAAGCGCTTTTCAGTCGCTATAATGATCATTAGTCGCGAGGCGAAACATTTTTTACGTGTTATTTATTATTGTTCAAACAAAGTTTCAAAAAAAGAAAAAAACAACAACAACAAAAAACAATTAGAGTGGGTTAATATCCAGCCGGCGCGGATTCTTCGCCTTTTCGGAAGTCTGAATTCGCATAGATTTGAGCATCGCGACCGTTTTTGTGCACAACGGTTACAACTGTCAAATTGTTAACCGGGCGCATCTGATGTCCACGCTCTTGAAGATTCCGAACATAGGCTTTCGGAAAATTCGGTTCATAACTCGTCACATTTGGCTGAAGTTGATTGTGAAGTCGAGGCCGATCAACAGCATGTTTAACATCGCCCGTCGGTATCCAGAGAGTGTGAAGAGCAACACCGGCGACACCCGAAATGATGGTCGAACCGCCCGCACCACCCACCGCCACCAGTTCGCGTTGCGCGACGTCGTAGATGATCAGCGGACTCTGACTGCTCATCGGACGTTTACCGGGGCGAATAAAGTTAGCGGGAGAGGGTGGGAAACCGAAGAAGTTCGGGTGACCCGGAGTTGAAAAATCGTCCATTTCGTTGTTCCAGAGGATTCCCGTTGATTCTGAGGAGACCATTGCGCCCAAACTGAAGTAGGGGGAAATTTGGAAAAGTCCCAAGTACACAGCTTTTAACATTGGAAAAAAAAACCAAAGAAAAAACAAAATTTAAAAAAACGCAGGAAAAAATGCTTGCGAAAACTCACTACAAATTAATAGTCGACGTAACGGATACGGCATTTCCTTGCGCATCAATAACCGACACATGCGTCGTACCATGATCCACAGGCGGCGCTTCGAAACTTGCGCCATAATACGAATCGTTGTGCGGCTTGTCAGTGATCATACTCCTCACCCATGTCGCCCATTCGGGTGACGTAATGTTTCGCGCGATCTGTGTCGCGTTGGCGACGAATCGCGGGTCTCCCAACCAACTGCGAGCCGCGTACGCGAATTTGCTCGCCTCGATGAAATTGTGATAGGTGGTGGCGACTTTGTCGAATGTGGTGAGGTTTGTATAAGAGTAGCTGGAAACAAAAAGCCTTTCCCCCTCATGACCTAGAAAACAAAGGGACTAGGTTTGGTTTTCTCGTCCATCTCTGTTTATTTTTTTTTATTTTGTTCGTTTCGTTTTTATTAGTTGTTTTCTTCAGTTTCAATGTTTTTCAAGTTGGAAAAAAGTCCTAGAATGTTTAAAAAACCAACCCATCCATAATGCTCAAAATTGCTTGTGCAACAGCACTTCCAGATGGAGGTGGTGGCCCACAAACAACTCGACCACCGGTCAAATCAGTTTTTATAACCTCTCCACTTTCATAAACAATTGATCGATAATTGCGCAAATCCTCTTCTCGTATAATCGCACCATTCGCGCGAAATTCCTCAACGATTCGTCGCGCGATATCTCCGCCCTCGTAAAAATCTGCGATCGGTGACGTCGATGAGGCGAGTCGTTCGAGTGTCGCGCGAAGGTTAGCGCGTGTTTTAATTTGTTCGCCGGGCGCAAAAACGCGACCTGTCGCCGGATTAATGAATTGTCGCATTGTTGTTTCGTTGCGAATCCACGCCTCGTTTTGTTTTAGTGCTTTTGCGAGTGCGTGCGACGTCGGATAGCCTTCCGATAGCAGTTCGATCGAGGGATCGATCAGCGACTTCCACGCGATTTTTCCACTGCCAAATTTCTCGAATTCGGTGCGAAGACCGTGTAGCTCGCCGGGAATCGCGATCGCTTTCCAACCGACGCGACTCTCATTCCATTTGTCGCGATACATCTCTTCAGTCGCGTCAAGTGGCGCGACTTCGCGAGCGTCAACAACAGTACACGTTTTGGTGGTACTGTAACATGTTATTGGTATTTAAATATGCTGGTGTCCAGCTTACGCATTGAAAATAGTCATAAAATGACCTCCTCCAAGTCCAGCCGAATGTGTATCCATAATACCGATGCAAAAAAGCGCCGAAACTGCGGCATCGACAGCGTTTCCGCCGCGTAGTAAAATATTGCGACCGATTTCCGAACACAGTTCATTGTCGGCAGCGACGGCGGCTTTCGTATATTTTCCAAGAGGCGAAATTGACGGTTTTGGCCATTTTGGAAGGTGCGCATTGTTCTAGAAAACATTGATGAATTCTAGAAACATTGATCAAAATTCCAACCTGCGCAACAAGATGAAAATAAAGCGAAGCGAACGCTACAGTCGAGATCAATAGTGTGAAAACAAGAATAGTCAATCCGACAGCCGTGACCAGAGTTCGAATTTTCAGCGGTTTTTCGGGCTCAATAAATGGCTCAATTTCATCGAAAGGACCGTATTCGGGCGGTAGATTATTGTAGTTCACGTCGTCTTCATCATCCGCATCGCAAAATGTTTGATACCGTTGAGTTGAACTACTGGGAATACTGAAAATTTTTGATTTTTCAAAGTTTTTAGAGACCCAAAACAAACCTTCTATCTGCCTCATGATTCCTACCCGCCATTGTGCCCTGAACAAAAAGTCAATAATTATTTTTTTTTTTGGTAAGACAGGAGAGATAACAAAATAGATAACGACAAACCAGAACAAATTTGGCGTGAACTTGTTCTTTTCCAAAAAAATCGACATTTTTTTCTTTAATACAAAGGAATATAAACCTGAAATTTCACAAAAAAAACAAACATCATCACTTTATATTTATTAACCGGCCACAAAAACATACACATATTAAAAAATGAATACCCATCCTGATGAAACCCATAACTTCCTCAATTTGAAAGAAAATCTAATGATTAAGACCATTGACGACGAAAGCAAGCCTATACCGTCCCGCCGACATGAAATCCGCTGTTCTTCTTGGATCGTAATGGTGTGAAACCGTCTTACGACATCTAGAAAAAAGGATAAATTGAGGGAAAATAGAATTTCAAGCAACTCACATGTGGTTAAGCTCGGTGTCGTTACCACCCAACAATCGAAAAACTTCTTGATCATCGAACTGCATGCCGCCGTCGATGTCCCATTCGCAGACTTCGAGATTCGAATCGCTGCTCTGCCACGCGTCGATGAATCTGTACACATCGAGCGGTGTCAGATAGCCAATGTTCACGCGGATTCGAGCGGCCGAGAGGCGGCGAAAGTCTTCGTAGAACATTCTTAGGTGGGGCATGATCAACCGCCCCGTTACCTTGTAGATCTGAAAGGGAATTTGAATCGTGATCAAGAAGCGCGTCGCAATAGAGCGAAGTTGCATCATTTAAAAATTTACTCCGATGAAAAGGTGAAATTTGGAGAAACTCCGGAGTTTACATTTCCCTGAGACGAATAATTTTCAAAATTTCCAAAAGAAACATACCTCATTAGATCTCGTCAAATGGTACACGGTCCTATTTCTCAGACACTCGAAGCTCTTCAAAGGGTGTTGAATATTTCTGATAATTGGAAGCAAATCGACGTTGTCCTCGATAACGAGTTCCTCCAAATTTCGCACACAAAAGACTTCGAGCGGAATAATAGCGGTGACACGGTTGAAGAGACATCCCGTGATGCTCAGTCTTCGAATGCACTTTTGGTTGAACTCGACGATTTCTTGCATGAAATCGACAGCATGGGAGGGGAGTGGTTTCAGTTCGGTTAGTCTCATCGACCAATGGGGTAAACCCCATAAAGATGTGCTGAAAAAACAAGTTTTTGGAGGAAACCGCCCAAAAATATCAACTCACCATTGAATGTAGGTTGCACCAAGCCTAAACTCGAACTCGATGTTATATCCATGACACCATTGTCCCTCGTTGTTGGCAAATCGAACCATGGCTCGCACGTAAAATTGCGATAGGAAGTCGATTTCTAACGAGAATCGGTAACGCTTTGTCATTTTTGCTTCTCGCGATGTCCAACGAGCGCATTGCGTGAACCGGCATCTGAGAAAACTTTTATTTTGACAAAACTAGTGCTCGAGAGGCTACGAGTTCGATTCCCCCTATCGTCAAACTTTTTTTTTCTTTTTTGTTCAAAAGACTTCTTCAGTGTTTTGTGATCATAGATGAATTTCGATTTTGCAGTTTTTTTCAAAAAAAAAACTTTAATTTTAGCCTGCCCGATTTTTCTGCATAGTTTTTTTTCCGCAAAAAAAAAGTTGAGCCCGGAATTTCGGCCTGAAAATCGGGTCAAAACTACAGTACCTCTCAGAGGCGCAGCCAATTTTTTTTGAACCTAAGAAAATTTTCGGGCCGGCCCGTTTTTGGGACCAAAAATATCTAGGCCGGATACAAACCTGTACTGAAAATTGGGCCCGGATAAAAAAGTATTAATCAAAATCAAATCGGTAACACGCGCTCTATTGATAATGTTGTCTTTCACGTTCAGATGAGATTTTCAAAAACTTTTAATATCAGAATCTGATTCTACACGGCTAAAAAGTTTAAAAATGTAATTCTCAAACTACCAGGTAGTTTTGTTCTGGAAATATTCGTAGCTGAAATTTCAAACTACAGTAACCAGGAGATTTTTTTTACTGTATTTTAGGTGATATTTCTTCAAAACAAAACCACCCGGCTGGCCGCAGGCCAGACTGCGCATTTTTCCGAAAATTTCAAAACTACAGTACCCTTTTGGCTTCTCAAAAAGTTTCTCAGAAACACCCCCCAAATCGTACCTGTCCATTGCTTCCATCCTCTCAATGACCATCAATCGAATCTCTTGTGGCAGTTCCATGTAATGCTCGAAACGCTAAAAAACACTGTTTTTCAAACAAGCCCGCAAAAAAACAAAAAAAAACTAACCTCCTCTTCAAAACATGGGTAGAAGTCCATTTTGGTGATCTATGAGGGATAATGAGTGAATGAATGTGAGTGAGCGGGATGGTGGGCACCTGTTTTTCGGGTTGCGCAATGTCTAACACTCTCCTCTGTGCGCACACTGTCTCCGCAGATTAGGGGGCGTGTCTTGTGTGGTTTGGTTGGAGCGTTGACCTAGTATCTCGCAGAAAATGTTTTTTGGCTCTCTTATTTTTTGGGGAAGATGAATAAATAGACAAAAAATATGGTGGATGGGGGTAATTGAGCAAAAATTTTGAGATTTTCGCAAAAACTCACAGTTTCAAAAAAGTGGTATTTTTTATAAAATTTAAATTTCCAAATTTCATTTCTAGAATATACCAGTTAGGCCCTAGGACGGACACGTGACATTTTTAGGACACGTGAAATTTCCCAAAAAATTGAAAAAATTCATTTTTTTTTAGAATTTTTTCAGAAAAATTTTCAAACTTTAAAGACACCCTATCACTCAGAAATAGTTTTTTCGAGTTCATAAAAATCTCAAAATTTCAAATTTCGATGCATGTGGTTCAAAAACCCAAAAATGTTTGAAAGAAAAAACAAAAAAAAATTTGCCGTGGGTTACTGTACCCGCACACACGGCATGATTTTCTTTACGTTCTCCTGTTCGCGGAATTTATGAGAGAAACAGAGAAAAAAGGAAAAAGACAATGGAAAAAGAAGAGACGCAGACATGGTCTCGCAACGAAGAGCTGTTCTTTTTGACTATTTCGCGTTTTACGTAGCAGTGGGGAAACGTTTAAAAAATCATGCCGTGCACACACACACAAACGGTGTTCGCGGCCGCCTATCTTCCTGAGAACGAATTCAAAAACAGTTTTTTTCTTTTTTTTCGACCTCACAAAGTACTTTTTTCAATTTTTGAATTTCATACATCGAAAGTTGAAGTCTTCAATATTGAGATTCTGATAAACACGAGAAATTAATTTCTGAGTGACAAGGAGTCTTTAAAGTCAAAATTATTGTCATATTTTAAAGTTCAGTGTTTTCCAAATCAATGCCAATCTTTTTCCTTCATCTTCCTCTCGAGCCAAAAAAAATCGTCTCTTCCCCTTTCTGCACACAATTCCCTACGATAATTGCGCAATCGTAGTGTTGCGTCATCTTTTTATGATTCAACTGGTGTATAGAGGACACAAAAATAAGCCGATAAACGATGAGGAGGGTCAGGATGTCTTTTTGGAGGGGAACAACATTTTTTTGGATCCATAGTTTATTGGTTATGAAACAGTTTTTCGAAAATAATAAAAAATAATCAAAATATTTACATTGAACAAAGTTGATCAGCTGTCTTTCCATATTCCCATTTGAGAATAATTGATGATCGATAAAACACCAATTCGGCTTCTCTGTCAGATTTGAACGACCGTTTGATAACATGTCTGCTTCTAAAAAATCAAAAAAATTTCTTTTTTTTTGTTGTGAAAAAACTCACACTTTCTCTTTTTCCTCAAAATTCAGTCGTTTTCGAAGTTCATTCACATCGAAATTAGTACTATGAAAGTCGAATTGATACCTGCCAAATGGATTCATCAACTCTCCATTTCTCCATCGATCGATAAAATCGAAAAGATCGGCCACTGTCAGATTTTCAATTGCGATTCGAACGTCTGGAGCTGCCAATTTTAACAATTGACGGTAGTTGAGTTTTGTGAACGAGGAATGAAACCGATCTTTGACATAGTAGATCTAAACAGAAACATTTTTTCTTGCAAAACCTTTAAATCAGAGAAAAAATCCTCACTTGTATAGTTTCAGACAAACATTTGCCAACACCACCTGTTGAAACAGCAAGTTTGTTCAACGGATGTCCCATCATCGGAAGAAATTGTTGAACATCGACGTCGCCTTCAATGTACAAATCTTCGAGTTTTTGCAAACTTCTGATTCCAAAGTCGAAACTTGACATGTTCATACCACTAATTACCAATTTTATAACATGATTTTGATTGTATTTGAGTATACTTTTAAAGTGTTCACAAGCACATTGTGCTAGATTAGTTGAAGGGTCTAGATCTGTTCTCCACATTTCTTGTTTCGCCGCATCGAGACTGGAAAAAAAGTTATTTCTCAAAGTTTGTCAACAAAACAAAACTCTGCTCACCATTGTACATATTTGATATTATCCTCTTTTTTGATCGTCAGTGACCAACAATAATCCCGATCGAGTGAACTCTCATACTTGCCAAAAACAACATAAATCACCCAATGCTTCTTGTCCAAGCAGTACAATTCCAATCCATAAATATCGTGAACAGGCGGTGCCGATTCATCGCTACACATTTCCGAACATAGTGAGAATTGAAATTTGTCCGTTTCGTCCATCTTTTCAATAACCATTAATCGTACTCGATATGGTAAATTGAGAAATTCTGGGAAATCCTGGAATTATTATTTTGTCTATTGATTTTTTTACGAAGAAAACTTACATCTGGATCTGAACCATACTGAACTCTGTCCATTTTGAAGATTTGTAATTAGGGTGACGCTCGAAGAAACTTTCGCGAAAAAAAAACGCAAAAAAACAAAAATAAATTTTATGTGTGTACTTTCACGTCACTTCAGTTGTTTGAAATACAGTAGTTTGACGCACAAATGCACAAACCTAAAAAGTTTGGAGTCTAGTCAGGAGAAACTTTTATTAAAATTTTTTCTTTCAACCTATAATTGTGCATGATGTATTCTTACTGTAAGTGACCTTTTGCCCTTCATAACTCATCCTTCAAATTCATAGAAAATGATGACAAAATGGCATGAATATTGAAAAAGGGGGATGCTCCTTCAAAATGCATGGGTCAACTCCCTCTCTGCAGTCCTATTCCCCCATTTTCCACTTTTATCCACCCTCCTAGATGCTTCTTAGATTGTTTCCACCTCTTCTTTTTCTCGCGCTGGTTACTGTAGTTGTGGCCAGATTGTGTGTGGACGATGTGAAGGGCTACTGTGAGGCACACGATATTTGGGGATACTGTTTTCATAACAAGACGAGCGGACGATTCAATTGTGATGATGATGGAAGTTGCTCGAAAAATGTGACTTTCTTAAATATTTTAAAATATTTCATTGTTTTTTTCCAGGACGCTGTGAAAACTAGAAGAACCGCCGGATGTGCCAACGGCGAATCGTGTTGTTGTAAAGATGGAGATGGATGTAGTTTGAGATTTATCAACATGAATCAAACCTATAAACATGGTCAACAATGTGCGCACAAGATTGAAAGACCCAACGCCGATCCAGAACATTATAAACCTTGTGATGATCCGTATTGTTATAGTTTGTTGACAGCGGTGAGTCATTTTAGTTGAAAAAAAATGATGCGAATGATCATTTGCGCTCTATTGCACCATTTAAAAAACACATTTTCTTTCTAATAAAAGTTCACTACACTGCAAATGACGCAACATTGCACACAAATATTTTTTGACAGGAAGAAGAAGGCGGTTTGACGACAGCGCATCGCGGTTGTTATCATCGAGCTCTTCTGAAACATCGCATTTTTATGGCCGAGGACGAGAAATTCCACAACAATTCACGTTGGAAAGAATCGGAACGGTTGTTTTCGGTGCCATCATGTCGTGAGGTAATGTTGGGTTTCGAGAGAAACGATACGCAGCCGGTCAGTCATTGCGTCGATTTTACGTATGAAGAAGGAGCGGACGGAGAGGAGGAGGAGGAGAAGATTCCGATGAAGGGAAGACTGTGTTGTTGTATTGGCGGAGCACAGTGCAATGTGGATCATAGTTGGGCATCGCGTGGTGTTAGTTTGGTGAGTTGGGGAGGAAAAAATTTAAAAATTAAAGACACCTGGTCACTCTGAAATAATTTTCTCTTTTTTTTTTCTAAAATCTCAATTTTGAAGTGTGTGAAATTCAAAAATGTCTGCAAACACCGTTTGTGTGTGTGTACAGGTACAGTAACCCACGACAAAAATTATTTAGTTTTTTCTTTCAAATACTTCAGGGTTTTTGAACATCGAAAGTTGAAGTTTTCAATATTAAGATTTTTTGAACATGAAAAAAACAAAAATTAGGTCATGTTTCGGCCAAAAACGTGAAATCTGCTATTTTTGATTTTTCTTTTTAAAAAAAATTTGAAAAGTTTTTCAATTTTCTGAATTACTGTATTCATATTTCAGCGAAAAACGTGGAAATTCTTATTTTCAAAAGTAAAAGTTCAATTTTTCAGCCCGAACTGCAGCAAAAAATCGAGGCGGCAAAAGCACCAAAATCCACGTCATCCGCACTGTTTTCATTTTTCAATTTTGTAATTTTTCTGTTTTCTAGACTATGAAATGTTCAATGAATTCCCTTCCAATGTCTTTTTTCCCTCACACAAAGCGCCGCCCGCCACATCCCTCCCGCGACTCCGCCCACTTTCCAATTTTTTCGCAGATAGTGCGTTTTGCGCGAGAGGCAACAAAAATAGCAAAAATGCGACGAGTCGTCGCCGATCAGGCCAACGCATTTCAGTCCGATCATTTTTTGGCGCAGTTGGCGCAGTTTGGCGATGCGCGGTTTAGTTTGTTCGAGCATGCGCCGATTGGCGAAAGGAGGCAGCGATTTCGGAATCTTGTCGCGCAGCAGAAAATGACACTGGTGAGTATTTTTCTTGTTTGGATTGTTCTAGGCTTTAAAATGAAATATGTGGGTTAAAACACTGTTCAAAAACAAAAAAAGAACAAAAAATAAAAATGTTCAAAATCTAATGAAGCAGTAGAGCGCGTTTGCACGATTTAACCCAACTCTATTTTTTATTTTTTGTGTTTGTCTTAAAATGGCGAAATCTTTCAACAAAAAAAACCGAAATTAATAAATTAGCTGATTGAGCAAAATGATGTACAAATTTCTAATCGCCTTTTCCTTCCTTTTTCAAGTTTTTATCAACAAAAAAAAGTTTTTCTCCTCTTATGTTTTTGACCGCCGCAGATAACCATCTTGAGGTAACCTACATTCTTTCACGCTTATCTGATTTTTCCATTTTTTTTTTCTTTTTCAGACATTCTGCAGAACTGGTGTCAGTATACCTCTTCAACTCGAATGGTCAAATCAAACCGATTCCGAAGTGATGTTTCGTTCTGTCCCTTTAATATTCAATGGTGTTTGGGTGAAGGTGAATGGCACAATTTCATTTGAAAGTCTTGAAGGGAGAGTGCAATTCGAGAGATTTCAAGGTAATAAGAAAAAGCAACAAAAAAAGAAAAAAATCAGATGTGTGTAGTTTCACGTCACTTAAGTTGTTTGAAATACAGTAGTTTGACGCAAAAATGCACAAACAAAAAAAGTTTGGAGTCTGTTTTTTTTTTATTTCCACAATTTTCCAGAACCTCGAGACGAAGCAGAATACCTAACCGACGCTCAAGTTCAAGCACTGCGCAATCAAGGTCTACCTATTTGACCGGCTCTTTTTTCTTCCAAACTACATGTATGTGTCATATGTTGTTGTTGTTGTTGCTGTGATCTCCTCATAAATTGTAAAAAGTTGGGCGAAAAGAAGAGAAAGGTGTAAAACACCCCAAATATTTTGTGTCTATGCGCATTTTAACAGCTGGTTCGGCGAGTCCAACAACTCACACTTGGCGAATAATGTGGAGATGATTGGGGAGGTTAGGCTTAAGAGATACAAAAAACTACACGTCAATTGTTTTTCGGGTTCGTTGGATGTTCTCTAAACAAATATCTTTGTGATAAACTGAAAAATATGAAAAATGCACAGTCAAGCTCATCCCAGGAGAATTGACTAATAATCAAATATGTCCCACCTTTTTTTTCTCTCAATCCTTTTTCACTATTTTTTTTACTACTATTTTATCTGAAAAAAATGTTCTGTTGGGAAGGAAGAGACAAAAGCTTTGTCTACAAGATGGGCGATTTTGGTGTGCATCAAAAGTTGATTGATAAACATGGTGGTGTTTTCAATGAGATGTATCTTCTTACTGGAGTCAATCAGGGGGTGAGTTACATCATCTCGTGGGGTTCTAGCTGTAATTGTTTTTCTCCTTATTTACAGCGTAAATCGTTCTTGATGATTCTCGAAGTTGGAAAGAATTCTGACACTAGGTTTGTTGTTTTAGGGAACTATTTGACGGTGCATAAGAAAAGGGGCGTGGTCAAGACAAACATATATTCGCGCAATTTCCAAGGAGTCTAAATCAACGAAATAGCATTCTAAAACAAGAGACGCAGAGCAAAGATTACGAAAAAATTTCGAAAATCAGATTTTCGCTGCAAGACCCTGTGTCAATGTGTCTTTTGCAGAATCAGAATTCATTTCGAGAAGAACAACAGTCCTATGCGAAGTATCTTCAAATCGATAGTCAACTGCGAAATCGAGAAAGGTTCAACCACCGACAAAATGGAGAAACATCTAGATGAACTCGAGTACGATGCATTGTGCTCACAATGGTTGTACACTTTGTTGTTCATAAAAAAATACAGCTTCCGTAAATTGACACTAACACTAGTTAGTTACATATTATGTGTGCAGTGTCTCTGAGGAAAACTCTTCTTTTTTTAGCCACCACGTCATCAAACCAAGTCGATCGAGAGATGCGTCTATCATGACAATCAAATCAAGGAGATGCAAATCAACGTGGCCAAGGATGAACAAGACTTGGGAGTTGTGAATTGGTGGTTGACGCGCTTTCAAAAACCTGTGTATTACTTGCAGATTGTGTCAAATGCCAAAATTCAATTAACACCAAACATCATGGTTGGTCTCGACATGCCAAAAATTAAATCTTTCACAAACAAGACGCAAAAAAATAAAAATAAATTTCATGTGTGTAGTTTCACGTCACTTAAGATGTTTGAAATACAGTAGTGTGACGCACAAATGCACAAACAAAAAAGTTTGGAGTCTGTTTTGTCAAATTGATATTTTTTGCAGTTCAAAGAGTCGGAATTTGTCGAAATTTGTGGTCAATCGAACGTGTCTGTGGAGTTTATCAAAACCTTGCAGGGTCAATATTTCATGCATCGTGCGATGAACAAACAACAAAACTTCACCGACGATCAATTCAAAGAAATTGCGAATGTATGTGTCATAAACATCAACGTTGTTTACACATTTTTTTTTCAGCATTTACACAGCATTGATCGCTTTCAAAAACTACACTTCAAACAGGAATGCAATCATTACCCACCGTATGCGATCAAAACGTGGTTGCAAGACACGTATCCGGGAGCTCATCGAGGAATCAACTTCTTCGACATCCACGAAACTCGTAGTATTCTGTTCCATTTCAAGAAAACGAGAACATCGGTGACATTGGGTAACATCAAGGATGTCGATGATGTGCAAGATCCGAAAACTTGGCTCAATTTGCTTCGAAGTGACGATGCTATGCCAAATTTTTTTGTTCTACATTAATATACATCATATTTTTTTATTATTCTCAAGTTACGTTTTTCCTCGATAAAGTTTTTTTTTTCCAAAAAAAAAAATAAACAAAGATCTCTGGACCCTACAGTAAGATGTCTCTCATCTTCCCGCCTAACTTCCCAAACCATTATTTTCACACATTGTCATTTGGCACCAAAACAATAAAAGTGGGCGTGGCTTAGGTGTAAGTGTAAGGAACCATGTTTGTGTCATTCATTATCCATATTTGTTGCAACTTACAAACAACAACAATTTTCTATTATGTCGTCGTTCATGAAGACCCAATGTCTCAAGCGTCAATCGGCCGCGATTTCGTCGGACGAGGAGGAGGAGAAAAAACAATTCGGTATGTTTAAAATTTTTTCGTGAAGATCTTAAGCTTCAACTTTCGATGTATGATTCAAAAACCCTGAATTTTTGAAAGAAAAAACAAAAAATGGCCTTGGGTTAATGTACCCATACAAACGGTGTTTGCGGACGCCAATCTTCCGGAGACCGAATTCAAAAACAGTTTTTTTTCGATTTTTGAAATTTGAAGTCTTGAATATTGAGATTTTTTCAGAGATCAACAAAAAACGCCAATCAATGGCGATGCGAGCACTGGAAAGTGCGTACGTGGAGGATGTCGACGACGACATCAAACTGCTCGAAGAGATGAATGCGCCAACAGTCAGCGCACCATCGAAGTTGCTAAGCAACGAGCAAATCGATGCGATGCAGAAGGCAGTCCTCCAAACTGCCAAAACTCCAGCGAAAAAGGCGGAGAAAGAACAGCCAAAGGAGGCGGTTAAGAATCCTTGTAAGTTTAAGGCTAAAATTGACAATTTAAAATTGTTTCATTTTCAGATAGTTTGCGACGTCACCCAAAGATGTACAACATGTGTGCCGCTTTGGGAAAGATGAAGATTTGAAAAATAATTTTAATTCGACTTTGTATATTTAATTGTTTTAGCCTAGTCAATAAATATCTTTTTACAGTACTTGTTTTATTTAAAAAAAAAAATTAAAAAATATTCAAAATTCTAGGTGGCCGAACAAGCGTGGCCTAGGAAACGCACAATGACTGAAATTTTTTTTTTAATTTTTTTGTTTTTTCCCAAAAATGTTCCTTTTCGAAGTGCGAAAAGTCGGTTAAGACGTTAGTTAGTGGCAAATGTTTTCTCAAAAGTTATGGGAAAACAATGGCAACCTTTTTTATGAGAAACACTGAGAAATAGATCATTGCAATCTCTAAATTTACAGAAATTAAGTTTTGTTTCACGAAATTCAAACCTTTTCTCTCACACAAATGTTTATCTTTCCTTCCTTCTTTTCTTCTTCAAAACATATGCCAACCAAGAAAATCGATAATGTCCCCTTTGTCTGTGTCTCCACCATCTCGTTCAATGTTTTTTTGCGAAAGAGAAGCGTCGAGACTTTTTTGTCGTTAGTCTATAAATTTCAGCTGTTAAAAGGTTTTTTGATAAATTTTTCAATTCTATTTATGGTTTATGTTTTTTTTTTCGTTGGGAAAAAGTTCATTTTTATTTTCTGCTGAACAAATATTTAACTAATAATGAACCTTTGTGTAAATACGCTTGAAAATTTTTCGAATTTTTTTCACTGTTAAAAAATTTCGCTTTCCAATCACAATTTTCTGTAGATTTCCAGCAAAACACTATATACTCCGAGTGTACTACAAAGACCGGTTTTAATTGTACAAGATTTTCTCTTTTTCCTCTCACCGCCCATCGATTGAACACTTTTCTTATCATTTTCTACAAATTTTTTTTGTAGGTCACAATTTTCATAAAATGAGAGGTGTTTTCTAACTATCTCTTCATTTTTTCAGTATGATTTCGAAATATTTTCCTGTTCTTTTCCAATGACTCACCTTTTTTGTACGATGACAAATATTTGGGTCAAAATTGCTTTTATATTCCTGTTTTTACACTCGTTTTATGTCTTCGTTCCGATATTCACAAATTTTGGTATCAGAAAATGTTCTGATTTACAAGAACCTTTGTTTCTCAAAATATTTGACGCAGAATTTTTTTCTGTTTGTTTTTCGATCGAAAATAGATCTAGAACAGCGATAGCTAATAGTTTTCATTTTCATTACTAAAAAATATTCAAAAAATGACCACGTTTCTCGAAAATTCCTGTCATGTGTCTTTTTTCCATCCACTGACGGAAATGCTCGTTTTATTTGCTCAGAGTATGACGAAAAGCTTAGCACAGCGAGTTCGACACTTATAATAATAGGAATAATACTCCTCACATGTGATTTTCTTTGTTGATCTCTAATTTTTTGGTGTTGTAGTTGCTTCTTCTCAACTCCACTGTTTTTCAGACTTTTCTAGAATGGATCTTGACGACGCACAAATCCGCGCACTTCCACACTCTGAGTTACTCGCGCTGTTTCTACAGCAACGCGAAGAGTATGTGGATTTTCAGACGAGTTCGTTGGAAATGGAAAAAATGATGGACGCAGAGTTGGAAGAGACGAAGACACTTTTGAAAAGAGCCGAGACGAGGGTTCAGATGCTGCAGACCGATAGTGAGAGAGCAAAGGTTGGTGAGAGACATAGACAGCAGACAAATTTGTCTGAGGCGACGTTATCATGAGATTCATTGAAATACGGGGGATATTTAAAAATAGAATGAAAAAAAAACAGTAGAATTTGTCAGAACCGTCACGACGAATCGCGTCAACAATGGTGTCAAGTTGAAGAGCAACTTCGCTCAGAAAATGCGCAACTCCGCGAACAATGCGAGCGTCAAAAGACGACAATTTGTCGCCTCGAACAACGCAACGATGTTCTAGAGGCGTCGGATCGAAATAAGGAATTTATGGCGAGTGATTTGGGCAAAAAATTGGATATGTCGATCGAGAAAATTGCCATGTTGGAATCGGAACTCTATGAAAGACAAGTTGCTCATGAAGAGATGCATAGACAAAGGTATTCGTTTTATATTCAACAAAAAAAATTCTGAAATTTACATACCTCGCCTAAAAGGGTACCACAATTTTGAAGGAATTTTGACACTGAAAATCTTGTATAAAAAAAAATGGCGGAAAACGTCAAAACTTAAAAAAATCATGGTTCCCAAAATTTCGTGACGTGACCTATATATTTTTTTTTGAAAATTGTCTTTTCGGGTCCGGGACACCTCGAAAACCGCATGAAAATAACCAAAAAACAGTTTCCCGGCGCTTCCAATAAATTTGTGTACCGACATCCCACGGGATACGGCGTACAGCAAGGCAAAGCCGAATTTTTTCCCAATCTTGATTCTAACCTTTCATTATTTCGCAGAATAGAAGAACTGCGCATTTCTGCCGAACGACCGCGGCTTATCGTTGAACCATTGAGAAACGAAGCCCTCCCCGATGAACCATCACCTGGACCTTCGAAAAATACAATTTCCCAAGGTAAACTTGATTGAAATGTTTTCCAACGACACTCCGTTGTTTTTCAGATGAAGATGTTTGCATGGAAGTTGGCGAGACTCCTAATGATGATGTTCTAATGGTGGAAGAGACAGTTACGCGAATTGATCAGATTCAAATCGAGGAAAAGGTGAGAATTTTGCATAAATATTTTTTGAAAAGAAAATCGAATTTCCAGCGGCCCGCTGCATCGGGATCGGTCAATCAGATAGTTCGAAGTCTGATTTCAAAAGTGGAACGTCTTGAAAATGTACTATCGTCGATCAAACTCACTTCTTCCGCCAGCTCGAACAACAAGTCCTAACTAAATTGTTCTACAAAAAAACGTTTATCTCATCTCTCAGGAAGTGCCTCCATGACCCTATTATTTAAATGCTTGATACGGTATTCTAGTGTTTTTTTGGTTTGCTCAATATACAAAAGTTTGTTGCTTCTTTGAAAATGTTTTGACAATGATTTAAGAAGCATATTTTTCAAAAAATTGCTGAATATCTTCCATTTTTATCGATTGTCCTGTTAGTCGATGTAGTTCGTGGCTGTAAATTTTTGTGAATTTGAAAAATTTTGGAAAATCACCCTTCCTCCATTATCAGTAGAGTTGGTGTAATTGTGATTTGAAACGCCTCACTTGTCACTGAAAAATGAATTTTCAAAAAAAAAATATAAACTTTTCTTCTCACATTGATCTTCTCCATAATGTTGAAAAGTGAAAATAATTGAAGATTCGTGGTATTTTTTGGAGAATTCTTCAAAAATTGGTTTGACTTTCAAACTTCCCTCACATCTAAAAAACGTTTACTCTAACATATTTAGATTACTGTAAAACTTACTGTTCGTGGTAAAAGTACAGTATAACACGTTTCCCGATACCGTGTTCAGATTTGGCGAGATAATCCTCATCGTCGAGACAATGGTAAACAACCATTTTTGAGGGCAACTAAAAGTTCAAAAAAAGTAAAACTGCAAGAAAAAAGAGATAAATTCCGTCGGGAAAACAACATTTTCTATACATCTATGTTAAATAAAATAGTTTGGTTTTGAGAAAAAAAAATGCGGAAAAGAAGAGAAAAAAGGAAATCAGACATTTTTCTTCGAGAAATTTTGTGCTCTAGGCAATTTTCTGCTCAGACAGCTAAAAAGCACTTAACACAAATTTTTTCGAGCAAAAAAAGATGAAAATATTCGAGATAAAATTGAAAATTGGTTTGCTGCCACATGTACGTTTCAAGAAATATATGAGATATTAAACGAAAAGAAAAATATCTTGTTGAAATTTTTAATGGAGAGACGCAGAGATTTGTGTAATATAAATATTAAAAAACTTTTATTCTCAAGTTTCAAAAAAAATTACATGTTTTTTCGAACCATCTCATTCACTTTTTCGGGTGCTGCTCCTTTAACACGTTCAACAATTTTCCTTCAAAAACTTTTTTTTCAAAAAAATTTTATTTAAAAAATCCCACCCTTTTTTGAAAAGCAAAAATGTTGGAACACTCGAAATATCGAATCGATTGCAAAGTTCTGAAAATATGAGAAAAGCTTTAAGTTTTTTGAAGCCAAACTCGAGTACTCCACCTGGATTATCGTCAAGGTCGATTTTCAAAAACTCTATTTTTTCCGCATTTTTTTCAGATAATTCGGCAATCAGATGGGCTATCGATTTGCAAGGTCCACACCTGAAAAGTTTCAATTTCTATAAATAGTTGTTTTTGAAAAATGAAAAATTCCACCATTTTGCGGTAAAATATGCGAAAATCAAAGTGTCTTTTTTTGACTTCAAAAATCTTGTCGAAGTTCTCCTCGTCTTTTATGACAACCATTCTTGCCAATTTTTTTTGGAAATGAACGTTTTTTCATGGAAATCTAAAAATGTCACGTCTTTTTTCACTCATCAATCATTATTTCTATTTTTATCTTTATTCTTGAACAGTTTCCGGTGAAAAAACCCCTAATGAAAAAAAGTCTGCAGTTGTGCGTCGTCAAAAAAGTGTAAACACTGCAATGTTTTTTCAGCAATTTTTTTTATTCGACTTGAATTCAAAATCTGAAAATTGCAGCTTGGATGGGCGAGACGGATATGGCATCATCCGCGCATTCGCCGAATTCAGTTGTTGAGCGATAGTGAGTTGAGAGAGAAACGGCAAAAAATGAATCGATAGAAATTTCAGCACTCTTTCACGGAGTAATTGTTCAATCGGGTTTGAGATTGGGAGCAATGTTCTTATTCATATGGGCTCACATGATGAAGACGAAACTACACGGGAAAGAGATTCGTCGAATGTACATACAAAAATTATCATGACTCACAATTTTGATGTAATTTTGTTAACTATGAGAATAGATACATAAAAAGCAGGTTTTCTACAGGTTCAAAGCCTTACCGGACGAGTTCTGACGAATCGCTACACAACAGTCGGTTTTCGATACAATAATTCTCATATTGGCGAAACTGTCACCATGATCGATTTGGAAACGAAAAAACGCTATCGTTTGAAAGAGTTTGGAAAAGATGGTGCGACGGCAGTTGATATCGCATTTGCTCAACATCACGATCTTTTCGCAGTTTTGACTGAAGATGCGACGCTGAAGGTGTTCGAAGCGGAAGATAAATTCATTTTGTGAGTTATCATAATTTTTTGAATCCGAAATTACAATAAAGTTCAGCTCGGATTATCTGCAAATCTCCAATTTTCCTCATCTGACAAATCTCCCAAATTCGGAAAAACCAAAAATCTGCTGGTGCCCATTTGTGCCCGGTGAAGATGACGATGATCACGACGACTATACAACCGGTTGCAATCTTCTCGCTGTTTATGGTGGTCGATATTTGTATATTGTCGATATGGGCGTCCTAAAACGTCAAAATATAGGCACGTTTAGTTTCGAGGACGCCAGCTTATTCGACTGCGCCATTCTATCATTGACGATTGAGAACGTGGACGACGTCGACGAAGACGTTCGAATCGTATCGGTGTGTATCTCGCCAGACGGATCGGCTGTCGCTGTCGCCAAATCTGTCGGACCTGTCGCGTTCTACTATATTGATCGTGATATCGGCGGGTTGAAGTACGCGCACAGTTTTGACGCTCGAGCCGGCTTTGGAGGTCGTGTGAATACAACATTCACCGATTTGATTTTTCTCGACAACACACAACGTTTTGAGCGCGAAGAAATATTTTGGAAGTGTTGTCTGGCCGTGTCGAACGGCGGTCGACAATTGGCGCTGTTCGAATGTCAAAATTGGAAACGCATCGGGTTGATTCGCTTCGAATCGCCGAGAACTGTCAATGATTTTGTGCCGATTATCGATCCGAAAGGCGATTTTGTTCATTTTCTAGATGTTGACGGCTCGAATGTATATTCTGTGGAGATTTTTGATGGTCTTGATGCGCCGAAATTTGTTGGGGTCACTCAGACATCATTCTGTCATCCGATTTATGCAATTACACACATCATCGATACCACTTTCGAAAATGGTGAGCTCTTTTTTTGAAAGCAATTTTTTTTTGTAAAGTTCTACATGAAGTCTTGTATTTCTCTCGGACAAGATTTTCAGTTTTTCCCGAACACTTGGTCACATTTTTTCAGACCTATTTCTCCTGGTCCCTCATTTTATTTAGCCCTCCCTCCCTATTCACACATATTTCCTGTTGACTTTTTCTAGGTCACCATATGTTGTTATTGATTGCTCATAACAACAGGTATGCCATATTTTCTCGATAACATCAAAAGGTCACGGCATGATTTTTTTAACGTTTCCCCACTGCTACGTAAAACGCGAAATAGTCAAAAAGAACAGCTCTTCGTTGCGTGACCATGCCTGCGTCTCTTCTTTTTCTATTGTCTTTTTCCTTTTTTTCTCTGTTTCTCTCATAAATTCCGCGAACAGGAGAACGTAAAGAAAATCATGCTGTGAGGTGTAAAATAATAGTGAGCCATATGGTGACCTAGAAAAGACTACATCCCGGCTACTAGTTACTCTAAAAGATAGAAAAAAAAAACTATAGTGAGGGGGAGCTAGACTCTATTGATTGGGTCTTGAAACGTATACTCCCCGGGTTTTCCGAAAATCGCTGTCTTACGGCATACATCGGCCAAAAACGTGGAAATGCGATTTTTCACACAAAAAAACTTGAAAACATTTTTTTAGCCTGGCTATAATTTAAATTTAAGGAAAAACCTTGTGTTTCTGTTAACTGGAAACAAAAAAAATTAAAAAGGTTTGCATGAGGATTCTAACCTTTGACCTCTCATTCTGTAACAAACACCTAACCCGATGAACTATCATGCCACATTTTTCACGTGAAAATTTCATTTTAACTATTCTAAAAAAAAATTGAGTGAGAAAAATTTAATAAATGAAGTTGAGAAAAAAATGGAAAAAAACGCGTCGCGTGAAACCGCGACATTTTGAAACCACATGAAATTCCAACAGAAAGGAGGTTTCGAAATGTCGCGGAATTCTACTTTGAATATCCTGAATATCCCCGCAATTCAGAAATCGACGAAGATGATATTTTCCAAAACGACGAAGATTCCGGTGACGACGAGAAGCATGACAACGACGATCAAAATGATAGCACCGAAGGGCCATCCACTTCTAATTCCACTACTAAAACTACTAATCGAAAGAAAAAACCAAAAACTAAACGACATTTTGTGGCGATGGGCAAGAAAAGTATGCAAGAATTACAGGTTCGTTTTTTATCATGCAAGAAAATATTTATTGAGACATTTCTCCAGGTCACTCTCACCAAATATGGCACTTTTGATAGAAAAGAAACTGAAGTCAGTTCGCCTTCTAAAAACTCGATTCTCAATGAATTGACTGTTGGTATTCATTCGCCGAAACAAGATTATCATTTTCCACAATATTCGGATAGCAATGAGAATGAAGTTGGCGGCAAGTTAGATGAGATTGCTTCACAGTTGGATAGAATGGAGGAAGATCGCAAAGAGACTAATCTGCGAATTATGGAAATGATCAATAATTTAGGTAGGAGTTTCTAACTTTCTTTGTGCTTCACACTATCTGATGACAGATGAGCGAATGCGGCAGAGAGACGACTACATGTTGAATCGGGTCGAGCAAATCTGCGAAAATAGTCGTCTCGAAGTAATTTCTGCGCTTCGCGACGGCCTTGGCAGCATTGAAGGTTCAATTGAACGCGCCAACACTGGCGCATCCGAATATGTGTCGCAACGGGTTGGCAGTTCGGTGCGCACCGGATTGCAAGAATGCGTTGTGCCGGCGTTCGAGCGAACGTGTGATTCGCTATTCGATCGTCTCAACGATCAGTTCCGCGTTGGTCTAAGCGATTATTTGAACGCGACAAGTGCGACGATTCAAACAGCGGCTGTTGCGGCTGTTCAACTTGCTGCACAGTCTGCGGCGCCTGTCGCCTCAGCCCCGCCACAATCCGCGTATGATAGTCGTGCACAAATTCTGCAGCTGTTGAAGACATCGCCCGAGCTGGCGTTTGAAAGTGCTCTCAATACAGGAGACCCGAATTTGTTGGAATTCGTGTGCTCCAATGTGAATCCAGACACATTGTTTGGGAAACCGAATTCGATGAGTCAACCGGTTCTTGTTTCACTTTTGCAACAACTCACCTTGACGTTGGCACATGAACGAGATTTGAAGTATAGGTTGGTTTTTGTGACTAAAGAATTTGAAGAAAATTATATGATTTTTAAGATATATCGAGCACATTTTGCCTGCGATTAATGTTAGCGATGCGGATACTATGCAACACGTACCTAATGTTGCATCACAGTTGTTGACCACACTTCAAGGTAGGGTCTTACTTTTGACTTATGGGAAAGGGTGGGGGAGTATTGTAAATCCGAAAAATAGGATGAAAGATTATGGTAGATAAAAAAATTAATTTTGAGAGCCTGAAAAATCAAGTAAGTTACCGTACTGAACTCGAACAAAATTTCGAAGATACTGCAAAATCATATCACATTTTTGTGTTTTAAAAAAAACTGTTCTGACACAACACAAATTTACCGGAAAATGACTGTTTTGTAAGAATGAACTATTCAGGCGCACAAAAATATTTTTTTCTTTCATCCTATACGGTAGTTTTGACGGCCACAAACTTTTTTCGGATTGACAATACAACCACAAGAATCAGAAAACAATATTAGAAAATTGAGCAAAGGGTGGAGAGTAAATTAATAAATGTAAGAACATAGGATACTTGAGATAGATGTAGACAAAAAAGTTCAAAGTTATATCCAAAAAAAGGAATCAAAACGAACGAGATAGGAAAGAAAAAAAAATAATATTAGAAAACTAAACAAAAGGTGACGAATAAATGAATGAGCACATAGAAAGATACAGAGATAGTCGACTCCGCCCCTTTTTACAACCCACGCCGCATACAAAAAGGGGCGGAGTCGACAATCATTGTGTCTTCCTGTGCTCATTCATTCATTCATTTTTTACCATCTGCTCAGTTTTCTATTATTTTTTCTTTTTTATTTTGTAAATTTGATCTCTTGTCCGCAATTATCTCAAGTATGGTGGGCAACTCAATGAAAGATTTTGTACAAGAAAAAGTTCTCTGTTTTAGATATCATTAACAATACCAACGACGAACATATCCGACGCCATACTCGATTATTATTCCAATTGACAAGATCAACATTCTATCAGTCACCACATCCAACAAGATCGTGTCAGTTTTAACTCTTCCTCGTCTCCCACAACCAAACCACTTTGTTCAATAATCAATCGATTTTTCAGTGGTGTCTGATCTTCACACTGGCTCACAAAACTCACCAATGTAATATTATTTAGAATCTTGTCCATTTTGCCCCGTTTAAAACAATTGTACGGTAGAATTATTTTGTAACACATTTTTCTGGTGCCTTTTTTTTGGATTTTTGAAAAACCCCCGTTTCTAATTTATTTATTTGGTATTTTTTCCGGTCTTTTTTATTCATCATACTCATTTTTTTTTTGCAAAAAAAAAATATATATTTAAAACTTATTTTTACAAAGTCGTTGAGAAAGGTTAGAATCCTTTGAATATCAATTTGGTTTTTTTTGTAATCTCGTGAAAATTGAAGCTTTGAAAAGCGAAACGGTCATGTGCGCTCTATAGAACTTATCGTTTTCAGTTGAACTACAGTACTTTTGGTTGGTGGGTCTTTTTTAACGATGTCTGAAAAAAAATATCAATAAAATTTATTTAAAAAAATGTAAAGTTCACGCGACAAAAACTTAAAAATTAAAATTTTCCCTGATTTTTCGCCGAATGGAAAGCGAAAAATATCTCAAGATCGTTCTATTTATACACAAAATTTTGCGTAAATGAAGAGTTTGACACTTTTTGCAACAAAAAATCTCGAATTTCATTCCATTTTCACGCGATTATACTACTCTCACTACTATTATTTCAACCAAACACTCTTCTTCTTCTTGTTGTGTGGGTGTACTTTTTGTTGTCTCTCATCGAGTCTCCTCGATTTCAACACACACTATTCGCGTTTTCACTTGGTTGCTCTTTCCCTTTTTGGTGCAAACAACAAATGGCTCTTCGCGCATCCGTTTTCAAACAAGACCTATTTTCTTCTTCTTCTTGGTCTTTTTTTCTTCCGAAAATGGACATTTTTATTGATTAGTGGGCTGGTTTTTTTGTCGGCGCGCAGAAAAAAACCGTGTTTTTTTTGGCTCAGCTCTTGAGAGCATTTTTTATGATTTTCAACTCCTTGAACTACATAATTTCAAGTTCTACCTTTCAAAAAATATAATTTTTCCATAAAAAAACCAAAATTCAATAAGATCCCAAAAAAAACCAGATTTTTACACATTTTCGACCAACTACAATAATAATAATAACAATTAATGTTTACTCTCAAAACTGAACCCGATTCGAATCGAACAGTTGTGAAATGAGGCAACGAAAAATAGTGTACATTTTGAGGAGGGTCGGCGAGAGAAGCGAAAAATGAGTCATCCTCCAATCCATTTTCTCTCGCTTGCCCATATTTATTTATAATTTTTTTTTCTCAATGACTTCTCGATAAAAATTGTTTCGTGAGACAGAGTTTCACAAAAAAAAACAGAAAATTTTCACTTTTTTCCATTCTCATTACTCACTATTCAATCCAATTGCGCGATTTTTTATTGACCCCCGACCAGGTGGTGACAAATACACTTCAATTTGAATCGATTTTTTTCTTTTTTCAATGTTCTGCGCAGAATTTCGATAAAAATTTGGCATTTTTCAGTGTATATCTCGTCACGAGATTAGAAAAGTGGTAAATTGGAACAGTCAAAAACTAGATAAAGATCTTTTTCTGCTAAATTTCGGGAAAAAAACCGATAAAAAACAAACATTCAATTCTCTTTTTTTCTCGTTTTCTCTCTTTCTTATCATTTTGACAAGCGAAATAAAAACGTAAATTTTCATCGATTTTCCAGGTTTTTGGCCAAGAAGGAAAAATGACTCAAGTTGCAGAGGTGAGAGATGCGCGGTTTCGCAAGCAACCCGAAAATATGTGTTTCTTTTAGGCAGAAGTACCGATGGCTGGAAATGTGAAGGATATTGTGAATCGGCTTTCGCGAGATATGACGAATCGTGTTCCGTTTTCTGTGCACACGCAGAATGAGCGGAGAGAAAGACGTAAGGGGGTTTTTTTGAAAAATGAGAGAAAACTGTAAAAAAATTTATGCGTTGTCCAAAAACCTGGATTTTGGGCGCTCTTATGGGCTTATTCACAAGAAAAAATAATATAAAAACCTCATTTTGTGTGTGAAAGTATGTCGAAAAAGGGGATTTATTGACATTTTTCGACATTAGGTGAACCATTTTTTTTGTGAATAAGCCTAATTATTGAGAAAGCACAAAATTTAAAGGCGGAACAAAAGAAAGTAAGAAAAAGCAACAAAAAAAGTGAAGAATAAATGAATGAAGAGAGGAGCACAGGAAGACACAATGATTGCTGACTCCGCCCCTTTTTACAACCCACGCCGCATACAAAAAGGGGCGGAGTCAACAACTATTGTCCCTTCCTGTGCTTATTCTCTCATTCATTCATTCTTCACCATTTGCTTAGTTTTCTGATATTGTTTTTTTTCCTTTTCTTGTCTCGTTCGTTTTTTCTTCTTGCTGGTTATACCCCATGTGATTATTTAGCCAGGCTATCCCAAGTATGACTATGCCCCGATTTTCTGGCCGTACCCAATTTCTTTAGACGGGTCTCATTTTGTCACACTCTTACGCCAGCACATCTGGCGTAAGAGTGTGACAAAATTTTGTGAATTTTTTTTCACTGAAAAAAACTAGAAAAAATGCAAAAAAATTTTCAACAAAAAACTGTGCAACGTGACCTTATTCTATCCTATTTTTTTTCTTGGAAAAAAAACAGGGTCACGTTGCACAGTTTCTTTGCAATTTTTTGCATTTTTTCTACGTTGCACATCGCAGATAAATAATTCCTCTGAAAATACGTTATTTATGGCAAAAATGTCACATTTTTCCAATACACACCCACTTTCCCTAAAATGTCGTTGTGAGAAAAATTTCTGATTTTTTGTCACGGTACAAAACTCCACCTTACACCTGAAACCTGAAAATATCCAAATTTTTCAGAACTATTCGTTGGAACATTCGCCTACACCTCTCAACAAGACGACGAGTTATCATTCAACGTTGGCGATTTAATAGAGGTATGTATGTGTGGGTGAGAGAGAAAGAGAGACAGAGAGAAAAAGAATTCAACCACTTTGCCCGTTTATAGCTAATTGAAGAGGTTGAAGATGGTTGGTCACGAGGACGTCTAAAATCCACCGGTGCGATTGGAATGTTTCCAACGAACTTTGTTGCTGTTAAAAGTGAGTTTTTGAAAAAATAAGTTTTTTATTAAATCTATGTTTTAAGCCGCGATTCGACCAAAAATCGAAACTTCATCAGTTGTTATGCGCGACGAGCCAAAAGCCATTGAACGGACTCCATCAACAGTAATGACAGAAATTCTGAAACCGGTCGAGCCAAAGTTTTCCGCCCAAGCATCGACAGCCGAATCAAAAACTAAAGGTGAGAATTTGCGCTCCATTGAACACGTTGTATATCGTTTTTTTAGAAATGGCACGTGTAAAATTTGTGTATAATCCTCAACATCCGGACGAATTGTCGTTGTCCGAACTCGATGTTCTTATAAATGTTGTAAATAAAGATTGTGGAGATGCGGGATGGTTCGAGGGAGAATTGGCCGGCAAAAAAGGATTGTTCCCCGATAATTTTGTCGAACTTGTACAGGTGATTTGAGTTGGAAATATGATTTTTGGACTAGAAAAAAAGAGGAATTACGATTTTTCAAATTTTTGGTCAAAAAACGTTATCTTAAAATGTGAAAAAATCGGAAATTCGAAAAAAAATGGCTAAAAATTTGAGGGAAAATCATGGTTTTCAAGAGCTGTACATTTTTCTTGAAAAACGTCACTGTGAATTTTCGACCAGAAAGCTTAAATCATTTTTTTTCCCTGCATTTTCATACATTTTCAATAACCCAAAAATGTATTATATTTCGGCCCATCAAAAAAATGCCAACTTTTTCCCTCTTTTTTTTTCTGTTGTCACCCATGAGTCACAAAATCGATTTTTCCTTCTTTCTCTCTTTCTTCTTCCTCCAATTTTTTGTCATTGTCCAGGTTCCACTATCCACTGAATCGGGTGTCAAATTTGCGTCACTCAATAATCGGATAGGATCAACAGCGACGGGAAGTGTTCATCATCCACATCACTTTAAACCACCGCCAGTCAATCCGCCACAACCGGCAGTTCCGCCGAAACCTTTGAAGATGAAAGTGGACGCGGCGGCCGCAACGACGTCGTCGGCGACGCCTGTCACACCAACGCCAATCTCGCCGACGACATCGTCAGCGAACAATTCTGCGAATGCGGCGTCGTCGAAGAAGGATGCGTTTGCGGCGTTGAGAGATAAAATCACGTCGGTTAGTTTTTTTTAGAAACTATCTTTGGTCTAAAAAGCTCCTGTTCCTTTAAAGTCACCTCTACATACCCCAAAATTTGGGAGACTTTCCGATTTCCTAAAAAAAACAACACAAAAAACTATTTTTTTTTCTAATTTTTTAAACAGAAATTTCATGTGGTTTCGAAATGTCGCATTTTCAAAATGTCGCGGTTTCGAAATGTCGCATTTTCAAAATGTCGCGGTTTCGAAATGTCGCATTTCCAAAATGTCGCGGTTTCGAAATGTCGCGGTTTCGAAATGTCGCGATCTCGAAATGTCGCGGCTTTGAAATGTCACGTTTTCAAAATGTCGCAATTTTGAAATGTCGCGGCTTCGAAATGTCGCGTTTTCGGAATGTCGCGATTTTGAAATGTCGCGGTTTCGAAATGTCGCATTTCCAAAATGTCGCGGTTTCGAAATGTCGCGGTTTCGAAATGTCGCGATCTCGAAATGTCGCGGCTTTGAAATGTCACGTTTTCAAAATGTCGCAATTTTGAAATGTCGCGGCTTCGAAATGTCGCGTTTTCGGAATGTCGCGATTTTGAAATGTCGCGGTTTCGAAGTATCTGGAAGCCAGAAAATCTCCCCCATTAAAAATAACCTTTCTCCAGAATCTCAAAGTTGTGGCACCGTCACCTCTTCACACTCCAACCACAAAATCGTCCACATTCGATTCGGAAGATGTTGACGGAGGAGCTGGCGCCGAGCCAACTCTCGACACGAATAGCAGTGGCGATCAGGTGTCCGAATTGCAACACATCACAAAAAGTCGGGCGAGACCGCAGAAAAATCGGCCGATGAGTATGGTTATGAATCGGAATAAGGTTGGGAAATTTTTTTTTGGTTGCGAAATTGAAAATTGCGGTGTGTGACGTGGAAAAAATACATAAAAACTGTGATTTTTGACCTTTTTTCATTTATAATTATTTTTCACGTTTTTCCAAAGAATTTTTCTACTTCGCCCATCTCACAATTATTGTTGTTCTTTTGTCTTTTGACAACAAATAACAAAAAAAGAGACGCAGAGAAACAAAAGTCGATAACTCTTGTTTTCCAGTCAACCGATGAATCGCCAATCGGTGCGCGGCTTAGTTCACCAACGGCAAACACACAGGCAATGTCGACGTCAATGTTCACCACAACAACCAGCACAGTTGTGCCGAAAGAAGTGGCCCCGTTGTTATCGAAAATCACTCCAATCCCACAACAACCTATTCTGCCGCCATCATCCGCTTCAAAACCGGCACTTCGGCCAGTTTTGGCAGTTGAGGAAACGAGACAAGGTTGGTGGAATATTTTTGATTTTCAAACAAAAAAAACTTCGCGTTTTTTCCAGATTCTGGAGATTACGTGTCTCGCGCGGAATACGATATTCTTCTGGAACGTGTAAAAACTTTGGAATTGCGTCTTTCCGCCGTGGAAAATCGAAAATTCTAAAAAAAAACAAAACAAAAGTATTACAAACCAACTCTGTGCAATTGATCGCCTCCCCCTATCCCAGTGCTGCAAACTCGCCCCGCCCATTTATGAGGCTCCGCCCACTTTTGTCTCAAACTGTGATTCACTTTTTCTCTCCATCTCGCTTATTATTATCATCATCATCATTGTTTTCTTTGTCGTTTTCTTTTTGCTCAAAATTTTCCTTCCGGAAAGGAGTACTGTAGTTGGAAATACAGTACTCGTCCAAAAAATGTTTTTTTTTGCATGCCAGCTATATTTTTGAATGAATTTTGAGTATTATTATGGATTTTAGGATTCTTGGTTTTCGGTTGAAAAATTCCTGATATTTTGCGATTTTTTTTAGAATTATTCAAAAATGAGGTTTTTCCTATTTTCAGCATGCTTATTATCAACGACGAAGATCATTTCAACGAGGTTTTTGAAGCCAAAAAAGATCGGGTGATTTTTGCATATTTCACAGCGAAATGGTGAGTTTTGAAAATTACTTTAAAAAATATATATGTAGTTTTGATTTGAAAAAGGCTCCGGGAGAAACCAGACATCTCGAAACCGCATGAATTTTAAAAAAATTTGTAGTTTTTTCTGGAGAAAAAAATGTTTTTTTTTCTGTTTTTCAATAAAAGTGTGTGCCGACATCTCACGGGTTTATGTCGCGGTTTCGAAATGTCTCGGAGCCTATTTTTCATTCCAGCCTTCTTTTTTTCCCCCCAAAAAATGGTTTTTTGTCAGGTGTGGGCCATGCAAGGCTATCGCTCCCCTAATCACCGAATTGTCCGAAAAACACTCGGACAAAATCGAATTTTTGAAAATCGACCTGGACGATAATGAAGGTTAGAATTTATTTTCAAAAAGTTTTTTGACAAAAACTCAAAAAAAAAAAAAAAAAATTCCAGAAGTCGCTGAACGTTATGGAATCACTGGCATTCCAGCATTCCTTATCTTCGAAAATGGGTAAACATTTTTCTGGATTTTTTTCTTCTAAACATTGATTTTTTCAGACAAGTCGTTGACACTACTTCTGGAGCAGATGAGGAGAAAGTCAAAGAAATGATCGCCAAACGAGTATAAATCATAATTTACCTATTGCTTTTTCATAAACATTCCGCTCACTTGAGTGTTTTTTGTTTTTGAATCATCTCTTTAGTTAGAGCTCTCTAATTAGAGAAAGCACGGCAAATTTGATCAGAAAAAAAATAAAAAGTAGACCCACAATCTTTTCTTTCCAGGTGAGACTCGAACAAGATTGCAGTGCGCCTTTAAGTTACTGTTTTTAATCGATATTTTTTATTTTTAGGATTTTTTAGCTTTCAAGTCGATTTTCACGCTTGTTTTTCAGTTTTTCCAGTAACTTGAGTAGCTTACATCTTGATGTCATGCTTACAGGAAAAATGTATCTGATTATGAAGAAATGGGCAGAATTTGAAGTCGAAATAGCAGCCAGAAAAGACACAAAATTGGTTGTTGTCTATTTTACAGCAAAGTGGTAAGATTTTTGTTTGACCCCAACTTTTATTTTCAACAAAAACTCTTACAGGTGTACTCCATGCCGAACAGTCGGTCCACAAATGATTGAGCTGGCCGAAAAATATGAAAACAAAATCGACGTTTTCAAAATTGATGTTGAAGAAGACGATGGTACGGGTTACGTGTGAAACTTTGAAAAATTTGCGATTTTCCAGAAATCTCGGATCGTCACGCAGTTGAGGGTCTTCCGGCGTTTATGATCTTCGAAAATGAGTAAGAACTGAATCTATTGACAAAACAAGAACAAAGTGTTACAGAAATGTTGTCGAAAGTTACGAAGGAGCCGATTATTTGAAAGATGTCGTGGAGTTTATTGAAGATTACGAAGATTAAATTTTGTATTTTGAAACACTAACACTATGTAAAAATTATCATACTATTCTTGTTTTTTAATTTCACAACAGAGCTGTATTTTAAAAACAGTATTATATCTTGAACATTTTCTGAAACGAGGTGGAATTAAAAAAGGTATGATCCAAAAATCTGAGAACTATAAAAATTTCATTTTTTGCAGAATTATATCAATAAAAGTTCCCACAAATTGGAGAAAATAAAAAGTGAGTTTTTCTTCCAGAAAATTGAAAATTACACAGAGTTTATTATTATTCACAAAACATAATAATAAGTGGAATGTTTCAAAAAAATTGGGCAAATTTCCAAAAAAAAAATGATAACGATGAGCGAACTACACCCTTTTAAAAAATTCGATGTTGACATAGAAAATAATAATAATAAATTTAGAAAGTAGTTCAAAAGAACTACAAGTGAATATATATTGAGATCTAAAAAAAATGAAGGGGTATATATCACAGGTTTAGAAGATAGGTTAATAGAAAAATGGCTATCAAAAGGGGCTGGGCTACTTGAGAGGAGGAGGAAGAGGAGGTTTGTATTGCTGACGCGGAGAGGATTGGAGATTTTTGACAGTCGTTAGCTGAAAAAATCGTTGAAAAAGTTTTTTGAGCAAGAAACCCACCCTCTTTTTGTTTCACAAAGGCCTTGGCCTCATCAATCATCCTACAGTATGACCCATGAACATCGGAAATGATGCGATGTTCTCCGTGGGTCAACGATTCACCAATTTCTAGCGCTTTTCGTTCTATCCTGTTATATCTTGGCCAATAGTCATCGACTGATCTGACAAAAGAAGATTTTTAAAGAAAAACATTTCAAAATATTCTATACTAACCCTCTGTCCGCAAAAGTTCCCCATAAATTCATGACAATTGTCGATAGTTTTTTCTCATTCTCAATTTGATATTTATCATATAAATGCGGTCGATGGTAGGGTTGACCAAATGCGTATTCGATTTCGTAGCCATGCATAACACCCATCCATTTTGGCCAAGGATTTGCGCTTGAACTGTAGGAAGAAAAAACAAACAATGAGAACAATGTTTGACGTCAAAACTCACCGATACGTGAAATAGTACATGTAAACGTTTCCGAACACGTTATCCGCCATCAAATCGGCAAAATCGATGAGTGAACAGGTGAAGAAGAGGTCGCCGAGAAATCGAGCAACTCCATCGCGATATTTTTCTCTGAAAGAATGGTTTTGAATTTGAAGATTTGAGAATGGTTAGAAAGATAATTGGGATAATTGTAGACAAGATCTCAGAGCTATACCCCTGTTAGGTCCACCTTCTATCAAGATTAACACGAAAAAAAGAGAATTGCTGGAAAACATGGAAAAGAGATCAATGTAATTTATGATCTGAAATTGAAGAAAACCGTACCTTTAGATAATTATAAGTGGAAGGACAGAAAACAAGACTCAAAACGAACGAGACAAGAAAGAAAGAAAACAATGTTAGAAAACTGAGCAAAAGAGAGAATGAACGAATGAAGGAATGGAATGCACAGGCAGACACAATGATTGTTGACTCCGCCCCTTTTTACAACCCACGCCGCGCACAAAAGGGGCGGAGTCGACAAGCATTGTCTCTTCCTGTGCTCATTCCTTCATTCATTCATTCTTCACCTTTTTCTTAGTTTTCTGATATTGTTTTCTTTCTTTATTATCTCGTTCTTTTGGATTCTTCTTTTTTGTTTGGCCCTTGCATTCATCATCGAACGGTAAGATTTTCTTCAATTTCACATCATAAATAATATTGGCCTCTTATCCATACTTTTCCGTCTTTTTAAGAACAGCTTTTTCAAAGTTATACTCCCATTTGGCCAGGCTTGCCCAAATTATGGTTAGAGAATCTTAAATTCGCATATTGTCAGCCTTTTGTCAGTTTCTAAGAAATCGAAATGTGAAACTCTTTCAAATTAGTGGAAATTTAAGCATACCTATCCCAAAAACGTACCGAAATTTCTTTTAAAATTTTTGTCACTGTAAAAAAACAAGAAAAGGTGCCAAAATCCTACAAAATTTGAAGGAGAAAGGTATTCTTTCAGTTTTCGTGACGAGACCCAGACACAAAATTTTATAAATTCAAATATTTTTCAATGTGAAAAGTCGTGGCCAAAAAACATGTTTTTTTTTATTTTTGTCGCGTGAACTTTGCATTTTTATTGATAAAATCTCCAGTTTTTTATACGAGACAATGTCACGCAGAAAATTCTGGCTTACACGGTCGATTTTTTCCCAATTTTCCAAGTACAAAAAAAGTGAGAACTAACTTCATTTCTCCACTCTTCGACACATGCTCGTACGAATTCATAAACGCGTTATGAACCAGCTGCGAATTCGCGAAATACGGCGAAAATGCTCGCATCGATTCCAAGTATTGTTTACGATTAATATGTGCGCGATTGTGCGGATCTTCTGCCGAAATCGTGTGATTGAAGGCGAAACCGCGGTCGGCCATGTAATACGGTAGCCAGTAGGTTCCCTCGTCTTTCACACTTCCGAAAATGATATTGACATCTTTTTTGAACTGTCGCTCTTGTAGTTTGTAGAATAAATCGCCCTGTGGATTTTTCAGAGAATTATTAAAAATTTGATTTTTCAGATCGACAAACCTTGAAAAAATTGGCATCGGCTGAAACGGGCACAAACGCGAACGTCATTGGTGGACCGTCAGTCATGTTATCAGCCACTTCCTGGATAACATGTGCAGGAACTTTCCTGAGACAATCAATCAATAATTTATCGTTGGCATTATCATCATTATTTCGTATACTACAATTGACCCGTTTGGCGAGGTTCATCGACAAATCTTTCATCAAGTTCGGCTTGGCTGTTGCCCATGAATTTATGATCGAGCCACTCTGGAAATAGCGGAAAATGGTGAGTTTTTTCTTGGAGATTAGCATTTTAAAGCTGAAAATTTGACTAAATATATTCTTTTAAAAGTTGCTGACCTTTGCAATAACATTCCCAAAAAGCTTATGCGAATCGGGTGCAAATAAATGAGCAGTAGCCGACGCAGAACCGGCCGATTCACTGAACAAAGTGACACGTTGACGATCGCCGCCAAAAGCGCCAATATGTTCGTGTAACCATTTCAGCGCCAACTGTTGATCCATCAAACCCATGTTACCCGGAACTAGAGAGTCGTCGCCAAAGTACAAAAAACCGAAAGCGCCGAGTCTAAGACAAATATTTTTTTTTTTTGAGTCAGAAAAGGAAATTCAAAGTACCTGTAGTTGATATTGACAACAATTGTGTGCTCTTTCGCCGCTAGTACTTTGCCATTGTAAAGATCTAGAGATGGTGTGCCACTGAAAAATCCGCCTCCATAAATCCAAACCATCACCGATCCATCATGATGTTCTGGCACCCAGATGTTCATTGTAAGACAATCTTCTGACACCTCCTATAAAAATGTGAAACTGTCAAGAAAACCCGTGAAGTATACGTTTCACGTGACCCTTTGAACCATCAAGATTGTTTATTTCTTCGAAAACGAACAAGTCGAAATGGCAACAAAAAACGTACCGCCGGCGGATTCCACATTTCGGCGCCTGGAAATTGTGGAAAAGCGCTGTCCCTCGTCAAATAGCAAGTTTTGGCCAGTTTATTCGCCTCGAGTTCGCCATCCCATCTGTCAATCATCTCCGGTATTTTGAAACGTCTTTCGCCGATTGGAGGTTTGGCGAATGGTACACCGAGATAGGCGCTCACTTTTGAACCATCGAATTCCTGGTAAAAAAAAACATTGTGAGAGATTTGAATGCACCCATTTTGGACTAGGTTTCCTTGAGTTTTCAGTCCGTATAGGCTTTTCTTTACATAGAATCTATCATCATGGCGGGGCCTTGAAAAAATTGAAAAAAAAAACAGTTTACGGTACCCATCATGTCGTCACTAGTAGAAAGCCCCAAAAATTCTCAAAAAAATTAGGAAAATTTTTTGCCACTGAATGTCGGCCAAAAAAAAACGGAGAAAACGCAAAACTGGGCTTTGAAAAAAATTTGTTTGGCAGGGATTTTCAAACTAAAAAGTTGAAAAACCCGCAAATATCCAATTGTTTACAGTACCCAGACTAATTTCCATTTCATTTCAGGTCATCGCAATTTCTCACCTCTCCAACACCACGAATCACTCCCAACGAAGTGCTCACAACATTCGATCCACCGCCACGTGGCAAACTGCGAGCCTCAATCGATGATGATGACGTGAAAAAGAGGAGTAGGAAAAGAGAAAACGATTGGAAATCATCTCGAAATCGAGTTCGATGATGACGAAACCGGCAAATCATCGTGTCGCATTGGACGCGCGGCACTTCAATCGACTTTCGACTCTAATTAGATGTTTTGGTTGTTGTGGAACGAGAAGACGGGCGGTGCATTGACGACGGGGCGGAGGATTATCTGAAAAATGAAAATAGGTAATTGGATATGAGGCAGAGCACAATTCGAGCGGAAAGGAAAGGTGAAATTTTTGACGTGGTTCTAATTAGTGAAAAGGAATTGAGGCGGAAAACTACAGTACTTTTCCCCCTCCAAGAAATCAACAAAATAAAAGAAGAAATGAATTGTTTTCCAGATGTCTCAAAGCAATTTTAGGGTCCCGAGAAAAAGCAAAAAAATTAGAAAAATGCGACATTTTATGATGGATTGGATTGGCTTGAACTGAGCTGAATTTTGTGTAAAACAACGCGACAAAAAAAAAACGCTGGGAAAAAGAGCAGAAAAAGGTCTTGTCATGATTGGATTTTTTCACTTGACTGACTGATTATTGGGCCGGTTTCAGGGTTTTTTTCGCTGTGAGTGAGAGTGAGGAGGGAGAAAAATAACAAAAACATGAAGAAGTGTGTGTTTTTTATTGGCGTTGATTTTAACGACAAAATGTTGCAGATGCTACCCGCAACAAAAAAAATATAAAAGTTTGTTTTTTTCGTCAAATTTTGGTTGTATTTTCTAAACTTTCATTATGCGGCGTCCAAAAAAATATTCGAAAAAACAAATACAGTACCTATTCGAAGGAACACAACGTTTTTCAACAAAATAAAACAAAAAAAAAACAAATTTTTGAGAAATTTGACCGAGATAAGAAGCTGTGGGAAAATGAACCACCATTACGACAGCAGAAAAAACATTTGGCAACACGAAATTGTTCTTTTTCTCTGCTTATATTTTGCACTCGGCCCAGATACAGTAAGAGAAAAATGTCCGACAAAAATAATGAATCAGAAATAATAATAAATTGTGGAATTTTTCAGAGAAAAAAGCCAGAACAAAATTGTGATTGAGAGGTTTATGAGATGAAAACTAATAAAAAATTAGTTCGTCAAAAAAAACGCCGAAATAAAAATCAAAGTGAGTGCCATCTGTGCAATAAAGAAAAAATTTAGTTTATTTTTCAAAACGAGAAAAATGTATACAAAAAATAGTAAAAATGGCAAAAATGATGATAAGATAAAAATGGGCGGAGTCTGAGGGGTTTGTGTCATTTTGAGCCCATATTTCACATATGTTTAAAGGGGTTTTTCAATCTGTTCGCCAAGAATTGTATGAAAACGTTCTCTCGTTTGCGTGACAAAAAAGTAGACAAAAAGGAGACGAGAAAAAGAAGAAGAAGGAAAAAAAGGCGGCGAAGAGTGAGTACTTGAAATTTTGCCATTGTTTTTGGTGGCGAATAATTATAAGCGGAACCCACGCAGCAAAAATTAATATGACGATGATGAGAATTTGCAAAAGTCAGGGGATTTAGGGCTTTTTAGACCTAAATTTTCAGTTTTCACACTTCGAAGCTCCGCCCATTTTTCTAGTTTCTGAAAATTACAAAAATTGTATTTTTCTCTGATTTTCATAGCAACTATGAATTTTCCTGAAAAAACGTGAGATTACTGTAACTGTAGCCTTTTGCGGCATCCAAAATCAAGAAAAAAAACAAATACAGTACCCATTTAAAGGAACACAACGTTTTTTCATTGAAAAATTTACTTTTAGCACAAACTGAGTTTCTAACTCACTATTTGTTTCAAGAATGGTGGGCAGATTGTGCTACAAGTAAATTTTTCAATAAAAAAAAAACGTTGTGTTCCTTTAAAAGGGTACTGTGTTTTGGGTTTTTTTGGTTTTGGAAAAATCGGAACGTTTTCGACGACAAAAATAGGTATCAACTCCGACAAAAAGCACCTAAAAATTCTCACTTTCAAACAAACCAACACGAATAATTCATAACGAAACGAAATTTTTTTGTCGGCAGCCGGGAAAAAAATTTCTCGTTCAAGAAAAAAAAAAAGTTTCCCCTTCTTTCTCTCGTTTTTTTCACACGTCATTTGACATTTGAAATTAGAAAAAATTGCGAAAAGTCACAAAAAATATCGAATTTCCAAAATCGGAGAATTATTCCGCAAAATGTGGGAAATTTCAAAGTTGAGAATATGGAACAGAAAAAAAACTTAAACGTAAAAAGGGGGCTCGAAAAAAAGTTTTTTTTTTTTTTGAGTTGAAATTTGAAACCTTGAAAATGACAGAAGACAAAGGGGAGGAGAAGAATTGAACGAAAAAAAAAGAAACAAAAAATATATATAATCCAAAATGAGATGATGATGATTGACAGAGTTCTTTGGAAGAAAGCTCTAATTTTTTGGTTTGAAAAATTTTTCGCAACAAAAACTCATAAAAAGTGCGATAATCTGCAAATTTTCAACACAAAAAAAAAACACAACAAGAACAATAAAACTGGTCCCAAAAGACCGCATTTTTATGAACTCTTTCCTTTTCGGCGGGCCTCTCATTTTTTTTCTGTGTTTCATTTTTCATGCTCCGGGGAATTTCGAACCACTATACATACAAAATATAGTAAAAATGAGGAGAACGTTTATTTTTTTTTGAGAGCAAAAACTTTGAAGGGCATGGAAAAAACGAGACAAGACAGGAAATAATGGATATTTATTTATTTATTTGGGGGAGAATGTGAATGAACTAATGGATTTTGAAAACACAAAAAAAATTTTTTTTTGGGAAGAAAATTTTATTAGAAATACTACAAAATTGATAGCCGCACAGAAATTTGGGCGGAGCCTATTTTTTCTTGCTAACACTGAGCATATTTGTAAAAATATGTAAAAAGAAGTACTGTAGTTTTAAAAAATGAGTTTCTGAAGATCTGATTTTTCACTTTTTCAACACCTGGAAATGAAAGAAGTCATACTTATCTCAAATTTCAAAACGAGGCGTTTTTTGTTTGTTGAGAAAAAAACGAAGATTTTCAATTTCTCAAAAATCCAGTCTCAACGCAAAAGCTAAACTACAGTACTCTTTTTTTTGGCCACGACCTTGCAGAAGGCAATTTTCACTTCAAAAATTTAAAGTAAATTCATAGTTTTCAGATTTTCTTGGCATGACCTAGACATTTTTTGAATGTCACGTTAAAATTTTGACAAAAAAAAATGTTACGGTACTTTTTCACCTCTTAGGCCAATTATTGATGAGATTTTTCCGTGCTAAAATCACCAAAATATCCAAAAATCTGTCATTTTGGAAAAATGTAAGACGGCACCCAAAAACACGACAAAAAAGTGAAATATTACAGCGAAACACTTGTTTTTCGTGACGAGACCCATCAAAAATGTCACGGTACTTTTTACCTCTCGTGCATACCTGGCCAAAGAGGGTGCCAAAATTTCTCGAAAATTTTGTCACTGTGAAAATCTTGGCAAAATAATTTAGCTCTAAATTTGTGAGAAAAACTTAATTTTTCGTGGCGTGACCTAAAAATTTTTCTTGAAAATGTCACTGAATTTTCGACCAGAAAAATTGACCTTTCCCCTCTTAGGCTCAAACTTTGTATATATTTGGCAAAAAAATACAGAGATTGAGACCGGCACTCAGAGGCGAACGAACGAACCAAAGAAAAAACACAAATCTTCTCCCCATCTTCATCTTCTCGTTCGTTCGTTTTCTTTTTTTGGTTGGTCTCCTTTTCTCCGGATGTCTCAATTTGTCGTCGTTCGTTCGAATTCCCCAAAGGAATGGATTTCGCATCCAATTTTAGTGGGCCCCACCCCAATGTTTTTTTTTTCTCCCCCCGTCGGTTTTTTTTTTCGCGACAGCTCTGTATTTAGCATGTTAATTGGGGAATTTTTTTTCGTGGAAGTGTGAAGAGTACGGTGGTTTTTGGGGGGAAAACCTCTGGAAATTGATTAATTTTGGGGAAGAGTACTGTAGTTTGCAATTTTAATAATATTTGAAATAAGGTGTACTGTAGTTCAGGCATGTCAAATTTTCAGAATAATTTTTGGACCTAAAAAAGAGAAAAATCGTAATATTTTATAGATATTTTGAAATTCGCAAAACTTCTAAAACTTTGAAAAATCACGTCATCTAACAATGAAAAACAACCACAACAGCAACAAAAGACGAAAAGAAATAAAATAAAAATTTATCAAAATATCAATTTTGTTTGTTTTTTTGTCAAACAACAACAAGAGTTTTGACAACATTTGTCAGAACAGGTGCCTCTTTTCAAAAAAAAAGAGGGAAAAAAAGAGAAAAAAGATGAACCACAAAAATTTGCCCCGGAAAAAATAAGACGATCCGGATGCGGAAATGTGAAGAAAAAAATGTCACCGATTATTTCTTCAAAAAACAAAAATCAATATTTTTATTGGGACGATTAGATGTTTTTTTTTTCGAAAAATTGTTTATTTTGTAAATCAAATTATGGCCAACTTCCAACAATTTCCTCGCCATTTGAAGTCAATGCAATGATGAACAAAAAACAAATGAGAGTTTGCTGAAAATCGAAATTCAAAAATTTCGCCAAAAATTTTTTCGACTCACCAAGGTCAACATTTTTGTTGTTGTTGTTGATGATGAAATCTGAATTTTAACACCTTTTTTGAAGGGAAAAATTATGATGTCTGTGGGAAATGTGACAAAATAAAAATGAAATGATTTTTTCAAAAATTTCTCAGAGGTCTAGCGCCCACCAATGTCTCCAAAAAATGAGAAGTTTTCACGTCAAGCCACATCATGCCACGTGGTTAGGAGATGTTGAAAATGAACAAACGTACAACCATACATCAGATGGGGACCAGACCTGTGGGAAGGGGGTCCTAATCTCGGGCAAAATAAATGGAGGGGACAACTAATTTTTGAAATTTTGATAGATTAAAAAATTGACTTTGGCCATACTTGGAATAATTATGGACCAGAGCTCAAAGTTAAACCCTCTATCAAAAAGAAAAAAAAAAACGATCAAAGTGAACGAGACAAGAAAGAAAGAATACTATATTGTAAAACTAACAAGAAAAAGACGAAGAATGAATGAATGAATGATTGAGCACAGGGATGTACATTGGCTGTCGACTCCGCCCCTTTTTACAACCCACACCGCATACAAAAGGGGGCGGAGTCGACAATCTATGTGCCTTCCTGTATGCTCAATCATTCATTCATTCTTCACTTTTCTCTCAGTTTTCTAATATAGCTGTTTTTTGTTCTGACTCTTTTTTCTTCTTGCTCTCCCTCTCCCATTAGTCAAAAGTTATACAAGTATGGTTGTCTTCATTACTTTTCTCTTCCTACTTTTTTTTAATCGAAACCTAAAGGGATTTAGGGGTACTAACTCAAAATGATGTCTGGGCATCTATCTGATGTATGTCCAGACTTTGTATTTCCACTTTTTAGAACTGGAAAAGTGGTCCAGACAGTTACAACCAATTCTACCACCAACAATAAAATCATGCCCGTATACACGTATTCGACCAATTATCCGTGCATTCCTGGAGGCCGCCCGCGACTTTTCGAAATGGGTTTCTGCGATCCAAAAACGGAAAAAGTTGTTATCATTGGAGAAAAGTCAACGGTAACCGGCGTTCCATTGGCACATTTTCCCAAACATCCACCAAAAAATTGTGTGAACGACATCGATTGCAGCGCCGACAACTCAACACTCTGTCTGTACATGGAACCAACTGGGAAATGTTTCTATAATCCGATGGTGAGTGATAAAATAGGTGACATTTTGAACATTTAATTTTTCCCAGATACCACTGCAACGTGAAGCCAACGCGGTTTGGATGAATGTGTTGATCATTTCGATTGTTTTGGTGTTTGTCTTCCTTGCCACCTCAGTTTGTTTCGTGGTTTGGTATCGCTCAAAATTGATGTTGGACAAGTTTAAGCCAAGCGGAAAAAAAGGAGATGCCAAAGAGGTGGGAAGCACGAGCAAGAGTTCGCAGAATTCGAAAGAAGTGGCTGATCCCAAAAAGTCTGTCAACCCATGATCCTTTTTTTTCGTTTTGAATTCCCGTGGAATGAAGGGAAACTTGAGAAATTTCTACTCGGCGTTTGAACAATTT